>JAWRVZ010000065.1:2540000-2910000 GCA_037043235.1 Rhodeus uyekii
TATCTATCTATCTATCTATCTATCTATCTATCTATCTATCTATCTGCAGCCAGCCTCTCTCCTGTTGCCTATCCAATTAGATTAAGGTTTCAGTTTTGTCCAAATATCTCAGCTGTCCTCATCGGTTCGTTCCAAGCAAGTTTTAAATTACCAATGTGAGAGAGAGAGAGAGAGGGGGGGGGGGGGGGGGGGGGGGGGGGGGCGGTCGATTCAATCAGGTTCACATAAACCATCGTCATTACAGCAATTAAAATGTGCACGTAATGTATCTCTCGTGATCCTTTAAATTATTTAGCATTTATATTGCAGGAGTTTAACGCAGGGGGGCTTTTCTGAGGCACATCAGCGCGTTTGATTACAGATCCATCACTTTAAGAGAAATAACCTTTGGCTTTGAGACAAAATTACAGCAAATCTGAGATCGTCTGCCAAAAGAGCCGCTGGAAGAAGAGAAACCGAATTTACCTCCCGGGGATTATTACTATATTACGCAATAATAATTGTCATCATTATACTGGTAGGTTTACACATGGTGTCCGTGTACTTATGTTGTTTTGGGAAGAGGAATGAGTCTTCAACTTATTATGAACACTAAAGAGAGTTTGTTCACTCTGCCAATGTTTTTTTTTTTTTTTTTGCTTGATTTGCTCGACGTCACCGTTTGGCCTCGCAGCTATTCTCAGGACTACATATTTTGAAGACAATTGGTTAAGTGGAGTTAAACTGCTGGCTTTTCCTCCTCGAGGTACCTTCCCTTTTGATCCCACCGTCTCTGGCGCCTTCCAAAACGCTGCTCGTCTGGCTCTCCAAATGAGAGAGAAGAAGAGAAGAAAACTCTGCTCGCTTCTCAGCAAAGCCTTTTGTAACCTTAAAAGCCCGTGACATGCCTTAAATTGCCTAAGTATTGTGTAACTTACAGCCCTTTCGAATCAATTCCTGCCTTGACAAAAGCTTTTCTCCATAAAGCAACCATGAAAAGTTTCCATATAGCCCTAACTTCATATGCTTCTTTTTTTTCCAAGAAGAAAACTTTATATATGTTTCTAGATAAAACAAAATAGGACATTGCTGTTCTGACATCAGCAGAATCAGGTAAAGTAAATATAATCAGTTTCTAAATATATAGCCTAAGAAACAATAGGCTATTAAAAGATTAGCCTGCCAAATTGGTAAATGTAATTTTTTCAGCAATGTTTGCCTTTTGTGATGCTCATAATTAAACTTTAGTAGTTTTTTACTTAAACCACCACAATAAAATAAGCGTTTTTGCGACTGTAGACATAATAACAGTTGGGTTTATAATAACTTTTATTAGCTATGTATGAATGTCGTTTAATTATTTAGAAATTGAGCTTTATATATATATGTATATATATATATATATATATAAAGCTCAATTTATATATATATATATATATATATATATATATATATATATATATATATATATATATATATATAAAGCTCAATTTCTAAATATATATAATCTCTAATATATATATATACATAAATATATACAATCTCTAATATATATATATATATATATATATATATATATATATATATATATATAATTTAAGCTACTATATTTCCCAATAAGTTTGCAAACAAGATTTTCTTGTTTACCGCGTATTGGCCAAAGTTTTGGTGCGGAGTAATTCCATTGTTCCCTTTTCAATGACTTCTCAACAGTCGGACACAGATACTTTCAGAGCTTCCCCACTGTTTAATTGGGCTAAAATTGGTCTACTTTGTGCTCCAAAGAGTCAAGAGCCCCGAGGCCATCTATACATCATCTCAGCAAGACATCCGCGATTAAGAACTCATTTTTCTCAATATCCCCTTGATGTCTTGGTGTCAACTCGACCACATGACTTCTGAGGGCTCGGTTCTGATTGGTCCGAGCGCGCTCCGGTGGGAGGAACGTTTTGACCAATCAGATCAAGGCAACCGGTCGAGCGCACACGCTGATTGGTGGACCGCGGTTTGCGAGCTATTATAAGAGCGCCGAGGCAGCGCGACGGAGGCTGTTGGAAGTTATCGGGACGGTTTATTAAACGACAGCGGCGGATGGTTTACGATGAGTTCTCCTAAGGGACCCGTTGAAGCGACAGCTCAGGAAAAATCGGACTCGGACAGCGAGGAAAGTCAGAAGCCGAAAGATGGGAGCAGTGACACGGGACATAGAGTAAAGAAGACTTTCCTCCCGTTCAGCGTTGAGTCCCTGATGGCCAAGTCGAGCCGCCAGGGCGCGTGTTCCCCGGCGCTCCAGCGCCAGACACTGGGATTGGGACAGGACTTAGTACGGACTTACTTTGTGGACAAATCCAAAGTTTCTGTGGACACTTTGTCAAGCGTTTCGGACAGCCTGAACGATGACAGTGAAGATTTAAGCGACAAGGAACAGAGCACTTGGCCAAACTCTTCATCCTTCGCATCTCCTCCTCGTAAGTGTTGGGACATTCCCGAGTTTATTTATTTATTTATTTAGTATTTTTTTTAGTTCAAAACAGTGTAAATATAGGCTTGTAACATTGTCATGAATGTGTAGAATTTAATTAAATGCTTAATAATAGGCTAAATATTTTTTTTTTGAACAAAACAAACTACGTTCTTCTTTCTCATTATTTATTGTTATGCACTTTTAATATAATTTATTTAGGCTATTATAATCGTTTCAAAATAAAAACTATGGCCTGATATTTTTAATTTAAATGAGCTAATTTATTCTAACCGTTAACAAAAATGATAAAACGAAAAAAAGTAAATATCTTAAATGCTAATAATATACTGTATAATAACTAAATAGTAAATACTAGTGTTTGCAAAACACAAAGAAATGTTTAAGATTAAAAAAAAAACCTATATTTAGACATTTTTACCATTAAATCTTTCTCATTATAGGCCTACTAAAATAGGCCGTATTAATAATAATAATAATAATAATAATAATAGCCCTCTAACAGCAACAATAATTATCTATTAAATGCTAGACATTTTTAATAATAAAATAGTAGCTAATTAATTAGTAAAAGTGAATAATTTCAAAACCTAATTGTTTTTGTGAAATGAGAAATTAAGAAATAATATTTGCATTCGATACCATTCTGTTTGCCAGCAAAATAATAAAAAATATTTTTAGTAAACTTTCAAACTCAAAAGAAAGAGATTTCATTGGATGATGAAAGACAATAGGTAATACAAAAAACAGAAGGGTAGAGTCAAAAATGCGGGTTGAAGGCATTTGGAGACCTGGACCTGACTTCTGACGTGTAAAGAACTGTGCGTTTGCTCCCGGTTTCCTCCAGGTGTCCCAAGCCCGCCGCCGTGCACCTTACGCAAGCACAAGACCAACCGGAAGCCGCGCACTCCCTTCAGCACCTCCCAGCTGCTGTCCCTCGAGCGCAAGTTCAGACAGAAACAGTACCTCTCTATCGCGGAACGGGCCGAGTTCTCCAACTCCCTCAACCTCACCGAGACCCAGGTCAAGATCTGGTTCCAGAACAGACGGGCAAAGGCCAAGAGACTTCAGGAGGCCGAGCTGGAAAAGTTCAAATGCGCCTCCAAACCGCTCCTGTCCCCGTTCGCCCTCCCGTTTCCTCTGGGATCTCCGTCGTCTCTGTACGGACCCCCAGCCTCCTTCCCACGGCCCGTAGCCATGCCGGGACTCTTTAACGGACCCTATGGGATGTATTATTTGTCCTAAAAAAAACGTTTACCTGGCGGCTTCTTCCTCTCTGCTTCTTCTTCTTTGAGAGACTTTGAGCAAATGTCAAAGTTTACACCGAATCAGGGAAAACTCCTAGAACAGCTTTGCTCACATTTACATGATCATGTTTGTCAATCGCACAACTAAATGCCGAATGATAGTTTGTTACGAACAACAGTTTGAATATTTTTCAGAGGAACCGTTTCTAATGACTAACTCTAGATCTATCGGTCGTGCCAGGTTCGAACCCGAGTCCCTTGTTAAGCCACACGAGACGTTGCGGAAGGAAGCTGCTGTGTATTGTGGTGTTTTATTCTTTGTGTTGTATGTACTGACGTGCTCTTGTAGAGCAGTGTAACTCTTTTAACATCATCAGACACAGATGTTATCCGTCGGAAGAAGTACTTATTGGCCTTATGTTGGAAGTGCCTTGAAAGACCAAATATTTATTAGTCTAAAATAAAATATTCTTTCTTAAATTTAACCTTTTGTTTTATCGTCTTCTTTCTGACCGTCATTATTATTTACATTTATGCATTTGGAAGACGTTTTTATCCTAAGCCACTTGCATTGCATTCAAGAAACACTGACATTTTAATCAGTTCTTGCTTTCTCTGGGATCGAACCCTTGACCTTGAGGTTGCAAGCGCCACTCTCTATTGCTTGAGATACAGGAAAGTAAATTATTTTTTAAATTAATAGACCTATCTGACACTTATGCATCATTTTTTATTTCTTCTAAACGAATGATATTTATTTAGCTCATTCTGCAATTTCATTTGAAAAGCTTATTTATTTATTTTTATTTTGGCATGTTTACAAATACATGATCAGAAGTGAATATTGAGAATTAAACAACATTCTCGGCTTTATAAACTTCTCAATTCTCGCACAGTAAAATGGTCAGAGAGTTAACAGAATATGGCATAAGATTAGGAAAACAATAATGTATAAATTAATCACAAATTTTATACTTTTTGAAATAGAAATGACTTTTTCCCCCTGAACTTTCAAACTGGTGTTTGTCCTGAAAAGCTTTGCTTTTAGTAACAATACTAATAATTACTAATTAATTAATTTCTATTAGTATAATTCAAGTTCAGGAAATTCTCTCCATCCATTCAGTCATTTTTGATATAGTAAACCAGTTGATCTAATCAATTATTAAAATTAAAAATGTGTCATTTATAGTGTTCTTCCCAAAACTATTAATAATAACCTACTAATGAACTACGATTATGTGAGTATTTTGTGGAAATTAAATAATAATTCCAAATTATCTAATTTCTTTTCATTTCTAGTTCAGGAAATTCTCTCCATCGATTCAGTCAGTTTGATCCAATCAAGTTAATATTAACCTTAAATATTTCAATTTAAATGTTTTGTTTTTATTCAAACTAAAAAGGTGTCCCATTTACACGTGTTTTTACCACAACTATAAATAATAACCCACTAATGAACTACGATTATGTGAGTATTTGGTGGAAATTCTGAGATTCATAGTTTTATCTATTTGATTTATTTATATTTTGAGCATCTGAAAAACTCCATCGTCCCTCGATACAATCATTACAATCTGAAAAACTGCAATAGTCAGTCAACGCTTGATTCAGTTGATTCAATACACCAGTTCTTAACACAGAAGAAAGAAAAGACCGATCCCTTTGTTTTTATTGAGTCAGAAAAACAGAAAAAAGCTTGATAACAGCAGTCAATCAAAAACAGATTCATCAAAAAGATCAAGTCTCTCATTCACGGTTTACCCAACTACGACAACTTCCATGTCAATCCCAAACTTTTAACATCCGACTCACTGAAAAGCATTAAAGAACATGTGGCTTTAGGCTGGATATACTCAATTTCAGCTCATTATTAGCTACTAACTTTATTCTAAAGTGCAAAACTATTTGTTCATTTTGCGTGACCTCGTTGTATCGCACGGAAAGACACACACTAGACATTATGACTGCTTGTATTGTTGCTTGCAAAAAAGTGATTCATTGCTGTTTGTTTCTATTTTTGTAGCAATTATTTGTTACATTTGACCTTTTAGCCTTTAGTAGCCAACGATTGAATACAATCCAAGGTTACAGAAGGTTACAGGTTTGTTTGTTTCTCAGTTGCAGAGGTCAGTGCTGCAGCATTTCACCGTCACGTCTTCATTGTCCATATAACTCCAGCAGGACGCCATGCTGATACAGGAACGGATAAATGCAGAGCCTGCGGAAAGAAAGTTTCATGTAACTAACTCTAAAACTGATTTGTTTGGTCGGATCTGTTTGTACGGGTTGCGATGATGGTTGAACTCGCCCAATAAGTTTGGCCTGAGGAGGATGAGCCCACAGTGTGTGATGTGTGGCAGACACGTCTGCACTGATGGAGTGCAGGGATCCTTAAGCCCTTTGGAAACACACAGGTTACACTTCAACCGCTTTACCCCCAGAGACGAGCAAGTGTGATCTGGGACAGCAAAAAAAGAGGAAAATATTCATTCGTTCTTGGCATTGTAAAGCCAATGTCGCATCGCAGATCGCAAGTAGTTGAAGTTGTGGAAAGTTATGCTTTACAGTTTTACAGTAGTCCCTAAAAAGTAACTAATTGCATTACTTATGGAAAGTTATGTGATACATTACTTTTACGTTGGTTTTACTCACCAAGTAAACAACAACAAAACAGTTTTGGAAAATGTAAAGGCCCTTTCTATGGAAGCTGGATAAAACAATTGAAAAGATAATAGCGACTTTTTATCTCATAAGTCTGACTTTTTTCTCAGAATTGAGAGATGTACAGCTTTCCTGGTGCTCAAACAGTAGGGTGTGGCGCTTGCAACACCAAGGTCATGGGTTCGATTCCGAGGGAAAGCAAGAACCTATTTAGAATGTCAATGTGTTTCTTGAATGCAATGCAAGTCGCATTGGATCAAAGCATCTGTCAAATGCATAAATGTGAAAATATAAACTTAAAAAACAGTTTTGTTTTTTTGCAATTCAGACTTTTTTCCCCTCGCAATTGTGTCCAATTGTGAACGAGAAAAAAAGACGCTTTTTCTATTAGGTGAATCTATAATCACCTAATTCTGAATTGCGAGATAAAAAGTCGCAATTGCCTTTCAGTCAGAATGAAATGAACAGCAAAGGTTGAATTTGATCATCGCAACTCAGCTGCGAAAACATTGGTTAATAAAGTGAGATTAAATACGTAAAGTATATTTATGTAATTTAAAATACTCCATTATTGCAGGATTGCATGATATTCTGAGTTGTAAAAGTAATGCGTTACTTTACTCGTTACTTGAAAAAGCAATTGATTATATGACACGAGTTGTTTGTAATGCATTACCACCAACACTGCTGAGATGTGAACAACCTACATTGTAATAACAGTATTTTATGCACTTTAAATGTGTGAACGACATCTGAACAGTTACCATTTGAAAAGCAAACAGGCTTACCGTGAGTAAGAATCATTAGGATGCAAACGGCACAAAACTGCTTCATTTTTCGCTGAAACCTGTATATCTGGCAGCAAAATGTAACAGATAATTACAGAAGGAATATGAAATGGATTACAATTTGATAACATACGAGGGAAAATAAGCTGATGAACGTCAGTCTTACCACCGAGAAGACTGCAGAGGGACGTTTCTCATTCAGATGGACACAAGCGTTGGGATACTTACGGTTTTTAAACAGTAAGTGGGAGGTTTTTTCCATCCTGAAGTGTGCGTCATTCTTATCTTTGCTACTGTGGTTGGTAGATGGGTAAGAAATTGCTCTGTTAATGTGTGCGTATGTGTTTGTGTGTATATATACACATTATATATATATATATATATATATATATATATATATATATATAAAACATAATAACTCTTATAAATAATACTAGAATAACACTGACACAAAGCAGGGTTTACACTTAAAAACAAAGGGAAATTATCTAGGAAAAACAGTAACAGTAACAATTAACAAAAGAACAAAAATATTTCTAATTCATGAATGTAATTTCATTAAAAATTAAATATATTAACTACGGTAATATAATTTTCTTTTCAATAAATTAGTAAAATCATACATTGTTATTGCGTTATGCTGTGGAATGCATGTTCGGAACACTGTGGAACATTGTGTTTTACATTGTTACATTTTTTCAGAATGACTAATGATTCGTTACATTTGTGCAGCAGAAGTGGGTGAGTTTTCATTATTTGTGAAACATCACAAAGCATCATTTGATGGTATGTGAAGACCTAAGATTTCAAAGTCCGGTGTAATTCGTATTTACCCACATAATTAACACTGCCAAAGTCATACATTCATTATTTGGTAAACAAAACTGACAAGTTGTTATAAACTAACAAACAAAAAAATGAGCTGATAAATTAATACTTTGTTACTTTAACTGTTAAAGTTGGGGTTGGCTGCAATGACAATTCTGAATATATTAAATAATGTATGCTATATAACAATATACAAAAACTTTCCATTGTTGTTTGCCTGATGAAAACAATTCAAGAATAAGTATTTTATCAAGAATTAGTCTTGAAATGACTTCATTTTAAAAGAATAGTCATTATTTATTCACCCTTGTGTTGTTCAAAACCTGTTTGACTTTCTTTTTGTCCATACAATGGAAGTTCATGATCACCAAAATGGTTTGGTTACAAACCTTCTTCAAAATATCTTCGTTTGTTTTCCGCAGACGAAATTAAGTCAGGTAGGTTTGGAACGACATGAGGGTGAAAGCGTTCATTCATACTGACAAACTGTCGTTTCATGTCCCAATCAATCAGATATCACCTTATCCTGAGAGAGAAAAGGTGTTCAGTATAGAAACATTTCTCAATAAAGAGAGAGGAAGTGTGATGGAGTGAGGGTAACCTACACTTTATTCAATGCAGTACAGTATCGGATGACTTCTCTGAACCAGAACACACAAGAGACAGAACGCACATCAGTATGAACAAGAAGAGACATTCAGAATACTGGCCTGGGAGAAGAAAAAACAAAAAACAAGATCGAACAGAACAAAACAAAACGAACAGGGCCAAACAAAAGTTCAAATGGAACAAAAAAAAAAAATCAACAGGGCCAAACAAAACAAAAAACAAGATCCAACAGAACTAAACAAAATGAACAGGGCCAAACAAAACAAGATCAAACAGAACAAAACAAAATGAACAGGGCCAAACAAAACAAGATCAAACAGAACAAAACAAAATGAACAGGGCCAAACAAAACAAGATCAAACAGAACAAAACAAAATGAACAGGGCCAAACAAAACAAGATCAAACAGAACAAAACAAAATGAACAGGGCCACACAAAACAAGATCAAACAGAACAAAACAAAATGAACAGGGCCAAACTAAAGCGAAAACAAGATCAAACAGAACAAAACAAAATGAACAGGGCCAAACTAAAGCGAAAACAAGATCAAACAGAACAAAACAAAATGAACAGGGCCAAACTAAAGCGAAAACAAGATCAAACAGAACAAAACAAAATGAATAGGGGCAAACAAAACAAGTTCAAACAGAACAAAACAAAATGAACCGGGCCAAACTAAAACAAGATCAAACCGAACAAAACAAAACGAAAATGGTCAAACAAAACAAAAAACAAGATCAAACAGAACAAAACAAAACAAACAGGGCCAAACAAAACCCAAAACAAGATCAAACAGAACAAAACAAAACGAACAGGGCCAAACAAAACCCAAAACAAAATCACACAAAACAAAACCCATATCAAAACTACCAAATGAAACAGAACCCAGAACAACCAACAGAACCAAAAACGGAATGAAAAAAACATACAATAAAAAACCAAACAAAGAGAACAGAACAAAACAACCCAAAAGAAAGATGCTGTTTCAAGTGTTTGGCGGCTGCTGATGGACTCCTATGACTACTAATCGTTCACGTTCGTTATGTCTCCTTTTTCCTTTTCATCTCATTTTCGTCTCAAATATGAGTCTCTGAGAAAGGTAATATACATTTCTTTACATGCTGAAGAATGTAAATCCTTGAAGCAACGTGACCGGCTAAATATGCAAGGATGTGCTAAAAACATATTTGAATAAAGTTTATGAACATTTCAAAAGGTCAGAGTGCTACATGACATCAATCTCTTTAAGTGCTGCTGAAAGTATTTCACAAAAAATATATTATTGCAAATAATTACTGCAGATACATGACACCGTATTCCCACGTATCATTCACAGTCATAAAAATCGGAAATCATAAACAAAAAAATGTAAAGAAAGATTTTCCATCACAATTACAAGAACGTACAAGAAATTCCTGCAACAACAGGAACATTAAGAAAACGTCCTTCAGAGACTAAGTTAAAAGTAAAGAAAAGAAAAACATTTCTATTGTCCCTGCTGTTATAATGAACTGACCTGTACAATACATTATTTAAACATGATTGCTTTAATACATAATTAGAGTAATGGAGCAACTTCATACTGAATGATATCATATTTTTCCAATAGATGGCAATTAAAAACCAGTTCAAAAGAACAACAGAAGTTTAAAGTCTAAAATTATTTACTCACCTTCATATTGCTCCAAATTTGTACGGTACCTTTTATAAATAATAATAATAATTCTGTGAGCTCATGTCCATACATTGAAAGTGGATGAAGATCAGGATCTTTGAGATCCAAAAATCAAAAAACAAATAAAAATACAAAAAACACCTTAAAAGTGGTATTCGAATATGTGCATATTCAGACAGAATATCCTCATACTCAGAAGACTTTGAATATTGTGTGCAAGTTATATGATTTATTGTTATACCTTTTTTGTTAATTGTTTTAGCATGTATAGAAAAGATCAGTGTGAATCCTTAACATTTCCTTCTGGGGTTTATGGAAGAAATAATACAAATTGCATTTGAAAGCACATGAGATTATGTTTCCATCACATAAAAAATAAATGAATGAGAATCATGACATAAAAAGTCTAAACTATTAAGACATATTTGTCAAAATTGACATACTAAGTTATAATTTATAATTTTCAGACTTAAAAAGTCAAAATTATGAGGTAAATTCAAAATTGTGATAAAATCGAAATGGTCTTTCCATGTCATAATTATGATTTTTAATGTCATATGTCAATTTCAACTTTCATCTCATAATTTCATTCTTTCGTTTAGATTTTTTTTTTTTTTGTGGCGGAAATGGGCTTCCATGAGAGTGAGTAAACAATGATGATTGTCACATTTGTGTGATCCATCATTTTAAGTGGGCAACAGAACAGATTAATCTTCTTTCAACAGCACTTTTAGGAGGTACATAAACAGCCTGAACTAAGTCACATCGTATTTAGATGAACAAAACACAACACCCTCAGTCGTACACGTCCACTAACACTAGGGGACACTAAAGAGGACAAGAGGAAGAAAAACAACAAGAAATGGAAGCAAAGGTACTATAAAGATCTTATTTCTTCATGTCAATTACCTGATGGGACAGTCCAGACGGTTAAAGGTTTCATAGTTTTCAACCACTCTTTCCTGCTAAACTCCAACACAAATGACACGATTTCGAGAACTAAACCACGGCATCCATCTTTCGGCCTGTTCAGCATTAAGGTCCTGATTATCAGATTCGTGCTTGTTTCTTTTTGCCCACTAACAGTTCAAGAATCAGCATTCAGTATTTTTAAACGAAAGACACACAACATGCACTCCTGTACACACACATACACTCTCTCTCTTACGGAAAATGATCCGATATTATGTGTGTGCCAACATCTGTAGAGTTCAGTGAATTATTATACAACAGGAAAGAGGAAAACGAGCAGGAAACAAATGGATAATGTCCCTCCTTCAAAAGTGGACAAAAAGAAAGAGGTACACAGCAGCATACAGTTTAAGCATACAACATATCCACCCAATACTGAGCGAAAAGGCAAAAGTCATTAGCATATATTTCACGAAGTCTACAGAATGTACACAAGCCCTGGAAATCTGTCCACGGCACTGAACCCGTTCGGTCGCACCATCTGACATTGAAAGCTGACATTCCAAGTCTTTGTCTCTACCCACAGGTGACTAGGAAGGGGTCTCGAGACGATTATAAAAGAAGCAGTGGCGACAGCATACAGATTCCCCTTTAAAAATGTCAAAGTAGACATGTGAAAACACATTTGTAATGTAACTGTTTATATTAGTGTGTGAGTATATATCTAGAGAGAGAGAAAGAGTTTTCAAACATCACCGCAGACAGTCCTGAGGTGTGTTTCTGAGCCCTCTTTAGAGCGAATAAATTAAAACACTAACAATAAAAGCAAAGACAATGGCTGGGGGAAGATTTGGCTGGCGCATCCATCATATCATGAGCTTTTCGTTTTGTTTTAGCCACGCCCCTTGATTCCCAGGAGTGGGCGTGGCTAATAAGCAGCAGCGTTGGCCCATTGATGGGCGGATTGGGTTCAAGTCGAAAGATTAGGGCCGGCAGAGGCAGCGTTGGCGTTCGGACCACTGATGGCACCTGGAACAATTAGAGACGGTTAGAAAAAGCGGTTGTGAGAATAGGTTTATGAGAGGCTGAAACTGAGAAACTTACCTGTTGCAGCCGTGGCTGACTGGGCGGAGTTTTCCACCTGGTTCTGAGCGTGTGCAGGGATGAGTACGGAGGCCAGCGAGGGGTTACTGGACAACTCTGATCATTAAAATGCAAAAGATATTAGTGTAACACTTCAGAACCTCACATTTATTATTATTGAACACACATAACTCGTGCTGCTCCCTGCTTAATATTCGTGATTCAATCGTCGTTCCCGGTATCCCCCGCTGTAATATAGCTTGAGCTGCTCAGAGTGCTCGAACACCTAGCATCGGCGTCTGTAAGCGGCTCGTATCTCAAATATTTACTCATATCTCAAAGCAAATGACAGCTCAAAGGCTTGCTCGTATCTCAAATATTTACGCGTATCTCAAAGCAAATGACAGCTCAAAGGCTTGCTCGTATCTCAAATATTTACTCAAATCTCAAAGCAAATGACAGCTCAAAGGCTTGCTCGTATCTCAAATATTTACTCATATCTCAAAGCAAATGACAGCTCAAAGGCTTGCTCGTATCTCAAATATTTACTCATATCTCAAAGCAAATGACAGCTCAAAGGCTTGCTCGTATCTCAAATATTTACTCATATCTCAAAGCAAATGACAGCTCAAAGGCTTGCTCGTATCTCAAATATTTACTCATATCTCAAAGCAAATGACAGCTCAAAGGCTTGCTCGTATCTCAAATATTTACTCATATCTCAAAGCAAATGACAGCTCAAAGGCTTGCTCGTATCTCAAATATTTACTCATATCTCAAAGCAAATGACAGCTCAAAGGCTTGCTCGTATCTCAAATATTTACTCATATCTCAAAGCAAATGACAGCTCAAAGGCTTGCTCGTATCTCAAATATTTACTCATATCTCAAAGCAAATGACAGCTCAAAGGCTTGCTCGTATCTCAAATATTTACGCGTATCTCAAAGCCAAAGACTGCTTGAAGGCTTGCTCGTATCTCAAATATTTACTCGTATCTCAAAGCAAAAGCCTGTTCGAAGGCTTACTCGTATCTCAAAGCAAAATTTGCTCACCGGTTTGCTCGTATCTCGGAATACTTGTATGTCAGGACACTCGTATCTCAAGGTATTACTGTATATATTATTTACCGCCCCAAAAAAGCATGACTTAAACCAGGCGACGAAACTGCAACATTGTAATTCCTTTTTCAGAACAAAGCAAACAATCTACAGGTTTGAAAACGTGAACCTGCTGTGCATTTGTGCGCCACACACCCTGTGTCGTGAAATTAAACAGCACAGGCCGCTCTCGTCCATTCGGGAGCTTGAGGATGGGCTCACGGAGCTCGTCGAAGAAAGTGTGAGCGCAGGCCTCGAGAGGAGTGAGACGGGCCGTAGGGGTGTACTCCAACAATCGGGAACACAAGGCTATCGCCTCCGGAGGAGTCCGAGGCCGGAAAACCTAACATATATGGACAACAACACAACTTTTTAAGTGCTATATACAAGCGTTTGTACAATGAAATATGAATAAATATGACTGTCAAAAATACTATTTTTTGGTATAAATCTAGGTTTAAATAAGTCACAAGAGAGCAATTAAAGCCACCAATGAAATTGTATTGGCAATAGCAATTCATATGGCATTACAAGAAGGTTATAAAGACAGCAATATAGAAGATAGAATCAAAGGATAGAATTCAAGAAGAGAAACCTTAGTCCACGGGTGCGCCTTTATCTGTGGAAACTTGAATTCAGTGTAATTTGGGTTCATCTCTCGAATCTGCTCTCGCGTCGGAGTTCCCAGCACCTGGAGGAAACAAGTTTTCTTTTTTCTGTTGCAGTTGTGATATAAAGCAGAGTCCAAATCAACACTGAACTGACCCCAAATGAACAATGACACTTTTTTAATTTGATCTCCATTTCTTCTTTCCACCACTGATTCATCATTTTCCTGTTATCACTGTATAGCTGATTTAAAACGATTTGTATTGTATAAAGCGCTTTACAAATAAAGGTGACGTGACTTACGAGTTCACATTTCAATAATAATTATGCAAGATATAGAGGAACGATATTATTGGAATCCCTTTCAGAAATTTCTGGCAAAAGGACAAAAACAATGACAGCCAATCAAAATCTAAGAATAAACATTATTGTCCATTGGTGTGGATGGTAATGTAGTTATCTTTTTACCAGTTATATATTACTATTAATAATACATTATTAGAGTAACAATTAGTTTTTAATTTTATATTTTCAGTTTTCCTTTATTCAAAGGTTTTATTTCATTTAATAATTTTTATATATATATATTTCTTTTAAATAATTTTTATTTCAGTTTTAGCTTGAAACATTTTAGTACTTTACTTATTTTATTTCAGTCAGCCGCCAAAGAGGCAGCTCTAATTTACATTAAGGTTAGTATTTTTCATATACTGTTTATTTTTTCCATTTCATATTTTAAATACAAAAACTTGTAAAGTTTTCTTTAAATGCAGTTTTTGTTAAGGATGATAAAAACAACAACAACAACAACAACACTGCTTTATAGGCTTTCCTGTGTCTCAATGAGCTATATATGAAAACTCCCATGCAACACACACACACACACACACACACCTTGATAATTTCAACAAGCTGATCGACGCCGCTGTCGCCTGGAAAAATCGGTTGTCCAAGAAGCAGCTCGGCCAGTACGCAACCAGCCGACCAAATGTCTGTAAATAAAAACACTGAATATTACAGCAAACACTCTTATTACATCATAGATATTCAGTCACATTTCTTTAGCGTGTCTCAGTGTTGTGTTTAAGTTCTTGAAGCATTACACAACAACTATGTTAGAGGTGTGATTTGCTGAAACAAAAAAAAAAATGCAATATCACTTGTGGATGGATGTCTTTTTTTTTTAAATCAAGTAAAAATAAATGGTTACATACTTTTATTCAAAGAAGCATTAAATTGAAATTGGAATGAAACAAACATTTCTATTTCACATAAATGCTGTTCTTTTGAACATCCTATTCATCAAAGAAGTTTCTACAAAAATATGAAGCTAAAAGAAATGTTTCTTGAGCATCAAATCATCATATTAATATGATTTGTGAAGGATCATGTGACACTGAAGACTGGAGTAATACAGCTTTACATCATTAATAAATTAAATTAAATAAAAATAAATAAATAGTAATAATAATACTTAACAATATTACTGTTTCTACAGTCATTTTAATCAAATCAATGCAGCCATGGAGATTTCCTTAAAAAACAAATACAGTAATACCTCGGTTTACGAGCGACTTGGTATACGAGCAAATCGGTGTACGAGCATGGAGGGTCAAATCGGTGTACGAGCATTGTATCGGCGTGCGAGAAAATTCTTCCCTCACCCACGCGCATTTTTGTGTAGAAAAGTCCAAACGCTCAGCATCGTCACGCACATTTTTACTGGAAATATCCTAATGACAGCCTCTCATAACACAGTCAAGCGGTTCCAACCCCTTTATCACCCCTTCACTCGTTCATTCTCTCAGCATTACTTGGTTTGGGTGCATCATTCACCACAGTGATACTTTTATAAGTGATTTACAGCGGTTTTACCTCCTGTTGTTAACATTAATTAATTGTGATCGCTATTGTTCACGTAGTGAAATATACACGTACAGTACCTCTAAGCAGTAACTGTCACGGTTCATGAATTCATTATCTCCTAGTTCTGCCTGTGTGTGTGTGTGTGTGTGTGTGTATGTGTGTGTGAAAGGGGACGTGGTCACTGAGCACTGACACACCTGATTCTCACTTCTCTCCTATTTAGTTCACTTCTCTCCACCCTTGTGTTGTCGAGTCGTTCATTCGCGGCTCCCGTGTGTTTGTTCGCGTCTCTCGCGTTCATTCGCGGCTCCCGTCACTCATTTGCACTTGAATCCGGGTTTTGTTTTTTCCCTTGCTTTCCCCACTCCCCCCTCCTCTCATCTCCTGCACGCACGCTGCTCAAAGCTGAAGAGCATTACAGTAAATTGTCAAGTATTTTTAGAGTTTAATTGTCAATTATTAATTAGTATTTATATGAGATCTTAATGGTTATAATTTTAACTGCGATTAATAGGGTAAAACCAAAAAAATATTTAAAATGGGGATTTATGGTCATGTGGAACGAATCAATTGATTTTTAGTGCATTCTTATGGGGAAAATTGTTTGTGTAAGAGCATTTTGGGTTACGAGCTCTTGGAACGAATTAAACTCATAAACCGAGGTATTACTGTATTTAAAAAAATAATAATAAAAAATAAAATCACACTGACATTATGATTTACTAAATATAACAAAAGCTACATAATATCTAAAAAGCCCTGTTTATATTATGACTGTTTGTAAGATTTGAGAGATCAGGTATTAGAATGACAATGTATTAGTATCAGAACTGGAAATGCATGAAGGGGTTTTGATACATTAGATGTCAACATATGTATATGGACCGCTAGTAAAGGCACAGGAGGCTTCCAATGTATCTGTGGTAAAACTTAGACCACTGGCCATATAAAGACTTGTTATTAAATGCATATGATTCCTATATGACGTTATCATGTTTAGCATTTCTATATGATGTTCTCTATATTCTCTCATTGCTTGTCCCTATGTTACTCCTCTAGACATTCTCTCTCTCTCTCTCTCTCTCTCTCTCTCTCTCTCTCTATATATATATATATATATATATATATATATATATATATATATATATATATATATATATATATATATATATTCAAACAGACAAGAATAAAGTTGAGAGAGACAATCTATCTCCCTAAGCGCTGAATACTTCATTCAACCGTTAATAAAAAGACGACTGGAATGAGGCACGCCGAGAAACGAATCTAACACTGTTAAAACTGTTAAACTGTAACAGTACAGGATTGTTTTTTTTTCTATGAATCTCTTTAAAAAATAAATAGAGTAGCAGAGTATTAGCACACCTATGTGAACGGTGTAGTTTAATATGAGGTTTAGAGAGTACCTATGCTGGAAGTGTAGTCTGTGGCTCCGAAAATGAGCTCAGGGGCTCTGTAGTACCGCGAGCAGATGTAGGAAACATTAGGCTCACCGCGCACCAGCTGCTTCGCACTGCAGGACACAGAAACAAACGCAGCAAACGTGAGCGTCAGACAGAGAGAATTAGACATAATGATAGCAGAAATTATACCAACAACAGTGTACATTAAAACAGCCATCATTATCATCATAAGAACAAGTATCATAATCATTATCGCTAATTAACCACAGCCGAATTTGGTTGACCTTGAGCGGTTTATTCAAATTAAGTCGGACACAGATTCACAGAAGTTAAATGTGCCGGATGTTGGGATTTGGTCTGTGAAATAATCACTTTCACACGTCATGAGACGTGAAATGAACAGATGAAGTTTTCCTGTAAAGATACCGCATCTGTTTATCACACAAGCACCGTTTTTCTGTTTTATACTGCTGTCATTCACACTACCAACACAATGCCCTCGTTCCCTCAAACAAGGTGCATCCTGGGATGCTTTTAAAAGAGTACACAAAGAGCTGACAGTGTTTATAAGATGAACACATGTTAGATGCTTTTCCTTCACCAAATAATCAATTTATAAAAATAAAAAAATAATATATATATATATATATATAAATATCGGAGCAGCTCAAGCGCCTCATTTATGGGGTAATTGCATATGATCTCCACTAGAGGCAGCTTGGTTTTACAGCGGGAGGTTACCGGGGGCGTCGAGTGATTCAGGAGTATTAAGCTGGGAGCAGCACCAGTTATGTGTGTTCAATAATAACAAATATGAGGTTCTGAAGCTATCCGATACAAAACACGGGAAGAAACGCTACACTTCTGTATTGTGTTTACATTATCTATGTTATCCCTCCTCCTCCTCCTCCGCACATGCCATCATTAGCCGCTACTGTATCTTCTGTCTCGAAGATAAGAACTCATAATTAAAACCACATTTTATTTTACATCACAGGAATCCTTATATACTACAATTTTGTGTGTGTGTACGTCTCTATATAGCAATTAAAAACATGTTTTTTTACATTGTTATTAGCATTAATAAGGGATTTTTTAGAGGATAATCTTCCCCCCTGTTATTTCTTATGGGGGAAATGATTTGAGATATGAGCAATTCGAGTTACGAGCTCAGTCTTGGAACGGATTACGCTCGTACCTCAAGGTATTATTGTATTGTGAAATATTATTACTATCTGAAATATAGGTTTATTTGAAATATAATATAACATATTCTCGTGATCAAAGCTGTATTTTCAGCATCATTACTCCAGTCTTCAGAGTCACATGATACTTCTACAATCATTCTAACATGATGATTTGCAGCCCAACAATTCATTTCTTACTATTATCAGTGTTAAAGAAAAACTGTGATTTTTTTCAGGATTCTTTGATGAATGGAAAACATTCAAAAGCATTTATCTGAAATATAAATTTACTGTCACTTTTGATCAACTGAATGCGCCTTTGCTGAATAAAAAAATAATACTGTATCATCAAAAGGTTTTTAAGATCATGAGTATCAAAACAGTCAATGTCTATCTTTTACTCAAAATCTCAGCATGCACTTTCCAGCAGGTGCTATAGGAACCTCATTTCCCCGTCTCACCTTCCAAAGTCACAGAGTTTGAGTACAGCTGTCTCTGGGTCGAGCAGGAGGTTCTGCGGCTTGATGTCTCGATGGCAGATCCCGTACGAGTGGATGTACGCCAAGCTGCGGAACAGCTGGTACATATACAGCTGAAAACACACAACACAATCACAATAAGTGACTTTAATACAGGAGAATTTATAAGCTGAAACAAATCAACAAATGAATCCACTGAAAGCTCAGAAATGAATCAAGATTTGGCACAGAACCTCGTGAGAACAGGAGAATCCAAAACCAGCATGGTCAACCAAGCTACATCAAAAACACTGCAGTTTTGGTCCAACAGCACCAAACCAACTTATACAATTACACATTAATTACCTTCACATAGACCATGGGCAGATTCTGCTTGGCTCGGCTGTAGTGTCTGGCCACTCGGTACACGTTTTCAGGCACATAGTCCATCACCAAATTAAGATACACCTCATCCTTCTGTGGAGGAGAAGGAGGAGAAGAATGAGAAGAAGTTATAAGGAATGATCAAAATTAATGTACGGCCTAAACATATTACAGCAGCGAACATGGTTCGTTTGATTATCCAAAAAACAAATAAGCATTACTATGTGGTTATGAAATAAATAAACCATTTTTAGTTTCATTTTAAATATTGATATACACTATCGTAACAAAAGTTTGGGATCACTAAGATTCGTTTTTCTTTTAAAGAAATTAATACTTATTCAGTAAGGATGAATTAAAATGATCAAAAGTGACAGTAAAGGCATTTATAAAGTTACAAAAGATTTTTAATAATTAGAATCCAGAAGAAATTTATCAATGTTTTCGTAAAAAAAATATTAAGCAGCATATTCGTTTTCAACACTGATAATAATCAGAAATGTTTCTTGAGCATCAAATCAATATATTAATATGATTTGTGAAGGATCATGTGACACTGAAGACTGGAGAAAATACAGCTTTGATCACAGGAATACATTGCATTTTACAACATATTCAAATAAAAAATAGCTATTTTAAATTGTAATAAAATTTCCGAATATTACAGTTCAGTATCATATCCGTTTTTGCTGTAATTTTGATCAATTAAATGCAGCTTTGGTGATCAGAAAATTTTTAAATATTGCCGACCGCACACATTTCAACGGTAGTGTTGAACTAGTTTTGGATTATGATCATACAATATCACCTACCCCTAAACCAGAGTTTTAATTCTATTCCCATATTCACTGGGACATTTAAATGGCACAAACATCTGGTCTTTCTAGGGAGAAAAAGGGCTCATCACACATGAGACACGTTGACTATCTGAACGGTCATTAATGTAGCTGGAAAACGAACCTGCCAAAGGCACTGAAGCCGATTCCTGCCTAACAACAGAGAGATCCGCTCTGCAACTGTCCTGCGATTGGCAGAGTGTTTTGCGAGATGTGCTGTGATTGGTTGTTCTTGCACACATACAAATTCTTGGATAAAAGAGGCTCCTAAATGACAAATAATGATACTAAGGCTAATATACTACAGGTAGTAACTAAAAACACATTTTACACGTTTTAAAAATACAATGATAATTTTAGAATAGCCTAGAGATAACCTTGATGCTACTGCTGCTGATTAGTCAATACAGACATATAAAAACTGCATAATGTGAAGTATGTACTATATACCGCATACTATACTTTTAAAATACTGGTGAAACTGCAAAAATATTCAATGCTTTTCAAATGGTAGTATGCAACATTGTTGTCACAATTTCAAGATGTAGCATGTTCACACACAAAAAATATGAAGCTAAAATATGCATAAAGAAAATAATTATAGCCCCATTAAGATTGACTTTCAATCAAATGTTAAGCCAAGACATGGTTAGCACTTAGAAAGTCAAGGCAGGTGAATTGCATTCTGGGATGCAATAGCCGTTTTTAGACTCAACATATTAGTTGCATACTATTGAGTATAGGTTGCACTGTTGTTCTTGACTATAAGCTAGTGTGACAGTCAATATCCATGAACTGTGATTCAACCACACCATTGCCAAGAGAGTAAACAGGTATGCAAATGAGTGAGTGTTCTGTCTGGACAAGATTATATAACTGAACTGATCCTGATTCTGTGAGACCAATGTCACAACGGTCAGATGCTATGTCACCATACTGGAACGGAGGGTTAAACCCGGTGAGGACAACCCTGGTCATGTTGTCTGTCAATGAGATCTAGATTCACACCTGTTTCACAGATCTTAAACATACGCATGTCTGCAAATGCTCAAGGGGGCAGTAGAGTTTCCTTCAAATTGCAGAAACACTTATCCTTGAGTAGAGTAGTGGCTCTTAACCAGTAAGACTTACCATATAATGGTTACGGCCTCTCATATGTGCATCTGTGTGTATGTGCGTCTTAAGGTTATGTGGGTGAAACTTTACTGAATGTGAACTGAACTGAGTTTTACTGATCTGAATGTGTTTACATGGGCCTAAAAAAGACTATACAAGACTGGAGTAATGATGCTGAAAATTTGAGTCAAAAGAAATTATTATACGGCTTACACGGGAATACTTGATTCTGATTGGTGAATTGCGCAATTGGTCAATCAATAGTTGTTTAATGGTCATCTACATTTAAGTATTTGGCAGACATTTTTATCCAAAGCGACTTGCATTGCATTCAAGAAACACATTGACATTCTAATCAGTTCTTGCTTTCCCTGGGAATCAAACCCATGACCTTAGCGTTGCAAGCGCCACAATCTACTGTTTGAGCTGCAGGAAAGCTTTGTTTATCGAATTTCCCCGTTAACAACCAGTAAAAACTGATAACACAGGCTTATCTGGGTAACTGTCACTGAAGTCAGAGATAAACACTTGCTAGCAATGGTTTTTCCTCATGGAAATCTTGCGTTTGGTCATCTAATAAAACATTAAAACTCAAATCAATACTTTGTGTACAATTATTTAACTATGTCACCCGGTATCGCAGACTCGCTCTCTCTCGTTTCATACAAACGATGCCATTTTGCAACGATTATTTTGAACAATTTAATGGACCCTGATCACCCTGTTTGGGTTCATTCTGCGATAACAACCAGCTTAAATGTTCATGATCCCTTATACTGACAGCTAGCAGTTGTCCTCCTCCTCAGACTTGATGCTCACACAGGATGCCAGATTGAGAACATGTAACAGAAACGAGCGTAATTGACAATAGAAAGGGATGAAAGGCCTTACAGTATAAATTCATCAGATTGAATGTATTGCAATGTTTTTATTGCCGAGGCTTTAGGTCAGGTAGAATTTGCGATCTCTGATCTGGTTCGCTTGCTGGCTTTCACTGCTTTTGCCTCCAACTGGCAACCCGCGGTGTCAAAATACTATTAGTACATCAGCAGTGGGCGGGATCACACAGACCAAAACTAAAACAGACATTTCAAAACAGAATAATTGCTATATCGTAGTTTTTCAGAGAAACAAGTACAGTAATGCCTTGAGATACAAGCATAATCAGTTCCAAGACGGAGCTCGTAACTTTAATTGCTCGTATCTCAAATCATTGTTTCCCATAAGAAATAACGGAAGAAAATAAAATACGTTCCGGCCCTCTAAAAAACTCCCTTATTAGTGCTAATAACAATGGGAAAAACATGTTTTTAATTGCTATAGAGACATACACACACAAAATTATAGTATTTAAGGATTCCTACTATATAAAATAAAATGTGGTTTTAATTAAGAGTTCTTAACTTCGAGAAAGACGATATAGGCATGTGCGCGACTGGTGCCGCTGTGTTAGTTTGCACAGCAGTTCAGAGAATCAAATCTGTCTCATTTACAACACGTAAATTTATTAACTTATCCTGAAATACATGACAGTAAGTGTCCGGTGAAGTGGGAGAAGAATAGAGTGAACTTTATAGTTACCAATGCAATGTGTATCTGATATGAATAAAACAACTAGTCAATTTATAATAGAACGGATTGCTATTTCCGCTTTTATAGACATCAGTGTGTATTTTTCAAACTATAAATGTATTGTTTAGCGAGTACTTAAATATATTTAAAAGTATTTAAAAGTATTTAAAGTAAAGTATTTAAACGTCCGAAACCTACAATAAAGGTACGTGGTTGAAAACAATGAATAGTTGATATATTAGCAGCTCTGAGCACGTCCGTCTCTTGATCAGCGCCAGTCAACGCACACTAAACACCGTACGCGTGATCGTACGCGTCATTTGAAATACAAAATCTTGTGGGGTATTTTGTGCGGAGGAGGGATTGAAGGCAAATCCATGCCAAAAAGAAACGATGACGTTTGCGTGCGTGTAAATTACATCTGTGAGCTCATTTAAATCCCTCACGCTTGCATGAAATCTTTTTGTTTACGCAAACACTTTTATTTCAGTCGACGAACACGTGAAGTGAAAGAGTGAGGCGGCATGGGCTGCTCCGGGTGCTCCACCACTAGCATCGGCGTCTATAAGCGTGTTCGTATATCAAATATTAACTCACATCTCAAAGCAAAACAATTGCTCAAAGGCTTGCTCGTATCTCAGAATACTCGTATATCGGGACGCTCGTATCTCAAGGTATTACTGTACGTGAATTTCCTACATCTCAGCAAAAAATATTATGTAGTCAAAAAATACAAAACAAAAAATACAGTTAAATTAGATTAAACAGAGCACCTTTAAAAGAGCAAGAGAAAATCTAAACGTCTGGCCAAGGCTAGCAGAGAGAAAAAACATATAGTGCTTTAAACTCTGCTTTAGTCATGGAAAAGCCCTTGATTGCTTTTCTGACTGATGTGACACTTCAATTGAATTCACTCAATCTAAATGCATGGGTGAAAGTTGGCAAAACTGAAAATACTGAAACTTAAAGCTGGGGGCCTGTCACACCTCCGGCCCCCTGGAAGCTCCTGCATTCCTTGCAAATTATTGTGTAGAAACGACCTCTCCTGGCAACTTGCAGCTACTATAAAAAGGGTGTGAAATAAGTATTTTAAGTTAGCAGTTGAGAAAATATTCACCAATTTTGGGAGTTCTAAATTATTACTAGAATCCTTCAGAAGTATTGTATTCTATAACTCTGTCATTGGTTTTGCTTCTGCATCTGTTGTTCTATAACTAACATTTATATTTAATTTTGGTTTGTTACTTAATTCACTTTCTCTAATCACCACAATCCATTACATCATCATCAAAAAAGCTTCAAGCTGCTTCGTGTTATAACCAACCGGCAAATTCTTCATTTTTTTCAGATTACTTTTAAAATTTGCGAGCGTTGTTTTCTTGTACCTGTTGTTGTCCTCAAGCGAGTGTAAATTGAAAAATACGATTGGACGCCGGAGTCTCACTGACCAATCAGAATCGCCGACACAACTGCACTCCGCGCGGTTCGTCTGTCGCCCACCCGGAACTTCTCGGGTAATTCTCTACGTAATCACATTATCTCCGAAGATCGCCGAGTAGGTACGATTGGTCTGTTGGTCTGTCGCCATGGACATTGGTCTGTTGGTCTGTCGCCCTGTACCCCCCCCCCCCCCCCCCCGAACTGAAATCTCAACGGATTTACGCGATTTGGAAAACGGTTCCTGGCGAGGTTCAAAATACGGAATTCCGTCATAATACGGAAAACTTTCACCCATGTAAATGAACACGAATGAAAAGGACTCAGAAAAATCCTTGAGTTTCACGACCACAATCATTTCCAAACCACGAGCAACGCATGAGGCTGCAATCTATATTTATATATGAATGTGCCCCCCCTGACTGACATAAACTATGCATATATAAACATAGTTAGGGTTAGATTACATTGTGTGGTACCTTGATCTTTCTCCCAAAAAAATAAGTTGATTTTCAATGTCTGCAGCTTATAGAACTTCACTCTCAGGAATGTAATGCTATAGTATTCTCATTTACAAGACTCTGATCCTACTTGTGTGATCTGCGTATAGATTATACATTAAAGGTGAAGTCTGAACTCAATGAACTCTCTTCCGTTGGCCGCACAGGAGCCAGAACTTGTCAGAGTAAAAATAGGGCTGGTCTAACAGTTTATCTTCCCATCAATCAAAGGTTTCCTACTGAGCTTTTATGACAGGTTTTGCCCCCGGGGCTATCGCAGGATTACCCAGAAATCCCATCCAGAGGAGGGCCTGAGGAGCAAGCACTGTAAATCACAACAAAAATACCACCCTGCTGGGATAGCACATGTCTTCTGCTAAATATACTGTACGATCAAATTCATGTGTGTCGCTGTATTGTTACATATTGAAGAATGTGTATGTGAGAGGGAGTTCCCTTCAGGGACATTTTATTCAATTTGTGCATAATAGAGAATCAAATGAAAAAATTCCCCACCCCAAAGAATTAAAAATATTTGTCTATATGTTGCATAAAGAAAAAATAGCATATTAGAATGATTTGTGAAGGATCATGACTTTTTACTGAATGTCAGATCAACTAAACGCATCATTGGTACGCATAAGAGACTTCATTAAAAACACTTTGAAAAAATAATAATCATAATTATTCCAAACTTTTGACTGGTACTGTACATACATCATCTACAGGACGAATCGCTTTCTGTATTTCTCAAGTTGTAAGCTGCTTTGGATAAAAGCGTCTGCTAAATGAATAAATGTAAATGTTTTATAAAAGTATGCACATATAAAAATATGTCCATAAAAGCATGCATAAAGAAATTAATTAATAGCACTATTATGATTATTTACTGATTAAATGTGACCATGATATTACATTAACATTACCATGATATACACATACTTTATAAATGTCTTATATTTTGCATTCATGATCCAAAAAATGTTATAGATAACGCAAATATAATACGGAAGGGTAGTGTTTCCTCCCGTGTTGTGTATCGGATAGCCTCAGAAGCTCATATTTATTATTATTGAACACATATAACTGGTGCTGCTCCCAGCTTAATACTCCTGAATCACTCGTCGCCCCCAGTAATCTCCTGCTGTAAAACCAAGGTGGCCCTCTAGTGGAGATCATATGCAATTACCCCATAAATGTATATAACATACACCACAGGAAGACTCGCGGGAGATGCGCAAGTAAGTCAATGAACACGTAAAGTGAACGAGTGAGACACCGTGGACTCGACCACCTAGCGCCCGTGTCTGTAAGCTGCTCATATCTCAAATATTTACTCGTATTTCAAAGCAAAAATTAGCTTGAAGGCTTGCTCGTATCTTGGAATACTCGTATGTCGGGGCGCTCGTATCTCAAGGTATTACTGTAATTGATTAGATTGTTATATATAGTGCGTTTGTTGGTTATATATAGTGCGTTTAGTCAGTCCTGTTCCATAGGAATACATATTCCATGTCCCAGAGCGTTCGCTGGGAAATGATTGGGCAGCATGTTTGTGGTCTATAGGGCACAAGACCAGTAGCACCTCAATGCAGTACACGAGATCCAGGGGGCGGAGTTGGATCCAGATCCAAGGGGCGGAGTTAAATCTAGATCCAGGGGGCGGAGTTGGATTTCCTTCCACTGCATTCTGATTGGTCAACAGATTCCCCACACTTCGTACTTGTTGCTCTATCTTTTCCGCATCGAGTCGTAACTAGTTAGTTATTCTTTTGACGTAAAAACAAACTTGCCGAAAACAAATATTAAAGTTTTTAATAGTTACAAACACTGTAGTTTATACGTTGTGGTAATTTGTATAAAATACGTGGCTATTGTCCACCACTACGTACTTACACGTAGTGGTGGACAATAGCCACGTATTTTATTAATTTGGAGAAACGTTTAAATATAATCTAAAACAAAAAAGATTACTTACAAATTTCGTAGATTCACTGTATTCTTTGATTGGCTGATCTTTAACCCCTTTCAGTAGTCCACATGCACTTTGATTTCCAATACTTAAGTATATTAATTAGTAGGCACTTAATTCAAGTTTAAATTCAAGTAGAGAATGTGCTTTTTTCACTACTGATTATGACACTGTATGTGACTAAATTATAGCAGCACTAATTATACTTATAAGTCACTTATAAGTGACTTCACAAGAGCATCTGACTTCATTTAAATAGCATGAGCATCTCACTTACATAAATGCATGCAAAATGTATTACCAACGCAATTAAATTGGAAAAAAAAGTTTATTAACACACGAGCTAAATCAGACATTTTGAAAACAGTAGGGAAACTTTGAAGGCAAAACATAAGGAAAACGACATTGGGAGCACACAGAATTAGACCATGTGTGATGATGACCATGAACATGTGTGATGGGGCGGCGGCGGGGCGAAGTATATATAATGGGAGGAGTTGGATCTGGATCCAACTCCTCCCCCTGGATCTCGTGTTCCGCAGTGAGGACCATCTCCACAAGACGCTGCTTAAAAAAAACGGAGGGAAGAAAAGTGGCACTAACTTTGTCACCGCTGGAGTAGAAGAAGTACCGCAGACGTACAATGTTACAGTGATCCAACTTCCTCATGATCTGCAACTCACGATTCTGAAAAAAAGCGTATAGCCAGAGAAAAAGAAAAGAATCATGAAAACTGACATTTAATGTAAGGCTGAATGGTTGGAGTGTGTCAACCTGGTCACCTCACCTAATTTGGCCTCACAATTCTATTGTCTTACTTGTTTTTCTTCGAAAATCTGAGTTTATACACATAAACACACAACTAACGATACACACGTTCTTACCTTAAACCTTTTATCCTGCAGCACCTTCTTTATGGCCACCAGCTCACCAGTGTCGCAAAGCTTTGCTTGATATACGACCCCAAACGAGCCGTTCCCGATGACCTTTGTGTCGCTGTAGCTGACCTCCTGAGGTCGGTCGGGACCCTGACCGGGGGTCGCGGCCACCGTTGTAACTTTACTGCCATCTTTATCTCCTGAGGAGAGAGAAAACACAATGTACAGGGACTATTCCGTTGTAATTGACTGGTTTGTTTAACACACTCACACAAGGTGGAGGTGTTACTATCCTCATTAATGTGTGATCCTGCGTGTATCAAAAATCACCTGAGCTCATTTTCGACTTAAACACATCCGCTTCTCACCTCACCATGTTTTCACACCCCTGAGCAAGTGCTTGAGAACATGATAATGAGGAATAGGAATTGTCTCTCCACACACTTTTTTCTTCTTCTCTGTGAATTACCATTTCTATTAAAATAATATTTTTCTCTCAATTAAATTACCTTTATTTTATTTTTTTATATTCATTTATATATGGAAAGGTCTGGTTTCTTGATGTAACTGGCTCGGTATTCTCAGGTCTGCAGTCTGGTAATGAAAAACTTACTAAATAAATAGATTAAATGCGTTTTAATTATGGATAATTACTTTGTATAGTTAGCAAATGGGATCATTAATCAGCACAATGAGAATTTTAATTGGAAACTAAAGCTAGATCATTATTTAGAAAATCCAGGCCAAAGCTGAGGTCATGGAAACTAAATGTCCACTAGGAAATGACCATAAAATAGAGATATTTTACATAAACCTTTCAGATACTACTGTTCAAAAGTTTGGGGTTGGCATGATATTTTAATGCTTTTGAAAGACGTCTCTTTTGCTCACCAAGACTGCATTTATTTGATCAAAAAAAATCACAATTATTACATTTTAAAATAACTGTTTTCTTTTAATAGATTTTAAAATATAATTTATTCCTGTGATGCAAAGCTGAATTTTCAGCATCATTCCTCCAGTCTTCGGTCACATGTTTATGACTGAAAACAGTTAATAGAAAGTTCAAAAGAACAGCATTTATTTGAAATATAAATACTCTGCAACATTATAAATCCATATAATGAATTCTTGATGAATAAAAGTACTAATGTTTTTTTTAAACATAACCCCAAACTTTTGAATGGTTGTGTATATTTACGAAGCAGCAGAATATGATTACATTAATAGTTTAATTATGCATGAGAATGATTCGCTCATACATGAACAAACAAAGTTTACGTTTCTGAAAGAGGACACAATCATATTTATGCTGTATTTGAGTTTAGAGGGGAATCATTTCTGGAAAAATTATGGTAAGGCAAGCAATTTTGCGTGTGTTCTGAAGTGTCTGAAGGCAAGTGTCAGTTAACCATACAGATTTCAAAGCTTAGACAGTATCATGATTCACTGCAAAGCTTCTAGGTCAGGAATGCATTGGTGTTGCAAAAATAAAAGGAATAATTAGCACCTCGGCTTGTGTTTGCTTTCTAAATGTGTCATTTAATATTCTCTGTCTTTTATGGTCAAGAGTCGTGAACGAATCGCGCATTCCAAGTAAGGGTACGTTAATTCGACAACTAAACGCTTAAAACTGGAAGTATTTCCTTTGAGTTTTCTATCAAAATGATCCCCATTCACACAGATCTGTGTAAACGAGTAAAAACTCTGTATTCTGTTGCCAGGCTATTAGACAATGATGTCATGTAAATGGCCCCTAATTCAAATAACAATCAGATTACTACTTCAAGTAATTAGTAAAGCATTACTTTTAAATTTACATAAAGAACATCTGTTGCTATCCAAATAAGTGACGCAAGTTACTTACCGGTAGTTTTCGCATTTATTGACTGAGACCTCTTTTTCATATGCAATCCTGCAATAATTACTTTATTTATATAATCTCTTTTTATTAGCCAATGTCTCTTCTGATCAGCCAATGTCTCTTCTGATCCAATTCAACAATACCAATAAGCAAAAATGACTTTAGATAAACATTGCTTTTATCGCTGAAGAGGTTGCATCCAAAATCACACACTTCCCTACTATTTAGTAGGTGAAAAACAGTATATGAAAAAGTAGTATGTCTGAAATCACAGCTCATTAAACAGCAGGATAAAAGTATCTCCTACTTCCTGTGAGATTCTGAAGTGACTATATGTGTCAGCGAGGGGGATCGGTGTGCGATGCGGGAATGACGACGAAGAGCAGGTTTGAACTGAACTCACTTTAATAAACAAAACAAAAGACTTTAAATACAAACAAAAGTTGTACGCTTTGTGCAAACACTAGGAAACTCTAAAAAAAACACGAAACACATAACATCCACACACACGGTCGCAACGACAACAATCGATAAAGACTGGAGAAAACATGAGGGTTTATATACACAGGGTGATGGGAAACAGGTGACGAGACTAACAAGGGGAGTGGCTGATGTCACAGCTGACGGAAATTACAATGGGATCACACAAGGAAACAGGGAGTAACGAGACACGAGATGACTGTGACAATATGATGGACACTTTACTATCCCATGAGGCCACGGGAGAGGATTTGTGAATGACAGTGAAGCGATGCTACAGACGCTGGTAGATCACATGACGATAATGACAACATGGTGAATATACACGTCCAGATTACATTCAAACTACACACATTCATGCTACATAGAATGTACTTTTTCAGCAACCGTGAAGCAATTACTTATTGAAAATAAGTACCTAATCAAAACAGAAAGCGATTTCAGATGCAGTCAGAGTGTTGAACTTTCTTCTGCGATCTGTTGGAAGCAGAGCTGAGAGCTTTCTTTGAGATGTGCCTTCTACTTTGCAGGAATTAATTAGCATTTTCTTAAGCATTTTCTTAAGCCTGAAGCTTATTAATTTCACATTGGGTGTGAAAGGGCTTTTCCCCCCCAACATTTTTTTTTTACACTGGGTGAGAAAACGTAACACAAAAGTAATTTAACACACTACTTTCCATAAAAAAGCAACAAGTAATGCATTACTTTTAAAAGCAACTTTCCTCTACACTGATAAATAGACCTGAAAATAACTAACATATTGTTTCAAGACACATGAAATGTATGTAGTACACTAGTTTCCTTGCTACTTTTAAGAGGCTTTTTTGGAGCTTGGCAGATGATGCTCCAAAACTACAAGCTCCAGACGATGCCGTGAGACAAAATCTGCTAATTGTTGCAGTGAACAAGAAACAAATATTCTGCAAGTCTGCAGGTGATCTGAGTCAATATGCTTTCGACAAACCATGTGCAAATTCATAAGTCAACACCATTGCTGATTATTTAAGGGCCAGTCACACAGCGAAAATGCATGAATCACGCATGAATTCCGCACAGATTTTCGTTTCTGCGCAAAGCGTGCGTCGTATGCGTAATTCGTCGGTGGAACGAACGTGTACTGTCAGTGATTGTAAGTGGATGTGCGTCGAAGGCGGTTTGTGCGTGATTTTGAGTTTTCAACGGTTCAAAATTATTCATGAGTCGGCGTGCGTAGTTTATGCGTCGAGAAAGCATGACTATGCGCGGGACACGCGTCGGCCGTCAGTGCTTACCTTCATATCACGCATGAACCGCGCACGGATCACGTTCATTCCACTGACATCCACTGACAATGTGGATTCTGAAAGTGCTTGTATGTGGAACGTTCGCGAAGCGTGCATGTTTGGACGCGCTCCGTCAGTGATTCATGCGCCGGGTGTGCGCCGAAGGTTCGTGGAATACTCTGGTCAATTTCTCGAAACCCAATCTGTGCGTGATTTGTGCGTGATCGGCTGTGTGACTGGCCCTTTAAACACCATCTCAAAAACACAGTTTGAAATCCCTGTATGTTTCTTACGTCACACTACCGTTGCACATCATTAACTATCAAGAGTACATTTAGCACATGTATACTATACTATGTTATAACCTTTCTGAGATGTTCAAAGCATTTCTAAGGACACTGATGGTCAAAACGGGAACATGGTTTGTGTAACAGTAACGACACATTATTAGCTCTTTGATAATGTATTCAAACAAAGGCTAATCTTATTAATTACCGTTATGTGTCTGATGTTGTAAAGAGAGAAACCATTGTGCAGCGTTTACCGCGGTAATTTAACAGTGGATCTGGTGTGAGCTTGTGTGAGTGCGTGGAGGCGGGGCTAATTAGCATATTCATAAATACATGTATATTAAATAGAGCAAGAGTGCAGAGTTACATTCAAGTTATTTTAATGCATGAAGAATTTTTTGTCACAGGATAAAATCATTTAAATATGTCATTTTGGTGATCAAATTTGAATTTTAAGGATAATCATACGTGTGTGTTTGGTAGGTCAGGTGAGCCGTGGAGTAAAGTGCAGAGCGAGCGCATGTTCAGCACGGGGAAATGTGATGAGTCAGAGGGCGTGAGTGTGAACACACACTTGCACGATGTGCTAATAAACGTCTCAGATCCCTAACTTACGCAGCATGGAATTTTAATTGAGTCACGGCCCATTACTTGCACAGATCATCTTCCCATCCTGTTCCTCTGACACCATCCAGCTCAGGAGCTGACTAGTCATTTAGCTATTCAGATAAACCAAGGCATTTAATATAAGACACAGCTTAGCTAATCCTCTCTCGGCTAAGAGATTTTTCATCATTACGGCTAGAGCACTAATCACATTATCTCACATACAAAATGATTATCCCTCACCATCCGCAATAAGAACAAATGAAAATGAATTGATCATGAATAAACATGAACATCTAATGATAAGCTCTGCAGAATTTAAACAGTGAAGTACCACTCATCAAACCTTACTTCTTTGTTTTTTTTATATTATAATGAACGTTAGTTAGGATGGACATCATAATTAACTTGACACAAATGAAAACTGGCACATTTGTTCAATGGCTTGTACTTAGGGATGGACTGATATATTAAAATACTGCCTGATTCAGATAAGACAATATTTATTGGCTAATATTAAATGCATAGTTCACCCATTCAGTAAGATTCTGTCATTAATTACGCACCCTTATGTTATTCTAAACCCATAAGACTTTTGTTAGTCTTCAGAAAACAAAAGATATTTTTGATGAAATCTGAGGGATTTCTGTCCCTCCATTGACAGCCTATGCAACTACCACTTTGACATTCATTTGACACTAAGTGTTTTAGCCGAAATTTTCTGAAGAGACATGCTCGCTTTATAAGATGAACAGGTTTAATTTACATTTACACATTTGGCAGACAAAGCGACTTACATTACATTCAAGGAACACATTGAATCTTGCTTTCCCTGGGATCGAACCCATAACCTTGGGGTTGTACAGCAAGGCTTGTAATTTAGGCTTTTATCCACATGTAAACATCAATCAGCAAACATAAACAGAAGCTCAACCGAACCTGCATGACACACAAGAACAAAACTCTCGCTGAAGCTCAAACGTGCTGCGTAACACGAGAATGAACCTCATTGGTTCTTGCTGAAGCTCAAACGTGATGCGCAACACGAGAATGAACCTCATTGGTTCTCGCTGAAGCTCAAACGTGATGCGTGACACGAGAATGAACCTCATTGGTTCTTGCTGAAGCTCAAACGTGCTGCGTAACACGAGAATGAACCTCACTGGTTCTCGCTGAAGCTCAAACGTGATGCGTAACACGAGAATGAACCTCATTGGTTCTCGCTGAAGCTCAAACGTGATGCGTGACACGAGAATGAACCTCATTGGTTCTCGCTGAAGCTCAAACGTGATGCGTGACACGAGAATGAACCTCATTGGTTCTCGCTGAAGCTCAAACGTGACGCGTGACACGAGAATGAACCTCATTGGTTCTCGCTGAAGCTCAAACGTGACGCGTGACACGAGAATGAACCTCATTGGTTCTCACTGAAGCTCAAACGTGATGCGTGACAAGAATGAACCTCATTGGTTCCAATGTTAATATTTTTTATTTATTTTAATTTTGACATTAACAATATTATCACTGATCAACACAACTCCATTTGTCCCAATGAAAAGACTCGTCCCAATCTATCCTTAGAAGGTCTACAATAGCTCTAAATAGGTTTATATAACCTAATTTGCTTTGACAGGTTCACAGTATTTTCTTTAATATGAACTATGAAATGTAATTTCACAGCAATGAAAGGCCTACAGCTGTTCTCTGACATTTCTAGACAGACTATTTGCTGCATGACGGTAATGAGCACGTCACATCCTCAGGTACAGCCCCTGTTTAGGGCACACCCTGTGGAGGAAGTCATGCTGCCGCGGGCCTAGGCGTTGCTAATGGCAAGCAGGATGAGTCAGCTGGTAAAGCCGACGCTGGGAATCATTGGCTGTCAGCTGATTAGATCAACACCAGAACCACCGGAACATACTCTCACACACATGCACAATTTTCAAAATGCAGCACCCTAAATATCAAAAGAAAAAATGGCTTTTTTTTGTTAAAATTATTATTTAATTTACATTTTAACCATTTCTAAATATATACACTACAGTTCAAATGTCTGTAGTAAGTAAAAACATTGATTTAAGTTTCTTATGCCAAGCAATGTTGAATTTATTTGAATTTATCAAAAATACAACAAAATAGATTTACACTAATACCTCAGTTTACGAGTTTAATTCATTCCAAGAGCTCGTAAGCCAAAATGCTCGTACACCAAAACAATTTCCCCATAAGAATGCACTAAAAATCAATTAATTCGTTCCACACGACCATAAATGCCCATTTTAAATATTTTTTTTGTTTTACCCTATTAATTACACATAAAATTATAACCATTAAGACCTCATATAAATAACATGAGATCATTATGTCATTATAAGTCAATACTAATTAATAATTGACAATTAAACTCTAAAAATACTTGACAATTTACTGTAACACACTTTGAGCAGCGTCTGCTGGCATGAAGGAAGGAGACGAGAGACAGAGGAGGGAGGGGGAAAACACAAAACACGGATTCAAGTGCAAATGAGTGAATTTATTATAATAGCGCAGAAAACAAACAAAGTGATAATCCAGAGTTAAAGTCGTGGAACGGGAGACGCACGCGCGAGCACCGCGCGGACATAACACAGGAGTGGAGAGAAGTGAACTACATAGGCAGATGATATGAGAATCAGGTGTGTCGGTGATCAGTGACCACGCCCCCACTCACACACACAGGCAGAACTAGGAGACAATGAATTCATGAAGCACGTATATTTCACTACATGAACAATAGCGATTACAATTAATTAATGTTATCACTTATAAAAGTATCACTGTGGTGAATGATGCAGCCAAACAGAGCGAGGCTGCGAGAATGAATGATTTAAGGGGTGATAAAGGGGTTGGAACTGCATAACTGTGTTATGAGAGGCTGTCATTAGGATATTTCCAGTAAAAATGCGCGCGACAATGCTGAGCCTTAGGACAAAAAAAATGCGTGTGGGTGAGGGAAAAATTTGCTCGCACACCAATACATTGCTCGTACACCGATTTGACCCTCCATGCTCGTACACTGATTTGCTCGTATACCAAGTAGCTCGTAAACCGAGATATTACTGTACATGCATTCACGGTCACAACACTTTCTCAACGAACATTGCGGCATTGTTAATTTCTCAAAGAGTCTGAAAACGGATCATCCGAAGATCTGGTCTCTCTGCTCTGATTGGTCAGCTGGACCAGTCTGTTTTGATCGTTCTGTAAGTGGCAGACCATGTCTGAACTGAAACGCCTATTACCGTCTCTGAATTTCGGCTCCGGAAGCATCCTCAGCGTTTTATACACAGTGATACGGACAGAAACACTCTTCTCGATGTGTTCCAGGCTTCAGGTGCAACAATGTTTGAAGGCGGGGCAAAGTAGATATTGTTCGTTGGCAACCAATGAAAACCTGGAGGCTGGCATTATGCAAATTTGTTACATTGTTACATAGTTATGTAACAGGAAGTGAGACTGGAATTGCTGACGACTCGTTTCAGTAGTTCAGAATCGATTATTTATTTTAGGATACAGATACTTTATTTGTTGTACACTTTGATCTTTTACATTCACAAACAGCTATACTACACACTAGATAAAAGGTAATTATCGGAAAAGTACAATACAGTGGTTGTCGCTCATAAACTGCGTTTATCACGGTTAATGTGGACCGGAACCCCCTGTGATAGGTGAAAATCTGCAAAGTAGGATCAGCCAATCAGCTCACGGAATACATCCACTCGTGCTCTCATTCATCGATCTCGCGGCGGGAACCAATCACATGTCTTGTCTGAGTGCCTGAGGGCGTGTACAAAGCCTCTGAGAGAGTTTCTCTCTTTGTCTGACATCCTGGGAAACCGTTTCTCTCGCATCACGATAAAACAATGCTGCTTTCCGCAATACGGCTGCCAATATTTTAGAATTTTTATTTTACGATTAATATTTTTGAAAAATCCGCGATGCACTGAGGCCGCGAAACTTGAACCTCAAAGTGGCGAGGAATTACTGAACTTAAAAAATAAAGGTTCTAAAAAAACTGAGTTTTCACAGTGAACCGTTTTTGGTTCCCCAAAGAATCGTCTTTTTTCTATATGTGAGGAACATTTGACTAAACAAAGACAATTTTCCCACAGTAAAGAACCTTTTGAGGAACGGTTCTTCATGGATCCATTGATAATGAACCTTTTTTTCAGTGTGCATAGTGCGTGTTAAGAAAAACACAAGCTACACCGAGTTTCCATTATAGCACAGCATCTTTACACCAGCGTGTCAATCCACGTGTCCTCCCCTATCGTTAAGTCGACTGTGACACTACTTCAGGTAGGCTGTAGAGACATTTGGAAAATGACAGAGTCAGAGGTGAGTCACACACATCTCTCTGATCCTCCTTTGCTGAGGAGCACAGTGGTGAGATGCACATCATTAGTGCGGGAAATGGGTGATCCAGCTGGGCTGAAGCTCAGGAGACAGGCCTGTCAATCAAACCATGGGGCACGGGATCAAAGACGTTCAAATGGACGTTTTTACAGCTGATGTTCAAACCAAGTGCGATCTCGAGCTTATAAAATCAACACCTAGTCAAGCATCGAGTCATGAGCTCATCAAGGAACATATTCCTCGTTAAAACAATGAATCTAACCAGCTAAGAGGGTCTCAGATCGGCTCTCAAATGACAGGAATATAAAGGTCAAGTATGCATCATGTAAAAGTGCCAAACCCACAACAGTATAACAACAACTGTTATAACCCTTACATGATGACTACTTGATAATATACCTATGCATTATTGTGCATGTATACACAGTCATTGTCTATGCTGGAGAAAAAAAGGTCTGGGCACTGCAATCTCCCCGGTATAAAACTACTGAGCTGTGCAATGATGCCCAGGCAAGGGATGCTTCCTTAATGCACAATGCAGCAAATGTATTTCCATTGAGCAGATCTGATAATAAGAGACAAGACCTGACCCATCCCTAGAGATCCAGGCTGCACTACATTAGGAGATAGATTACATGACAGATGCTCACAAACTGTGCATCATACACACATCCATCCTAATCATACTGGGCATTTCTTGTTTTTCTAATGGATTGTGATGTGAGATGTTCATACTCACTGCTGACTTTCATGTTGCCAAAGGCTGAAGGCTGCGGCACTGGCTTGCAGCTCTCTGCAAATGAGGTGGTCCTAGGCCGGCCAGACATCTCCAAGATCCCGTTACTCTTTAACCACGAGCCTTATAGGCTAAAAAAATCTCAGTCCCCCCCACCAAAGAAAGAAGAAGCAGCTTCTGTTTGAAGGAAATGAAGGAAAACTCCAGGGTGGCTCTTCTAATGCAATGCATTCAGAGGCGATCAGCTGATTGGAGATGAAGACATCCGTTCTTTAATAAAACACTGTGCACATAAACAGAAATGTTACAAATTTTCCCGGTTGCAGATGGGGAAGTCACAGGGAAATGTCTACGGGAAGCCAAAATCACATCATGTTGAACACATTCAGTTCATTTATCAGCATATCCATAACTGTTATCTCGCATGCGCACTGATGAAATCTACCGGGATCAGATCAACTTACTCAATTATAGTTTATCTTTAACTTTATATCCTTCGGATGCTGCCGGCGTGTGTCGGATAAAGCCAAGGCTTGCCATGACCGCATCAGCCCTTGACTGATGATCTAGGTCCGATTAAACGCAAATTATTCATGCATCTTTCTTCCAAATGATCGCTAGCTTTTTCTTGAGCCCTCGACAATAACAATAAAGAAAAAAAAGAAAAAAGACCCCACACAGAATCCCTGATGAAGATGTTCCCTGTCGACTAGCACAGACGGTCGCGGATGCCTCCAGTTACCGATGTGAGATTCTGATGGAATTGTTCATGTGAGTCGAATCTGTTTAAACTCAGTGAACAACTCGTCCACGAATCGAACTGCTCAGAATCGTTTGTCGAGTGATTTGATTCATTGAACTGATGTGACTCATTACATGTTACTTTAATAGCCGAATAGCAGAAATGTCGACAAATTAAAGTGCTGGAAATATGTTTATCGTGGGTTTTTTCAAGTAAAATATAAATAATGAAAGCAAATTATATCTATTCTAAATAATATTGTTATGTTTTTATGAGTTGGGTCATTGCTGAAAACTGACTAAACTGCTGTTAAAACTTAAACCTTAATCAAAAAGTGTCAGAATGTGTGCTTACGTGAAGGTTTACAGCCGAATGTCGAGGACCACGTGGAGGCGTGGTGTCGTCATCATGTAAAAGAATCACTGAATTCGTTCTTAGAAAGAACCTGTTCAAAAGAGCCGACTCTTGGAAACGAGTCAGATTTGACTTCTCATCACTACCTCCTAGCGGAAAGTTAAGGATAGCGCTGTACTCTCTCTCTCACACACACACACACACAGACACACACTCACTTTGTCTTTCTCTTTCACACACACACACACACACACTCAGTCCCCCCTCTCTCTCTCACACACACGTTCTCTCTCTTTCCCTCCCCTTTCTCTTTTTAAATACATTTAATGTAAATATTTTAAAAGAAAGAAAGATGAACAGGAACATAAAAAGAGCACAATAAACTCTCTTTCACAATTACAAAAAGTGCAATTGTAAAACCAATATCTAGATGAAAATATATTCTGTGAGATATTTCAAATGAAATTTATTTGGTTTTATTTGTTACATAACACCGACTAAGAATTCCCCAAAAATATATCAACAGGGAAACATATTAACCCAAATAAATGTATATGGAGGAGAAGAGATATTAACAAAAGATTTTAAAAGATTTTTTTTTTTATTGCAGAACTTTATAGAAACACAATACAAAATCAGGGAACAGAATCTAGATTGTATCTCTCATATTGAACAACCACAACAACAACAAAAAGAGCAAAAAAGAGCAAAAAAAAGGTTTGCACACATTAAATGTGCAATAACAGAAAAAGAAAAGCACAATATAAGGGTTAAATCGTAATTGAAATACTTTTCCAAAGTGCATCAAAAAGTTTTTACTTTTTTTACTATTAATAAGGTTAAGCGATGAAATGACATAATTAAATTCAGCAAGAAACATGGGAAAGCATAAAGGAATGTAATCGATTGTTTGCTCTACGCTCCTACTGAACAAAACGTCATGACGTCACTCAAGCTGCGTGCGTCGTGACGTCACTGTATTCGGCGCCGGGGGGGAAAATGGCGGCTTCGCAAGATGGACCGATGGAGCTGGAAGCAGAGAAAGAGACAAAGCCAGAAATACTCAGCGACGGGACGTCAAGCCTCTCGGGGAACACCGGAAACGGGACGGTCTCCTCGTCGCCCCTCACCGCCGCCCCGAAGCCGGAGGACCAACAAACTTTGATCGCGGTGCTGCAGTTTCTGAAGCGGAATAAACTGTCGGAGTCGGTGGAGATCCTGAGGAAGGAAGCCGGTCTCGCGGAAGGGCAGGAGGACTCGCAGGCTGCCGATGGTGGAGGGAAAGGGGATGGAGATGGAGGGGACGCGGGCTCTCTGCTCAGCCGGGTGTCCATCACAGCAGCAGCCGCTCCTCAGAGCTCGCTGACCCCCGCGCCCGTCAAGAGTGAGTGGCTCCTGCATAATCCATAATAATCTTGTCATCATTCCTCATTCCCTTCATGTTTCTCCTACTATGGTAACATGCATAGGGATTGTGAATTGTGAACATAACTCTGGATCACAATATCATAGACACAAGAGGGAGGGCTCAATTTACTCAGGCAACCAACGAGTGTCTCAGGATCACTGGGAAGCTATCAAGCCACGCCCTAGCAACCACCTAGAGCACCTTAGCAACCAATCCCATAGACTTCCATTCAAACAGGTCGAAGTCATAGAAACTTGAGGATGTGTTCGTTCGAATCAGGGAATGAAACTGCCAATCACTAATCATCTTCAACACTTCCTAGCCACGCCCTAGCAACCATTGCTGAGCACCCTAGCAACCAAATGCAAAGTGAGATTTTCAGTTCTGAAAGTCATAGAGGCTTTGAGGTTGGTTTTATCACCATGAAGCTCATGCATAATAAAGTAATGGTCACGTGAGGTTGAGCGATATGACCAGATATAATACACTTTTTTTTCTGTTACTAAAAATAAGGGGAAAATAAGCTAATTACAAACAGTAGGATAGAGATAATATAACAAAGATATGAATTAAAACAAATAAAGTTTTCCAGGTACAATAGGTTTGTTTGAAATGTAGTTGGAAATAGTACAGAAATGTAATAATCACAGTTAAAAAATAAAATATTGCTGTCTTTGCTATGGACGCTTGTTTTTGCCGCAGAATAAAATCTTTTAAATAAAGGTGATTGTGAATGTTAATCTCACAATTCAATTCAGTGTAATGGATCCATTTGGAGTCTAATAAGAATTTGGTTTTATAAAATGTCCCGTATGACAGAATTCCAAGATGAAAACCACTGCTGAGCAAAAAGAACATTAAGGCTCGTCTAATTTTTGCCAGAAAACATATTGATGATCCCCAAGACTTTTGGAAAATATTCTGTGGACTGACAAAACAAAGCATGAACTTTTTGGAAGGTGTGTGTCCCATTACATCTGGTGTAAAAGTAACAATGCTTTTCAGAAAAAGAACATCATACCAACAGTAAAGTATGATGGTGGTAGTGTGATGGTCTGGAGCTGTTTTGCTGCTTTAGGACCTGGAAGACTTGCTGTGATAAATGTAACCATGAATTCTGTTGTCTACTAAAAATATCCTGAAGGAAAATATCCAAACATCTGTTCGTGACCTCAAGCTGAAGCGAACTTGGGTTCTGCCGCAGGACAATGATCCAAAACACCCCAGCAAATCCACCTCTGAATGGCTGGAGAAAAACAAAATTAAGACTTTGGAGTGGCCTGGTCAAAGTCCTGACCTGAATCCTATTGAGATAATGTGGCATGACATTAAAAAGGCAGTTCATGCTTGAAAACCCTCCAATGTGTCTGAATTACAACAATTCTGCAAAGACGAGGCCCAACCAGTTATTAGGTTTAGGGGGCAAGCACTTTTTCACACATAACAACCTTCATTTAAAAACTGCATTTTGTGTTTACGTGTGTTATCTTTGACTAATATTTAAATTAGTTTGATGATCTGAAACATTTAAGTGTGACAAACATGCAAAAAAATAAGAAATCAGGAAGATGGCAAACTCCACTGTATACATGCGTACACAAACACACACGCGTACATGTGTATATATAATGTATGTGTATTTAATACATTAGTGTTTATGTTGTCCTCTGCAGGCACAGAAGACCAGCCAGATGTCCGTGTGGTGCTGTCGGCGTACAGCCAGCAGGGGGATCCCTCTCTGTATCAGGTTTACTACAGTGGCCTGAAGAACTTCATCGAGTCAGTGCTGGACTGCCATCGGGCAGAGCTGTCCCAGCTCTTCTACCCTCTGTTCGTTCACATGTACCTGGAGCTGGTCTACAACAACCACGAGAGCGAAGCCAAGGCGTTCTTTGACAAGTAAGCATCAGATCGTGTTAATCAGGGATGATATCAATATCGTTATCTGTGAGTCTAAACGTTCGTTTGTGCTGATAGGTTTAGCGGTGATCAAGAGTGTTACTATCTGGATGACCTGCGCGTTCTTTGCGGCCTCACTAAGAAAGAGCACATGAAGGGGAACGAGGCCCTGCTGGATTTCCGCACCAGCCGTTTCGTGTTGCGTATCTCCAGAGACTCGTACCAGCTGCTGAAGAGACACTTGCAGGAAAGACATAATAACCAGATATGGAACATCATTCAAGAACACTTGTACATCGACATCTTCGACGGGATGCCCCGCAGCAAGGGTCAGATCGACAGCATGTCCGGCAGTCTTGGAGGAGAGGCCAAGCGTGAAGTCAATAAAGCCAAGGTTAGATGCGAAGAGCAAGGGGAAACTAGACCAATCAAATATTATATTTTTCTATGTAATTTATATCAAAGCTGTATTTTCAGCATCATTACTCCAGTCTTCAGTGTCATATGATCCTTTACAAACCATTCTGATATGATATGATCATGTAAAAATGAAGCGACGTGATATAGCAATCAACATTTGTGTTTATTCCCAAAAAGTGCCAACGTAAAAACAAACAAAGGTCTTCCAATGGGGTATAAACGACATTTACAGAGAACATCCAAAATGACTGACAATTACATCGTTCAAAAAAAAAAGGAATACGCAAACAAACGTTCGGCTATGCCAATGGTTCTCAAATACTGGGGCCTAGCGATGCCAGGGGGGGCGCGCGTGACCGTGGGGAACGGTTTTTTTTTTGTGCCAGGGAGTAGGTTTTCTTGCACTGAACAAGAGCAGCAGATATGAAGTTCAGATAACAAACCCTTTACCCGTTGACGTCTACGATCATGTGTTGTGTGATTTATCGCTAAATTTACACGTGTTTTCACGCGCTATCTGGCACTGATCCAAAAAAAGACGCGCTCAGAGAACATATCATTATAAAGGTTTTTAAGCGACAAACATATTCACTTCCACATATCTGAGAATCAGGTAGTTGATGACAGAGCCAACAAGTTGGTGACTATTTTGAAGAAAAAATAAAAAAGTAAATAAATGTGAAACATCTATCATACAGCGCCATGGAAACAAGAAAGCGAAAGTTCCAAAATAGGGGGAGGGGGGGCGCGCGAAATGTTTACTTCTTCCTAGGGGGGGCGCGACAGAAAATAATTGAGAAGCACTGGGCTATGCCAATAAATTGACCCAAACTAAAAGTCACCCTTTCTTTTTCTTTTTTTACTACTCTGAGAGGCCATCTTAAAAAGGCCACGCCCCTCCCCCTTGGACTAAACCATTTAGAAACAAGGTAACAAGACTTTCACCCAATAAACCAATATACAAGTCATCATAATAATAGAAAATACCTAAACATTTGAAACGAAAAACAAACTACAATAATTATTAACTTTTAACAGTTTTAAATAAGAATCAAACCATTCTCCCCCTTATACCTGAGAACAAATGAAATGTGCCTTCTATTGGCGGGAATTAAGCCAAATAAGCCAAAACAATGACCAGGTTTATAAGAGTTAAGTGCGATACCTGTAAGAGTCTCTTTCTAAAATAATTACAGTCACAGTCTCCCTGTGACACCAATGTACAATCTTTACTGTCACTTTTGATCAATTTGATGCATCCTGACTGAATAAAAGTATTAATTTAATTTAAAACGTCTTACTAAACTCGTACATTTAAATTATATTGTATGTAAGGGATGGGACTTAGATTCTTGTTGGGATCACAGCAGTAAAGATTTTACATTTGTAAATCATCTGATAATTGATATCATTGTGGATTTGAAAATGATTGCATGTTTTAATGCTGTGCCGTTTTGATTCTAATGGCACCAGGTGTTCTACGGGTTGCTGAAGGAGCCGGAGATTGAGGTCCCGCTAGATGATGAAGACGAAGAAGCAGAGAATGAGGAAGGGAAGCCCAAGAAGAAGAAAACTAAAAAGGATAGTATAGGCTCCAAGAGCAAGAAACAAGACCCAAACGCCCCTCAACAGAACAGGTGTGACTGAAGCTCAGCGTTCAGCCGCTATGAGAAACTCATTCAGCTTGAAATTACCGTTCAAAAGTTTGGAGTAAAGTGTTTTTGTCTCTTTAAATAAAAGAATACTTTTATTCAGCAAGGATGCATTGAATTGATCCAAAGTGAAAGCCATTTACAAAATCAATTCTTTTAAACATCTTATTCATTAAGTATCACGGTTTACACAAAAATCTAATAATCAAAACTGTTCATTGAGCATCAAATCATCATATTATTCTCATTAGTGAAGGATCACGTGACTCTGAAGACTGGAGTAGTGATGATGAAAATACAGCTTTGATCGCAGGAATAAATTACATTCTAAAATATATTTTAAATTGTAAAAATATGTATTTTTAGGGTATTAAATAAATGCAGCCTTGGTGAACATAAGAGACTTATTTCAAAAGCATTAAAACAATGCTCTTCTTTTTGTGAGAACTTGATGCTTAAATTATTTATTTAGTTTCATAAAGTGTTATTCTTTTCTGGGCTGTTCTGACTGACAGGATCCCTCTGCCAGAGCTGAAGGACTCGGACAAACTGGACAAGATCATGTACATGAAGGAGAGCACCAAGAGAATCCGGCTCGGCCCGGAGAATCTGCCTTCCATTTGCTTCTATACGTTCCTCAACGCCTACCAGGTTGGCGGCGTTTGTGTTGATGGTTGAGTTTGCCGTTAATTACCTTCCCACGTGCTGATTGTGTGTGTCGTCGCTCAGGGTTTGACGGCGGTTGACTTCACTGACGACTCCAGTCTGTTAGCGGGAGGGTTCGCCGACTCCACAGTCCGCGTGTGGAGCGTGACGCCCAAAAAATTACGCAAGGTCAAATCTGCAGCAGGTACCTACGTTCTTCACATTTCTAAACAATCACAGCTGTGCTGTTTACATTCTCTGGCTTGATGCACAAGACGAATCTCCTTGAATCTCGCGGAAACTCCATTGAATAAACTTGAATCTCTCAGATTTCATAAAAATGATCATCTCTCAGATTTAATTTCTTCGTGTTTCGAAGATGAACAAAAGTCTTATTGATTGGGAACGATGTTAGAGTAATTGATGACAGAATTTTTATTATGGGGAACTACCCCTTTTAAGATGTTTGGGTTTTGCTGTATCTCAAAGAGTAGAGCATGGCGCTTGCAACACCAAGGTCATGGGTTCGATTCCGAGGGAAAGCAAGAACCAATTAGAATCTCAATGTGTTTCTTGAATGCAATGCGAGTCGCTTTGGATAAAAGCATAAATGTAAAATGAAAATGTTTGATTGATAGAACCTAGTGTTTTTTAATCATGCTGTCCTTTTATCTAGACCTGAATATGATTGATAAAGAGTCTGATGACGTTCTGGAGAGGATTATGGATGAGAAGACGGCCAGTGAGTCTAAAATCCTTCACGGCCACAGCGGGCCGGTGTACGGCGTCAGCTTCAGTCCAGACAGGTATCAAACATGTCCTTGAAAGTGACTCATATCACCATGAAATGCTCCTCTAAGTAGGGGTAGATGTGTAAGAATAAGACTAACCAAACAATTAAATCTTAATTGAACAATTAAATTAAATACAATTAAATAAGTTTAAATCTTGCCTTAAAACCCATCTTTTCTCTCTCGCGTTTGTTGATGTTTAATATGTAATTATTTGGGGTTTTTGTGTATATGCAGTTGTTTATGCATGTATATATGTGTATACATATGTGTTTATGTGGATGTGTTTACGGTTGACTGTCTCTTTGCCTCTGCCTCTCAGTTTTTGGCTGTTTCTATTTTTGTTTTCTATTTGCTTTTTATTTCTTATTTTATTGTTTTTCTTTTGTGCTTTGTGTACAATTTTTCTTTCAACCTGTTGTACAGCACTTTGGTTGGCCTCTGGCCATTTTTAAATGTGCTTTATAAATAAACTGAACTGAATTAGTTTGCTATCAACAACTATTTGTTGCATGATTTATCTTTCTGCGGTTTTGAAGCGTTCTGCTCCAGCGTGGTTTAATGTCTTCATATGTCTCTTAGGAACTACCTGTTGTCCAGTTCTGAGGACAGTACAGTCAGACTGTGGAGCCTGCAGACGTTTACATGTCTTGTGGGGTATAAAGGACACAACTATCCTGTGTGGGACACTCAGTTCTCACCCTTTGGCTATTATTTTGTGTCCGGAGGACATGACAGAGTGGCACGGTACGCTAGTTATTATTTGAGTCAGCATATACAATTACATTTACTATAAATGCATATACTAACGTGTGTGTGTACAGTTATACCTCGAGATACGAGCATAACCCGTTCCAGGGCGTAACTCGAATTGCTCGTATCTGGAATTATGTTTTCCCATAAGAAACAACACAAAACAAATTAATCCGTTCAAGATCTGTAACGATGGAAAAAAACATGTTTTTTTAAATTGGTATAGACCAGTGGTTCCCAACCGGTGTGCCGCGGCACTAAGGGGTGCCGTGAGATCTTTTGAGGGTGCCGCCAAAATTTCGGAGAAAAAAAAAAAAAAATCGCACTAATGTCACTCTCTCTTGGCGGGAGAGGGAGGGGACTACCGGGATAGCGGATATAGCGGAGATAACCCCCCCCCCCCGTCAACAATCGCGCGAGGTCTCTCACCCCCCCCCCCCCCACCCCCCCCGTCAACAATCGCGCGAGGTCTCTCACCCCCCCCCCCCCCCGTCAACAATCGCGCTCGCGCGAGGTCTCTCTCTATTAAAATATCTATTTCCTTATAAGGGTGCCGGGAACTTTTGAAAGGCTTTCAAAGGGTGCCTCGAACGAGAAAAGGTTGGGAACCACTGGTATAGAGACACACACACACACACACACACACACGCACAATTATAGTATGTGTATTCAATATAAGGATTCGTGTGATATCAAATAAAATGTGGTTTTAATTATACGTTTTTACAGACAGTAGCGGCAGGTGCGGAGGGGGGGGAAGGGGGTTGTTACGCAGACACTTGAGTGTGTTGTTGACATTTATTGAAAGAAAAAAAGACTCGCCAAAGAATGACAAGAAATTGCAAATGTCCTTATTTAAAAATTCATGTTAAATCTTCCTTTGCTTCCCAGGCTCTGGGCGACGGATCATTACCAGCCATTGCGGATATTTGCCGGACATCTGGCTGACGTCACCTGCACACGATTCCACCCCAACTCCAACTATGTGGCCACAGGCTCGACCGACCGCACCGTACGCCTCTGGGATGTCCTGAACGGAAACTGTGTCCGCATTTTTACAGGTCACAAGGTACTGAAGGCGTCCAAAGGTGACTGAATGAATGAGATCAGCACTGTACAGGAAACCCCATTAATCCCATTGGTTCTTTCATTATTGGTTTTTATAGGCCGACTATTATAGTATTTAATCATATGTAGAAATAGCTTTTATATTTATCCATTTTGTTGTTTGTCATTTTTATTAATTCTGTTTAGCGTTGTTTATATTTCAGTTTTAGTCATTTTAGTACTTTAGTTTAAACCCATTTTATTTCAGTTGGTTCAACTTTGTTTACTTTTTTTTATCTAATATTTTATTTCAATTAATGTTAACTAATGTTTCATCTCTTATCACTTTAAAGCCGTCACTGACAAACCTGCTCAACTCTTCTTTCTTATGTCCATTCTTTAGTTTATCACCCAATTACCCTTTTATTCCCTGATAGAAAAGGTCATATAGTAAAAGAAAAAGTGATGTTTGATTTTCAGGGGCCCATCCATTGTCTAGCATTCTCGCCTAATGGAAAAGTCCTGGCGTCTGGATCCACAGACGGGAGAGTTTTACTATGGGATCTTGGACATGGGCTGATGATGGGAGAACTGAAGGGACACACAGACACGATTTATGCCCTCAAGTTCAGCAGAGACGGAGAACTCCTCGCATCAGGTTAGGACGCCTTTATGGCCACAGATTGGGACTAGTTTTGATCGGATTATGTAAATCATATTTGATACAGGCCTATAAACGAGCAGCATCAGCTGATTGATTGTTTATACTTTTCAGCAGGTAAAAAGCCTCGAAGTATATTTCTGAAATGGTCCTTTTGCCATGAAATTTATGAATTAAATATTAGAATAACTTAATATTTTGTAAGTTAGGTTACCGGTATCTTGTTTTATTTTTCATAGGAAAAAACCATGAGTATAAATTGACCAGCTTATTTGTTCATGTCTCAATCATCGTTTCATTGCAATGTTTTGATCTTAAATATTATCCTGCTAAGATAATGTTAGAGATGTATAGTGATGACTGATATTTATATGCAAGTAATCTTACATTCGTCTCTACAAATCTCACTGGCTTGCATTGAAAACTATCATTTTTTCACCTTACTTAAATATATTTACATTTATACATTTGGCAAACGGTTTTATCCAAAGCGACTTACATTGCGTTCAAGAAACACATTGAATCAGGTCTTGCTTTCCCTGGGATCGAACCCATGACCTTGGCGTTGTAAACACCAATGCTCTACTGGTTGGCATATCAGCAACTTTCGATGTTTTTGTCCCCGAGTATGGACCCCATATTGTCTTATACTATATTAACCGTTAGACTTTCCAGAAGCTCAAACAGTAGAGACTGGCGCTTGCAACGCCAAGGTCATGGGTTCGATTTCCAGGGAAAGCAAGAACTGGTTAGAATGTCTATGTAAGTCACATTGTTTGGATAAAAGCGTAGACCAAATGCATAAATGTAAATAAAGCCTGATTTATCAGATCTAATACTCAAAACATATGCAATGTTTGTTTTTTCACTAAACTATTCCATTTCAAATAAAAATCTGACTATTAATATTAGTTGAGCCAGATACTCGGCTGAAATGAGCACTTTTGCTGAGTACGAGTAGTATACGAGTAATACGAGTCAATATCTGTGCTCGGATTGAATAAAAATCCTCATTGGGTCGCTGACTGTGTTTGCGTTCTGTGATAGGTTAGTCACAGCGCCCCTCCCCTACACATACAGATTTGCTGTGCCTATTAACCAGTAGAGTTCTGGTAAACGTGGGGTTTGTTCAGACGTGGTGCTTGGAAGAATGTGACTAGCATTTCTCTGCCTGTCTGAGATTTTTTTTCTTTTTTAACCGTCTGCTGGCTCGAACCAGTTTTTTTACTTCACGCCAAAAAAAAAAGATTAAATAATAAATATAATAATTTCTGATCAACCCATATCAATTGCATGATTAAAAATAACATAAAGCCCCGCCCATTTCAAGACAACCTGCCCACTTCCGGGTTAGGCCCCGCCGAGTTGGAGTACAGATAATTCATATGGTTAACAGATACAGATAATGCTGTACTCGCTCATCCCTAATAGTAATGGAATTAAGGTAATTTTGAAATGGTCTTTTGCTCCAGGTTCTATGGACAACACGGTTCGGCTATGGGACGCCATGAAGGCTTTCGATGACGTGGAGACGGACGACTTCACCGCAGCCACGGGCCACATTCACCTGCCTGATAACTCTCAGGAGCTGCTGCTGGGGACGTACCACAGCAAATCCACACCCGTCACCCACCTACACTTCACCAGACGCAACCTGCTACTGGCCGCAGGAGCTTACAACTCCCAGTGAAGGACAATGACTTTATGTAGCTGTATGTTTTTCACAAATGGTGCACGTTATTTAAAGATGATCCCTCACTCTAACATGTGAAATAGGTTCAAGCGAAGTGAAAGAGCTAGCCGAGCACGAAGCGTTCCTGGGAGCAGCGACCAATACCTCTTTCATCCATCCATTCATTCATATGCTGATCCTAGATCTTACACCTCATGCTCTTCAGCTTACTTTCTCTTCTATGCTTGTTTTCAAGGTCTTTACGAGTCCAGTGTCTTAGAATGACGTTGCTGGTCTCCTTTTGTCAATTTAAACTTTTCCATTATAATTCAGAATCGGTTGCTTGATCTTTGCAGTGGTGATGCAGATCGAGTGCTCTTCTTATTTTCTGTACAAGCTTTTATACTAATGCCTCAAAGTGTAAATAAATAAGTTTTCTACACAGTGTTTGTTGGGTACAAGTGATTTATTTTAGTCTTTACATAGCTGAACTGAAGTTACAAGGTCAAAACAAGGACATCCGGCTTCCCCTTCGTTCGTTCTTGCATTCACTAAACATCCTGAAGAGAAAGAGGAAGAAATTTGGAATGGAATTGCAAATGTCTATGTGTAATTAAATTCAGGTGGCATTTACCATAAATTAACTTGATGTTACAGCCTTTTGCTTCTTGGGCTTCAATTTGAAGAAGAGGATAATGGCAGCAATACTGGCGTATGTAGCCAACACACACTAGAGTCAAGGGGGGAAAATAGAGTCCAGTTCACTAAAAGTGCTTTTGTTTAATGGAAAACACAAAGGCAATGTATGGAAACATTGTTTTCACCACCTAATAAGAAGCGAAAAGGAAAATCGCACCTATTTATCTTACAAATTAGAGGGTTTTTTTTTTACTTCAAATTCTAACTCAGACTTCTGAGTGAAAAAGGCAGAATCGCAAGATAAAAACTAAAATTCAAACTTTTTAATTTACAATTCTGAAATTATAACTCGCAATTCAGAGAGAGAAAAAACAAATGCAAAATAAACTCACTTTATAAAACGCAATTTTGAGTGAAGTCAAGTGCAAAAAAAACATACAACTACAATTCAAACTTTATAAAACGCAACTCTGAGTGAAAAAGTCAGTCGCGAAATTAACTCAATTAAAACTTTATGAAACAATTTTGAGTGAAAAAGTCAGAATTGCAAAATAAAAACTCAATTAAAATTCAAACTTTATAATTCGTAATTTTGAATGAAAAGCCAGATTTTGACCCCAAAAAAACGCGGCAGGAAAAAGGTTGCAATCATTTTTGCCTTCCGAGGTGGAAACAAGCTCCCATAGCAAAGCATGTGTAACTGTAAGAGCATGTGTTGTTTCACGCACGTTCCTCCTGCCAGTGATGGTGTAGGAGTTGAAGTGCTTGGCGATGCCAGTGAACTGGTGCTGAGATCCAGCGTCGTGTCCGCCCATGATTCCTGTGCTGGAGATCAGGAGAAACAATTTAAATACTAAAAATAACAAGTGTATAAACATCTATTATACTGAAAAAATAATTTACAGAATGTAATGTTTTACCCTGTATGATGCAAGATCCATTACATAATACGCACATACATTTTATTTATTATGTGCTTTTTTTTAAACCCAAAGTGCTACAATGCAGAGAGTACAAAAAATGCAATCATCAATTGTAAAAAACAAAATTACTTTTTAAAATTATTATTAAGACATTTGCACCATCTCAAAATATTTTTTAACCGTTTCTTAAGAAAATGCATCCCCCAATATCTTTCCGTCTCATTTTGGCTGACATTTGTTTGTTAACAATACAATGTAATTGTATGTTTTTCTGAACGTTTAATTAAAACACGTAAAATATGTCACGAGTTACACAGTTTCACGTCACTGCGTAGAGGTCACGCTGAATACGTAGAGGTCACGGAATTTGCGTAGAAGAAAACACTTGCACGGTGGAGAAATGAGGAAAAACAGTAAAAGCAGGGTGTTTTGAGAGTGTGTGTGTGAAACGTAGAAGTAGTTTTAACATACAACTTCATGGGTACTTTCTATAATGCTCGATATTATAATATCTTACATGTATAAATATGTTAAACCACCTCATTCCGTTTGCTAAAACGAACGGCTCTACAGTAAATGTAACCTCTGTGCTTTACTAAGCAGAATATATTCGTTTTGTAAGCAATATACAGACCTCGCTTTCTAAAACACGCCGGGAAAAATAAGATATTTCTGTTAAAATGTAAAAGACGACTTACCAAGCAAACTGATGCCCTTCAATTGAGAAGCCGGAAAGTGAATGACTGAGGGAAGTCCCACCTTCGTGCTGATAAACTTGAATAGACTGCGATTATTGGATGACACTTGTGTCAATCGCTGTTTACACTCTAACGATAGGTTTACAGAGACGCCAATCAAACAATCCCGTCACCCTATTGGTTGATTCTTTCGCTTCGGCTGTCCCGCCTCTTAGTGTTTACTTCCGGGTTGCAATGATGGCACGCTTGTGAGAAACATGTGAGATTTGCCTGCAGGAGAGCGATTCACATTGATCTACAAAAGGTTTTATAGCGTGAGTAAAATGTACATTTTGCTGTTACTGCTGGGGGTAATAACCTATGTTGCCTATTTAAATATAAGGAATATGTTGATTAACCCTTATAGTATAGTATAGTATAGATGTATGTTGTGTTCTCACGTGTCGATATAGGCTGATAATATATATTTATATATACATACACACACATACATACATAAATAGACAGATAAACAGATGTTTTTCATTTTATTTTTGGGGGCACAAATAGAAATGGGCATTAAACTATCTTATGTTATAAATATAATTTTAAGGGAATTGCATTACACACATTTTTGTAACATCTTTTTTATATCTGTACTATGAGGGTAATGCTTAATGACTAAGTTAAACAACATTTTGCTTACTAATTTCCAAAACAATGGTATATATATGTGTGTACGTACACACATACACACACATACACACACACACACACATATACATATATATCTTTTATTTCTTTGTTTCTTGATTTTTAACTCACTAGAGCCCTGTTTAGGTAAATGGTAAAGAATGGCATCTATGGAGGAAGATTTCCCCCGTGGCGGTGCAGTGAAGAAGAGCACTGATCCCCAACGACTTAAGACACATGATGTGGACAATCTCTTTGAAGTAAGATGACAATGATGATGATGATGACTACAGCAGATCATTTAATTGAGATCAATGAGCAAACAGATGCTTGCACAGCTTGTTATGCGTATAATGTACTTTAATGTTTTTCAGACACGTGAGACAGTGGTCAAAAAGAAGAAGAAGAAGGATGTGAACCATGATGGAGAGAAACAACCTAAAAAACAGAAACTGGATGAAGAGAATTTAAAACTTAATACTGCCACTAATGTGGAAATTCTTCATCTCCGGGTAATACAGAGGAAAAAATATGGCAAAAAAATATATAGATTTGGTGGGGGGGGGGGGGGGGATAATTCACCTATTTTAATTAATTAAATATTAATTAATATTTAAATTTATATTTAAATAGGCAAATGCTTATGAGACTTTGATTGGATCATTATTGGAATTATTACTGTTTCTAGCATGTTATATGTTTTTCATCTTTTAAACAACCATGTGGGAAGAAACATCATGACAATATTCCACCTCTTCATGGAAATAACATCCCAACATTTATTTCCATCCAGAAGTGCATCAATTCTTGGTGAAGATCTTGTGTCGTCCAACACTGTAAAATCTCCTCCAGCACAAAAACCCAAAAACTTTCACTGAATTTAAGCTCTGAACTCAGAGAAGCCGATTTATTTGCTCCCTCACAACCATTCCTTCCCAGTTTAAGCCTGATAAATCTTCACATTATGAATATGGCCAGGATGTTTCACTCCATCACACACTCCATCAGTTAGTGGTAGAAGAACTGTTGCCAAACATGCTAGAAACATAATGATCACTGCATTAATGATCCAGTTATTAATTGTATAATAATAATTAGTTATTTTTTATATAATTCCAAAAACAAAGATAGAAAAGAGTCATTACCCTTGTGTCTGATCGTTCACATTTTCTCTGTCCAGAACCTGAAGATTGGCACTCTGATGCTTGGTTGCGTGAAGGAAGTGTTGGAGTTTGAGGTGGTAGTTGGTTTCCAAAGCGGTCTCGTTGGTTACCTGCCAATCTACAACATCTGTGACTCCTACACCAACATTCTCAATAACAGACTGGATTCTGATGACGGTTTAGAGGTAACGTAACTGCGTGCGAAAATAAACGTGAACGTTGTTTTATATGCAACGGTGTAACGTGTTTGTGTCTACTTTTCATAGGAAGTTGTCGGTCTGTCGAAACTCCTTACTCCTGGAATGCTGGTCAGATGTGTTGTGTCATCTCTAGCCTCCACTAAGGAGGATCGCGTTAGTCTTAAAGTGTCTGTCAACCCAAAAGAGGTTAACAAGGTGTTGAGTTCAAGCACTTTGAAACCTGGAATGGTGAGTTTACAATCTTTGTTTAATGTTATAAGTAGAGATCGACTGATGTCTTTGGTATGAGACCGATGTGAAGCTAATATATTCAAATTTTAGAGTTATTTTACTTCATTTAAGAAATCATTTAAGAAAAAGAACATTTTAAAAATCCAAAATCTGCTGCTGAAATCTTATTAGTGTTTTTTTTTTACAAATAAAGAAATTGTTAGAAATGTATTAATGTACATTTTTAGTGACACGTGATCCTTCAGAATTCATTTTAATATGCTGATTTATTGCTCAAGAAACAGTTCTTATATCATTTTTTGTTTCTGGACTGAGAAGATTTCTTTTTTATTATTAAAGAAACACAGGTTTCTTTTTTATTAAATCCTTTTGTAACTTGATAATTGTCTTTGTAAATCCAGATAAATTTAATGTGCCAGTAAGTAAGTTTTAATTTCCATAAAAACACATCTTGCTGATCTGATCGTAAACCATTTAACAAATGGTAGTGTATCTGACCCAGTTCTTGCCATGTGTAATTGCCACTCGTGAAATCCTCTTGGCGTTTCAGACACTGAGTGGTTGTGTGGAGAGTGTGGAAGATCACGGCTACCTGGTTGATATCGGAGTCAGTGGCACTAAAGCTTTCCTGCCCAAAAAGAGCACAGCCTCAAAACAAGGTAAGGGATTACCAGTAGTTCACATAAAAAGTCAAATTGCCATCATTTATTCACCTTCATGTCATTCCAAACCTGTATGGCATGACCTAGTCCTAGAATATCAACAATAAAATGCTAAATATTAGATACAATTTTACCTTTTATATCATGTTATGTCATTAGACAAGTTTGGAAGGACTCTTTAAGGCTACGCTTGTGTCAGAATAAAAACTGTTTGCTGTGTATCTCAGATCTGAATGTGGGTCAGTACCTGTCGATACTGATAGAGGAAGTCAAGAACGATGGACGCGTGGTGCGTCTGTCCCAGAACTCCCAGGCTCTCGCAAAGGCCTGTGCTTTGGCTCAGCATGGATGGACTCTTGATACCCTCCTGCCGGGGCTTCTGGTCCACGCGCGTGTACAGAGGGTAAGCAGGGTTCCCGCGGGTCCTTAAAAACCCTTACAAAGTGTTCAATTCCGTTTTACCAAATGTAAGGCCATCAAAAGCTTTGTTTATTAAATGGTATAAGAAAAGTCTTAATTAAAATGTAAAGTGGTCATAAGGCCTCGTAATAGCCCTGGTAAGTCAGCTGGATTTAACGCTTGAAGCATGAGGTGTAATAAAGAGTACAACAGCCGGGTCTGGAAGCAAAAACCATTCATTTTTAACAAAAATAATAAACCTTTATAGATAGCCTTACTGTGAGCTTTGAGGTTGTTAATTGATGGTATTTGCTGCTTATGAAGCTGTCATATTTAAAATAATTGTATAACATTAGAATTTGTGGTGAAAAACTACATTACTCAGAAAATCCACCAATCAGACAGTCGAAACCAGCAGAATGCAATCTTGCTCTACCCAATGTCATGAAGCACTGCAAATTATGTAATCGACTCGGTCTTCCTACACTCCTCTAATACTAAAGTATGTGTGTGTGTGTGTGTGTATGCATATTTTGCAAGAAACAAATTATTGTTTTCCCCATCATTTTTAATTCAATTATACTGTTTGCAATGATTCATGGGATTGTAGTTCACTCCATCACTAAAGCCATTAACATGAACTACAAAGTCTTGTACCTTTTTTGTTTTTAATGTTATGATTTACCTCATAGCTGGTTGATTTGGTTCTCTCTGAATGAGTTTCTTTTTTTTTTTTCAAGTTTAGTGTCCAGCTGTAAGTTCTCTGTTTATATGTTGAATTCTAGATCAATGCGTTTACTTTTGAGGCACTGATATAGTCTTGTGTTGCAGGTTACTCCTCACGGGCTTATTGTGACTTATCTTTCATCCTTCAGTGGAGTGGTTGATTTTCTGCACCTTGATGAAGACAAGGCGTCGACCTACAGCCAAGGGCAAGAGGTACGAGTCCAAAGACCGTAGTAACAGCGCTTCAGGATTGTTGAAGTGTTTTTGTTGAATTGGTTTTTACTTGAAACATTTGGTTCATTATTGTCAACTTAAACCAAAACTAGTGTAGTGTTCATTGAAATGATGCAAAAACAATAAACGTAAATATTAGACTATCTTTCTATTAGATTAGATAAACTAACACATTTCAATTCGTCGCCAAAATATAAAAATTCATTTTCATTTAGTTTAAGTTAGGGATGTGCGAGTGTAGTCGGCTACACGGTACAGGGTGCCTCTAGTCGACACCGAAAACACGAGAAAAAAAAAAAACACACAAGATTTTATTGTTCAAATGACGTTTTAATCTTACATGTAACCCTCTGACACGCGCGATCGCACGTGGGATTAGAACGATCCGTGCGTCTCGTGATCAATTGCTAAATTCAAACGCGTTTTCGTGCGTTGGCTGGAGCTGCGGTCGCGACGGACGCGCTCAGTGTTTGTCAAATATCACAGCTATTCAGTTTTCAACCACGTACCTTTATTTTAGGTTTCAGACGTTTAAATACGCATAAGTACTGGCAAAAAAATGCATTTATAGTTTGAAAGTCAATCCGTTCAATAAGAAACTGACATGGTGTTTTATTCATATCAGATACACATTGCATAGATAACTATAAACTTCTCCCACTTCGCTGGACACTTACTGTCATGTATTTCGAGAGAAGGGACTGAATTTACATGTTGTAAATCCGACGGATCAGATTCTCTGAACTGCGGCGCCTGTCGCGCATCAGCTGACATGATCATTATAAAGGCTTTTAAGCGACAAAACGCATTCACTTCCACATATTTGAGAATTGGAATATCAGGTAATTGATATTTCACAAGTTTGTGAATACTTTGAATAAATAAGCAAAACTAAATAAACGAGATGCGTCTGTCATGCGAGCAGAAACTAAATCTTTACCGCAGATCTCCCATGCGTTTTGTTTATATCAGTCACGGCGGGTTTAATAATGACCACTGAAAGACGAGCGTGGTGTTGGGAGTATTTTAAAGTAGGAGACAAAAGTGTTTTATAAACTGTAATGTCAAACTGACATATAATGATTCCACTGGATCCGAGCATAACCATATTTATCACAGACACGGAACTGTTTGGAGAGACTAGCCCAAACAGCCAAATCATCGCGTCATTTACTACAACTGTCCGTCACTGTGATCACGTTCAGCTGAAAGATATATATATATACTTTTTTATTTTTACCTGTTTATTGAGCTCATTGGAACCCATGGAAACTGACACACGCGCCTCTCGCTACATACAGCTGCAGTTTTGAGACTTCAGAAGGAAATGCGCGCCGTGGAAAAGTGACCTTATTTCTAGCGGCATTACTTTTAGACTAGTCGACTAGTCGGTTACAACATTTTCGTTTAAACGACTAACAAATTAGTCGAAAAGCACATCCCTAGTTTAAGTTGAAGCACTAAACATAAAGTAAATGAAAACTAAAACTGAGATATAAATAATAGTAAAATAACAGTCAGTACTTAAGCTGTTTCTGAATGTTTTCACTCTTTTCAGGTCCTGGCACGGGTTCTGCATGTGGAGCCGTCCACGCGGCATGTGAGCTTGTCCCTGCGCAGTCATCTCCTGCCACCAGGGGGCGCTGTGCTGGATCAGCTCTTAACCCAGCGGGTGGGCGAGGTGGTGCAGGCCTGTAAGATGACTGATTTGCACTATCACTCAGGAGCCGTGATGAAGATGCCTGACGGTACCAAAGCCTTTGTGCATGTGAGTAATGGAGAACCAAAGCTTTTTCAAGCTGAAATGAACAATTGCAAAAAACTGCATCAGAAAATGAGTCATTGTTTTGTAGTGGCATATGCTCGTGAAAATCTAGTCCATTAAATGTAGTTGGACTGCCAAAATTTGTGTTTTTATCGATTTATAGTGCTTGAGATGTGTTATTAGGCGTGGATTTGGCTGTGTATGTAAATTAGAAGCAGTTAAATATAATGATGATTTGAAACGGTTTGATTCAACAAAGCCTTGTTCAATCTATTGATTCAGAACAAGATTTGCAAACTAAAAGTTTACTTACTAAACGCATCCTATACCTGTCTGTGAGTCTGATGAGGTTTTATTTGCTTTTTGCATGTAGAGAAACTTCATGAAGGAGCCAAAAGAAGAGTTCAACCCAAACCGCTTGTTATCTCAGTCTGAACACTGTTTAAGAATCATTGATTTCAGTCCTATGGAGCAGATTCACCTGGCCACACTGCGCAGGTTGGTTGATATGAGGTTGCTGTTTGGTTGCTTGCGTGTTCTGGCTGGCTAGTCTGTTTTATGATTTGCTGCTGTGTTTTCTTTTGTTTTATAGGAGCATTATTGAAACAACCTTCTTCAGATATGAAGACGTTCAAGTGGGACAAATTGTTGAGGTGGGGAGGCAAGACGGGGAAAAAATGGATTTGCATCAAATGTCACATAAAAGAATTAATATAATGGCGGTCGCATGCTGCTTCTGGGTTTCAGGGTAAAGTTACGAATTTGCAAAAACATGGGATTATCGTGAGGATAACGGACCACATCAGAGGAATGATACCCAGAATTCACCTGGCTGATGTCCTCCTAAAGAACCCAGAGAAGAGGTTTTATGAGGGCTTGAAAGTCAAGTGCAGGGTGAGGCTGTTGAACCAGGGATCTCTTTTTATTACTATACTTTTTATTACTTTTTTTTATTATTAGTCATGCTCTGAAATCTATTCCATTCCATCTGAAATGGAAAGCTTTTATAACTTTATACACTACCATTCAAGTGACAGTAAAGATATTTATATTGCCACAAAAGCGTCCTGTTTCAGATGAATATTGCTCTTTTGAGCTTTCTATTTTCTAGGTCACATCATCGCAGTATTGCAATTACAGCTCTAAAATGCAATTACATTTCCGGGGGGGGTTGTCTTCCATTGAACACAATATGGTTTATTTTTAAGTATAGTTGGAATAGTGGTGAACATGCAGGTATGACATTAATATAATAATGTTATATGTCATATATTATAATATATGACATATAAATCGAGTTCTTAAAAGAAAAAATGCAGTCCCCTAAGTTAGCTTGTGTGTATCTATGTATGTATATACCATATTTTCCTGCATATAACCCGCACCCTCGTATAGCCCGCAAGTTTTGTATAAAAAAATTGTTGGCATAACCCGCACCTTTATACAACCCGCACTCATAGATTGATGAACTTTTTAATGTAAGTTCACATTATCCATAACTGTTCAGGCTCGGTACACAGTGCTTGTGCGCCGAAATTCAAACAATAAGAAAACAAACACAAGTCAGAATCAGAAGAAAAAGAAAGAGCAGTCTCTCCCGCTGTGCAGCAGCTCGTCCCTTAAGCATATTCTACAGGTGTTGATCATTGGATGAGATGAGAAGAGCCCGCCCTCATGACAGCACAGCCAATCACGTCGTCTTGCATGATTGATTGGTCAGACAGCCTATCAGCGCCAGCTGTCAGAGTGACAGTAAGAAAGAAAAAGAAAAACAGAAAGAAAATACCGCAAAAAAACCCTTACGTCCTTAGAGATATATTGAAATATTATTACGGGTAAAAAAAACGTGTGATATAGCCCGCGCCCTTATATAACCCGCACCCCCTACAGGGTTTGTAAAATCTGGTATAACCCGCGGGTTATATGTGGGAAAATACGGTATAGGTGTGTGTGTGTGTGTGTATATATATTTATATTAATTTAATGCAATCCCTGGTGTCTCTAAAACTGTATTTGTAGCCTTCTAATTATTTTAACTTTTTGTATTTAATTTATTTTTATTTTTTTAGGTGTTATCATTGGATGCTCAGAAAAAGAGTTTGATCCTGACCAGGAAAAAGGCCCTTGTTGAGTCCACACTCCCTCTCTTCCAGTCCTACTCTGACGCCAAGGTGGGCCGCATCTCTCACGGCTTCATCGTGTGTGTGAAAGAGTTTGGCTGCATCGTTCGTTTCTATGGCGATGTGAAGGGTCTGGTTCCTAAGGAGGAGCTGGCCACGGAGCGAGTGGACAATCCACAAGATCTCTTCTCCATTGGCCAGGTCAGAGCAATGTTTAACAATTGTGATGAGCATCTAGTTAAAAGTTTCGGAAGTAATGATACAGAAAATTCAGCTTTGGAATGTCTCAGGAATAAATTACATTTTAAATTGTAATATTTCACAATATTAAAGTTTTACTGTATTTTTTATCAAATAAGTAAAGACTAATTCAATTGCAGTATTTAAATTTTTTTTGTCTGATTTATTCCAGTCACATATTCCCGCATTTCTTGAAGTGTTTTCACTTCACACTAATTAACACTTTGGGGGATTCTTTTAATTTCTTAATGCAGGTTGTCCAGGCCAAAGTCTTGAGGTGTGACCCGGATGATAAGAAGCTATGTTTATCCTTCAAGGCCGTTACTGAGGGAGATATAACGTGTGCGCGGACTGAGAAATTCGACTTTGTGGTTGGAAAGGTAACTTAACTGAAACAACTTTTTATACTTCACAAACCACAGGAAATGGAAAAAAACAATTGCGTTAGTACATCAGGACTCGACAATATGTACTGCCCCGATGCATGTCTTTTCAAGCCTTGCCAACTTAAATTTTCAAGGGCAAGTAGAGACAAAAGTACCTGCGTCTCTCACTTTGCTATTCATGTGTTGAGTTATAAGTTTTAGGTGTGCTACACCCATCTAAAGCGTGCGCCTGGACATCACATCACCACATGAGTATCTCGTAGATGTAGTCTGCTTTATCATAACTAAACATATACATGTGAGAGATAAAATGCACGTGTAACAGTGTATTGGATCCATGCAGCTCTTAAAGTGACAGCAGCCTAATAGTCACTGCTCTTGACTGAGTAACTTTGAATACTATTTCTATACTTAAGGCATGTACAATTTGAATCCTTAGCGTTGATCGCTGTATATATTTCTCTCAATGTCGTTTCCTATTTAGACGATCAATGCAAGAGTATGCCGCAAAGTCTTGGATGGTCTGGAGGTCTCCATTGTTCCTGAGGAGGTGCCAGCTTTCATACCCACAGTGCATCTCTCTGACCATTTATCCAACTGCTTTCTCCTGTGGATGGCGCTGGAGGAGGGTGACACCATCTCTAATGTAACGTGTCTCAGCAAAACCAAGAAGAAGGGCATTGTATCCTCACACAACCAATCTTATCGGTGTCAGTTAAAATAAGTAATTTAAGAGCTGAACTATCGTTAAAGATCGCAATCTTGATTCAAACACACGTGATCTTATGAAAACGATTTGGCTGTCAATCAAAGCTTTAACAAGTACAGTGATGCCTTGAGAATTCTCGAATTGCTTGTATCTCAAATCATTTTTCCCATAAGAAATAACAGGGAAAAAATTACACCGTTCCAGCCCTCTAAAATACTCCCTTATTAGTGCTAATAACAATGGAAAATACATGTTTTTAACTGCTATAGAGACATACAAAAATAATTATAGTAAATAAGGATTCCTGTGATATCAAATAAAATGTGGTTTTAATTATGAGTTTTTACCTTTGAGAAAGACAACACAGTAGTGGCTTGTGCGGAGGAGGAGGGAGGGATAACGTAGATTATACAAACACAAAATGGAAGTGTAGTGTTTCTTCCTGTGTTGTGTATTGAATAGCCTCAGAATCTCATATTTATTATTATTGAACACATAACTCCTGCTGCTCCCAGCTTAATACTCATGAATCACTCGTCGCCCCCGGTAACCTCCCGCTGTAAAACCAAGCCCTCTAGTGGAGATCATATGCAATTACCCCATAAACGAGGCGCTTAAGCTGCTCTGAGTGTTTGAACACCTAGCGTCTGCGTTTGTAAGCTGCTCGTATCTCAAATATTTACTCTTATCTCAAAGCAAAAATTTGCTCAAAGGCTTGCTCGTATCTCAGAAGACTTGTCGGGACGCTCGTATCTCAAGGTACGGTTGCAGCAAACATTCAAAGCTGTGTTGGCACTGAACCAAAGAGAGTAGTTGTCATGTAGAGATAATGAACAGAAGTACTGATAAATGTATTGGACTATATTCATCATGTTGTAATTCACTGCTATTCATAAATCCTCTCCTGTGGCCTCATGGGATAGTAAATTGTCCACTTCAGAATCTCACTGGAAGTAGTCTGTCATCCTGGTTCTCTTTTATGAGCATTTTTATGAATTTGGAGACAAGTGTCATACAATAGCGATTTAATGTGCAGCGTTTGAGTGAGTCATTGAATCATTCATTCATTAGATTTGTTTAAAACAAAAAAGTCATTTTTTATAAATGTTACAACTTCTAGTAAATTACTTTTACGTTTAGTTGTGTACTCTGAATCGTGAGTTAATTTATTCAGAATCATGCAGCGATAATCTACATACCTTTCAGTTGTTCTTAACCTAGTCCTGTTCAGATTCTCACTAAGAAACCCCTGCTGAAGTCCTGTCTGGAGGACGGCAACCTCCCGCAGCAGTTCTCTGAGCTCCACGTGGGGATGCAGATGCTGGGCTGGGTGAAGAACATCATGCCTTATGGAGTCTTCATCGATTTCCCACATGGACTCTTCGGCCTCGCTCCTAAAGATGTACGTTAGCATTTTGTTTTTTGGATGGTATTATGTGTGAAGTGACACGAGTTCTGGTGTAGGATAAGGATGTGTGCCACAACTAATATTATTAATATTTAAAAAAAAGATTTTCTGATCAACTATTTAAAAGGTTCATCCATTAAAGTTCTTAAATTATTATTATTTTTAAATAATTTACTCATCCTGAAGAGAATTTGAAGTGTTGTTAATCAATCAGTTGATGGACCCCATTGACTCGGAACAACGTTTTTGGGTGAACTGTTCCTTTAACTGTCCATCTGAAATAGCCTACTTAGTCTATGAATCTGTGTTTACCTAACATTATTATCAATGTCTATTAATATCAATTGAATTAATGGGCAATGAAGGATCACTAAGTACAAACTCAGTATTATAGATAGAAATTCTGAACTGTATAATATTTATGGGTATTCTATTTGTTATTTGATATTTATATACACTGTCCCTCATAACCAGTAGTATAACAAGCCTAAAAGCAAAACATAAATGTTTCAAAAGCCTAGTACAGTAATACCTCGGTTTACAAGTTTAATTCGTTCCAAGAGCTCGTAACCCAAAATGCTCCTACACCAAAACAATTTTCCCCATAAGAATGCACTAAAAATCACTTGATTCGTTCCACATGACCATAAATGCCCATTTTAAATATTTTTTTGTTTTTACTCTATTAATTACAGTTAAAATTATAACCATTGAGATCTCATATAAATACTAATTAATAATTGACAATTTACTGTAACGCGCACTTTACCTGTCACTGCTGACATGATGGAGACGAGAGGAGGGGGGCGGGGGAAGAGGGGGTTAGTGCTTAGAGCAATGTTGCCAGATTGGGTGGGTTTTATGCTGTAGTTGGGCTGGAAATCTTCAGTCCAATCTGGCAACACTGGTTTAGAGGGAGAATTTTGTACCTTCTTTCTATATGCTGTACTGTACGTATATATTTCACTACGTGAAAAATAGCGATCACAATTATTGCAACAACACAAGGTAAAACCGCTGTGCATCACTTATGTATATGATCTGTACAGAGTTATAACTGTTATAGTATGCTGTTCTCTAAAAGTGTATGGCCCTTTAAGAACGTCATTTCCCCCTGTGTGCGTGCGTTGTACTGGGAACACACGTGAGGGTCATTCGTATGCAATGTGTCGTGTTGCAACTAAACCGAGCGAAGCTGAGAGAATGAACAAGTGAAGGAGTGATAAAGAGGTTGGAACCGCGTGACTGTTTTATGAGAGGCTGTCGTTAGGATATTTTCAGTAAAAATGCGCACGAAGATGCTGAGCATTAGGACTTTTCCACACAAAAATGCACGTGGGCGAGGGAATATTTTTCTTGCACTCCGATACAATGCTCGCACGCCGATTTGACTGTTCTTGCTCGTATACAAGGTCACTCGTAAACCGAGGTATCACTATATTTACTTTGTCAACTAGCAGTATTACTTGGTAGTAACTAGTCTTGACACAGCCTTAGTGCAGATGTGATGATGTGTTTTAATCTCGTTGTAGGCCATGGCTGATCAGTTCATCACAGACGTATCAAGCATCTTTGAGATCGGCCAGACGGTTGTTACCAAAGTGACCAATCTGGACGAAGAAAAGCAGAGGTTTTTGGTCAGCCTGAAGGTGTCAGAATTGAGTCTCTTGGAGCAAGGGACCAACGCCAGACTGATCCAAGGTCTGAAGGAAAGGAATGCCGTCTTTGAGATGATTACTAGCAGAGGTATGAGTGTGGGGTCTCATGAACAACAGACCATAGGTTGTCTGACTTCTGTTTTCAGCTCTTTGGACTATATTTTAGTGTCTTTAATCGGATTATCCAACTCTCTGTCCATGTCCAGGGGACTCTGACGTCCTACAACAGCTCTCTGCGGTGTCACTAGGAGATAAAATGAAGTTGATTGTGGAAGATACCAGAGAGGATGGCTCGGTCACGCTAAGCTCAGATCGGCTCAGTGAAGCCACTGTATTGGCCTCAAAGTTTCACACGGAAGGTAAGATCACCTTTTCTTTTTTAAATAAGTTTAACAAAACTGTACGCAAAAGTAAAAATCAATTTAAATACAAGCAAGTTACATTTGAAGTACACAAGTTTTCGGTCCATTTTAAGTTGACTTGATTCAGTAAGTCAAGAACTTCTGCAGCCGATTCAATGATTTGAGCCGTTATGAGTTTCAAATGGGTAACTTTTGAATTCAAGACTGATTTTTATTTTATTTTTAACTGAGTTCTTGTTTTTTCATTCAAACTGAAAACCACTGTCAGTGTTTTCATATCGACAGACTTTATCAATTTGCTCTGTTAGTGTGGTTCATTTGAATAAGCGTAAACGCTCTCGGTCCGCTTCCAGACTAACTCTGGTGCTGTTCGAACCAAAGACGTGTAGGGAACTAAAAACGGGGCATGACATCAGAACCACGTGTCCTTACAGCAGATCTTCGTTCGTGTGTGTGTGTGTGTGTGTGATGGAGGGATTCCTGATTTTGTTTTCAGTCCTTTAGACATTTTATAATCTCTTCACGAGTTCTCAGATGATCAAAATACCATCATATATAGGTTATGCACAGAAAACAAACATATTTAGCCCAACACTCAGCATTGTTTTGGATGTTCGGTAAGTTCTGTCATGAAATGCGTTCAGTAAAAGATATCCCTGAGCTTTTGGTTCAGTGTTAAAATGCCAAGGAATTTGTACTTAAAAAAAAAGTTTTTATTTAGCTTTCACTTATTTTTATTTTATTACATAAACTTTTTTCACTTAGTTGCATATGACAAGATTAATTTAAATTTTTTATGTTATTTCAGCGTCCGAAAACTATTTTTAATCGTTTTAGTTTAGAAGAACAACGCTGTTTAGCGTCAGCGGAAGAATATAAATGTTCAAGAACTTCTGTTAGAACTGAATGTCCTAAATGGTTTGGTTCCCAAATGAACCGTCTCCCATTGAAGTAATACTCGTATTGGACTGTCTACATAATAAACGGTGTCCAATTCTGCAAAGTTGAGCTCCAACCCCAATTAAACACACCTGAACCAGCTAATCAAGGTGTACTACGCATGCTAGAAACTTCCAAGGCATTGTGGAGCTAAACTGTGCTGAAAACATTTCCCTCCAGGACCGAGTTTGTGAAAAAGCAAGTGAAAAAAGCATATAAACTGCCTATAAATAGCTTCAAAAAGTGTGTGTATGCACAGATCTTTACATAGATGGATAACATGCTAATTCTCATCAAACTGGATTTGTGTGGATGTTTCAGGAGTGAATGTGACTCCGGGCTGCAAACACACTGCAGTGATTCTCCATGTCGATCCTTTAAAGTCTGAGGTCCATGTGTCGCTGCTTCCAAAGTTGATCACCAACAAGAAGAAGGTAAGTGCGACACGCAGCGATGAAAATCCACAGCATCTGACTTGTTCGTTTAAAGGAAGATCTGATCCTTTTTCTTTTTCCTCAGTTGACGAAGGAGTCCAAACTCACTGCCACAGTCCAGTACACCGATAAAGACTTTGCCGTCATCTCATTGGTTGACACTGGTCACCTGACCATCATTCCCCTTCGGAATCACTTAAATAACATCTTGGATTCAACTAAATTTTCAGTTGGTTCCTGTCTGAATGTGACCGTGGAGGACCCGAGGAGTGAGGAGTTAGGAGGACTTCCTCTTGTAACATTCCAGCAGAAAAAGGAGCGGCGTAAATCCAAGAGCAACGGTCAAACTCATGGCACCATTCTTGGAGAAGTGATGACGGTCACAGTGCAGAAGGTGAAGCCCATAAGCGTGCTGGTGACGTTGCCATCAGGGACGACAGGAAGTATTGATGTGTCTGAGATAGAGGATTCTCCCGTGGTTGGCAGCTTCCCAACATCATCCCTGAAGGTCGGGACAGAGGTCGAAGCCAGAGTGATTGGAGGACACACCGTTCGTGGTCACAAGTAAATACAGCAGTGTTAAAGTGGAACTTCACCCATTTTATAAAATTACAATGTTGGTGGAGTATGTAAATGAACAATGTTTTTTCCTTTCTTTGTGTTGCCTGGACCGAGAAATTCACCTTGATTTGTCAGCAAAAGTTTTGTTTTGTGAGTTTTCGGGCTTTTGTGAGAACTACAGATTGTACTTCTGAATTTTTGTATCCCTGTGCTTGGACAGTCAGATCAACAGAGGGTTATTATCGTATTTTCCCTCATATAACCAGATATACCAGATAACCAGTTATACCAGATTTTACAAACCCCGCAGGGGGTGCGGGCTATATAAGGGTGCGGGCTATATCACGATTTTTTTACGCGTGATGATATTTCAATGTATTTGTTACGTCTCTAAGGACGTAAGGGTTTTTTTGCGGTATTTTCTTTCTGTTTTTCTTTCTTGCAAGGGTTGTTGTCTCTGGCGCTTGTACTATCACTCTGACAGCTGGCGCTGATTGACTGTCTGACCTGTCAATCATGCAAGAAGACGTGATTGGCTGTGCTGCATGAGGGCGGGCTCTTCTCATCTCATCCGATGATCAACACCTGTAGAATCGCTTCTTAAAGAGACTGCTCTCTTTTTCTTCTGATTCCGACTTGTTTGTTTTCTTATTGTTTGAATTTCGCTCACAAGCACTGTGTACCGAGCCTGAACAGTTATGGATAATGTGAACTTACACCAAAAAGTTCATCAATCTATGGGTTTGATGCCAACGATTTTTACACAAAACCCGTGGGCTATATAAGGGTGCAGATTAACTGCGGCTGCGGGTTATATGCGGGAAAATACGGTAACAGAACAGGATATTGTAAGGGTTGGTTTGTCAAACAAAATTGTATCGTACTCGGTTTACACAACAGCATTGTGGTAAAAATGCATGCACACAACGGCGATTTGCTTCGGGCGAAACCGGCAGATTCCTTCAGTCTTTCCTCTTGGTTTGGCCTTAAACACTGCGTTTGTGGTCGTCCTGCTTGAAGTCGATTAAAAGCGTAGAATTTTCTCTGTATTTACGATTCTTTGCCTACAACATGCTGGATCCTTCACTGGAAACCGAAAGCAACTTACTCTAAACATTCACTCTTTGAATTCTTGCATAAATAGTTAGAATTATTTCCTACTAAATCAAGGCAGCATTTGACTAGTAGATGTATCCATAGCAGACTGGTGGAAGTGGCGACATGCCCAGTGCATCATGGGTATTGAAGTTTTCTTATCCATTTGGCAGAAGGGAAGACAACTGCTTTTTTTTTCTCCGTTTTCTTTAATCCGGTAGCACCAGTTTCAAAATGTATTGAAACTACATTTTGTTATAATGTTTTAACAATTTCATTTCTCTTTTGGTTTATTTTATACATATTCTTTGGGGGGTTTTCTTTTCTTTATTTTTCTTTATAGTTTAAATTTAACTTATCCATATACTTTATTTTTTATTAAATTACTATTTCCTTATTGTGGCTCCATTGGTTTAAATCCTATTTTAATGTTGTTGTTCAGCCTTGAGTTTTATCTTCTTGTTAAAGGGACTTTTTACTCTCTTTGACGTTGAACAAGTGTTAATTGTATTGAATTTTTTCCCCAATAATCTCAAAATGAGAGAATTATCAAAAACATCAATTGCTGTTGCCCTAATTTTCTATAGTGATAACGTCAACATGGACTTTTGACATTGATTTTAGTTGATTTTTCTCAAAAGCTATTCTCTTTCAACAGGTTCCTGCCAATCTCTCACTCCAACTTTGGTGTTTCTATCCCTGAACTCAGTCTTCGGCCCAGGTATACATCGTGACGGCTCTCAATTCATTAATATGTGTGAGCTAGCAGCTTATGGGAACAGTTGCATCTGTTCTCTGTGCGTTTTGTGTTCATTGTTTTGCAACTTCACTCCTACTCTCTCGTTTTTCAGCAAAGTGAAAGCTGCTGACAATCAGTCAGTTGACAAAGTGGAATACACACCTGGAGATGACGTTTTGTGCTTCCCATCAAAGGTAACCTAAAGATTTACAAATATAATGTCAAATTGCATGAACTTTTGAAGTCATTTTTGCTGCTTCTTTTTTCAGTATGACAAAAAAAGCAAATCCTTAGAAGTTCATGTGAAGTCCAATGTCACTGGAACCATTGAGCTGTTATCCATGATTACAAAACCTGTGGTGAGACTCTTCGTTTTCTTTCCTCGTTTAATCGTAGCGCTAAATAAAGCTTCATAGAGACCGAAACTAAACAGCGTTACTCATGCACCGAGAACAATGTGTGAAAACCCAAAAACTAAATCAAGACTTTGTAAAAGGACATATTAGCTCCTCTTTAAATGAATGTGGTTACAAGCTATACATATACTGTTTTCCCACAGCAAGCTAATCACCCAAAGAAGCTTTTTAAACCTGGCCAGGCTGTTTCTGCAAAGGTCGTTGATTTCAACAGGAAGACTTTAAGGCTTTCCCTGTCACTCACAGGTAATACTTGTCATTTTGTAGAGTCATAACTGCTCTCTCCGTATCGTCAGAGGTGGTTTAATGTGTCAACATTTCCTTGCTTATATTTTCTCCAAATGCTGAGTCACATTGCACTTGACGTTGCTCTTCTGCCATCGTGACGCACGTTGCAGTCATCCCTCGAGTCTCTTTAGCGTTTCCTGTGTGTGTTGTTGCTGTAGGGATGTACAAGCTGGAGCAAGGGTTGGTAACTATGGCGACGGTTTGGAAAGTAAAGCCTCACCGGGGATTGGTGCTCAAACTCCCATTTGAGAGTTGGGGTTTTGCTTCGGTAATGGATCTCTCTGATGCATACGCAGAAAACCCACTAAAGCCCTACAAACAGGGTCAACTAGTCTGGTGAGTCATGACCCAGCTGGAATTGTTTATGATGAACGGATTAAGTGTTTTTTCCAGTAAAAGAAGCTCTAAAGTGTTTGTTAATGCCTGACTTTTTTCCCAGGTGCTGTATTATTGAGGAGTTTAAAGGGAAGAACTTCAGTGTTTCGTTACGTCCCTCCAGGTATGTTATCAAGGGTCATTTCAAAGTGAGATGAATCTGGTTGAAGATCTGCAGTCGCATGAGGACCGTTTCAAACATTACATTTATTGATAATCAATACGTTTTTCTTACAAGCTAACGGCATCTCATACAATAAATACCAATAAAACTTAATGCATTTCCTAAAGAAATATTACATTGACAGTAATGATGGTGTTGTAACAATAATAATCCTATTTGCAATTCAATAGTGTACTTAATTGGTATCCAAAGGTTTGTTTCTTATTACATTGTTCTTTTAACTAAGGGTTCGGCCAATACTGGATATTACCGGTAACGATAACTAGTTTGGCCAATAACCGATTAATCAATCGATGGAAAACAGGCATAAAATGGTGCTTCAATTTATTACAGCACAAACAGTACTGAACCATGAACATGTACTGTAGTTTTTAAATACAGTGATACCTTGATATACGAGCATAGTGTATTCCAGGGCTGAGCTCGTACCTCAAATTGCTCATAATAATAATTTTTTCCCATAAGAAATAACATAAAAAATTAGTCCAGCTCTCTAGAAAGCTCCCTTATTTGTGTTAATTACAAAACATGTTTTTAATTGCTATAGAGACAAAAGGATTCCTGTGGCGTATAATAAAATCTGATTTTATTTATGAGTTCATATCTCAATATCATATCTGCTCATATCTCAAATATTTACTCGTATCTCAAAGCAAAAAGTAGCTTGACAATACAGTAACGGCTAATGGCGGCATGTGCGGAAGAAGAGGAGGGATAACGTAGATAATGCAAACACAATACAGAAGCATAGTGTTTCTTCCCATGTTGTGTATTGGATAGCCTCAGAATCTCATATTTGTTATTATTGAACACACATAACTCGTGCTGCTCCCAGCTTAATACTCATGAATCACTCGTTGCCCCCGGTAACCTCCGCTGTAAAGACAAGGTGCCTCTAGTGGAGATCATATGCAATTACCCATAAATGAGGCGCTTGAGCTGCTCCGAGTGCTCGACTACCTAGCTTCGGTGTCTGTAAGCTGCTCGTATCTCAAATATTTACTCGTATCTCAAAGCAAAAAATGCTAGAAGACTTGCTCGTGTCTCGGAATACTCGTATAAGGTATTTCTGTATAATATATGTTAATATATTAATTATACCTTATTAATATATTAGTTCCTAGTGCACTCACTAATAGCAAGAATTTAAATGCAACTTTAAAATATAAAAATCTATTAGTGGATGTTGGAATTAACAATAAACAGTACTTTTATTAACCTTAGTTCATGGTTTGAGTGGAATCTTATTGTAGAGTGTTACCGTTTCTTATAAAGTCAAACAGTCACGCTTAAAGATGGCCATCTTTATATCTACACATAGCATTGAAATTACACGTGTACTCTCACACTTTTATACCAGAACATTTATCTAATCAAAATAGAAAAAAAGAACTGAATCGAATGAGTAGATATTTTAGAAATATTAAAAACGTCCGGCGTACATGTGTGGAGTTTATGGCAATCCTATTCTTTCTTGTGTTTGTTTGGCCCACAATCTTCCAAGACATTTGAAACCATTTAATCTTCAAAACTTTGGACTTCTGACAAACCATTTCCATTTGTAGTCATTGCTAACAAGTCTTAAGATGGATTCAGATTTGCTTTGTTCTAGGTTTGGCTATTTATTTTATGTATTTGTATTATTTTAATTCATTCATTTCTGCAGATTGCGTAAGGACCAGCAGAAGAATGTAACAGATCCAGACATTCAGTCGATTTCCGATATAACAGAGGGTCAGATTATCAAAGGATATGTGTCGTCTATTAACGATAAAGGCATATTTGTGAGGTAAAGCATCTTTTTTTTTGATGCGCATATTTTTAATGAAGCCATTCTAGTTTCCTGAGTTGAATTAAAATGATTTTTCTTTTATGAAAGGTTATCAAGGTCCATCATAGGAAGAGTTCAGTTCCAACACGCTACAAGATACTTCATGAGCGACCCAAAAACCGTTTCCGAACACATTCCCCTGAATGCACTGGTGACAGCCAGGATTCTCAGGTAATGTGTGTTTCTAACTTCACAGGCGGTCCTAACCTAGCCTTTCAACAGTTAAAAATAATAAGAAAATACTAAGTTTTTCATATGAATTAAATTTCAGCGTGAATGCAGAGAACAGCCACGTGAACCTGTCTCTGCTGTCAGAGGACACTGGGAAACCAGATCTACTTCCAGAATCCCTTGATCTACCACTGCGTCTGACAAAAGCGAAGAAAGCTAAATATGACAAGAAAGCTGCAAAGAGGAAACAAAGTCTTCTTGAGAGCCAAGTAAGTGTACGCGTTTGTGTCCGGTTGTTAGTTTCGAAGAGGATGGAGTTGACCTTGTTTTTTTTGTTTTTTATCTCTGTAGCAACAAGACAATGAGGAATTTGGACAGATGATTAAAAGGAAAAAACATGAAGTATCCCCAGTGAAGGGGGAATGCACAGAAGAGAAGAAACCCCTGAAAGAGAAGAAGAAAAAGAAGAGAAAAATGGAGGACAGTGACAGTGGTGTAGATGTGTTTTTTAGAGAGAAGGAAGAAACTAATACATCGAATGGAATGTGTGGCCAAGTAAAGGTATTTTCTCTTTTTAAATGATTTTGAAATATAGGTGTAACTTCCTCTCTAACATGTAACACACCTGTTGTCTAAATATTTAGGGTAAATGTGTGGAAACTGAACCGAAACGGCTGCAGGTGACATTTGGCTTCCCATGGGAATCCACTCTGGGCTCTTTAACACCATTTACCGCAGCCGATGACACCCTTGAATCCAGTGACGATGAGCAGGATCTCAAGAGCAAGGTCAGCTTAGACATGCATCAAAAATAATTTTCTCCTGTTTAGACTATTGAATCATGCCAATATGGACAAAAATATGAGACGGAAGAAAATAAATCTATTTCAGTGTAACTGCGTTCACGTAGAAACGCTGAAATATAGTTTTTACTTCCACATTTTTACCTTTCCATCACAAACGTTTCTTGGGGGAATGGGAGCATTTTGCAAATGAATGCAAAGTTTCTCAGAAGGACAAAAGATGAATGCTGTTTCTTGATGGAATGCAGATGTGTTATGAACAAATGCAGTTTCTCAGGGAGTTTCTCAGGGGAACGCAAACGTTTTGCGAATAATGCAGTGTTTCTCGGGTAACAGTTACTTTCGGAGATGCAAACATTTTACAAATGAACAGAATGGTTCTCAGGGAACAGATGTAAAGTTTCTCGGGGGAATGCAAAAGTTTTGGGAACAAACTGAACGATTCTCAAACAAATGGAAAATTGCAAACAAACAGAATGTTTTTGCGGAATGCAGACAAATATAATGTTTTTGCGGAATGCAGACGCTTTGCAAACAAACAATGATTTCATAAAATGCAGACGTTTTGCAAACGATCAGAATGTTACCGGAAGGCAAACATGTTGCATTTGTTTGCGTCTCCCTGAGAAACGTTGTTAGTTAACCAAATTTCTCTAGAAAACACAGAAGGTTTGCGAACGAACTCAAATTTAAGTTTGATTGAAGAACACATTGTTACTCTTACTCAGATAAGTTGCTCCCATATAAACGTAAAAATCACAATTTTTTCCCGCAATTTCAGTGAAAGGACACATGCAAAAAAATAAAGAAATTTTTTTGGTGGATTTACAAATTCCACTCAAACAATAACAAAGAACCACATTGATTTAAACCAGGGTTTTTTAAAGTGTGGAGCGTGCCTCCCCTGGGCATTGGGTGGGTTGTGTCAAAAGAGAGGCCCACTGTCTCCGACTTTGAAAACCTCTGATTTAAACAGTTCATATTAAAGCAGAAAAACACATAGCATAGCCTGCAAACGCCGTAAACGGCTCCTCTTTCTCTCCAGCCTGTGAAAAAGTCCCGTAAGGAGCTAAAGCAGGAGCAGCAGAATGCGGAGCAGCGGCTCAGCAAGCTGGAGACGGAGCTCATGGACGCGTCTGTACGTCCAGACAGCACAACGGCGTTTGAGCGTCTGCTCCTGTCGTCTCCGGACAGCTCCCTCCTCTGGCTGCAGTACATGGCTTTCCATCTTCAGGCCACGGAGATCGAGCAGGCGCGCGCGGTCGCCGAGAGGGCCCTCAAAACCATCTCCTTCAGGTGAAAGACTTTAGGATTGTTCCCATTTACTTCTACAATCTACAACCTACGTACTGATACAGGAAACCTGTTTGAAAGCAGCCATTATCGTCTTAGATTCCACTTTGAAACGACATGCTTTTAATTAAAGGATTATAGGTGTGTTGGTCTGCCCTCAAATTAACATTTTTACAAGTATTAACCAGTTTGTTTGTGTGTTTAGAGAGGAACGGGAGAAGCTGAATGTGTGGGTGGCCATGCTGAATCTGGAGAACATGTACGGGACACAAGACAGTTTGCAGAAAATCTTTGAACGGGCCATCCAATACTGTGAACCTCTTCCTGTGTACCAGCAGCTAGCCGACATTTATGCCAAGTCGGACAAGATCAAAGTGAGCAACGTGATCTGATTGGTTGTTAGTTGGGATGCACTGATGTAATCTGGTTATTGCTGGGCGGTGTGACTAAAATTGAATGTCTCTTACACTGCCTTTCAAAAGTTTGGGATCAGTAAGCTTTTTATTTCTTTTCTTTTTAAGCAGCAAGGATGCATTAAATTGATCAAAAGTGAAAATGAAGACATTTATAATCAAAATAACTCTATTTGAATTAATGCTGTTCTTTTGAACTTTCTTAATCAGAAATATTAACCGTTTTCAACGTGATGATATAAAGAAATGTGATCATGTGACACAAGATTGGAGTGATGCTGAAAATTCAGCTTTAGCTTCAAATAATAATTATAATTAGGATTAAATTGCATTTGCATAAAATAAAATAGATAGTCATTTTAAATTGTAATGCATCACAAAATTAATAGTTTTACTTTATTTTTTTAATCAAATAAATGCAGCCTTGTTTCAAAAACAAAAAACATTCTTACCAGTCCTGAACCTTTGAACGTTAATGTAAATATGTTGACTGTGGTATAAACTGTATCTGTATAAAAGCATGCAATCCATCAGAACAATGCGATTCCATATGGCTGCGTATTCATTTCTTTGGAAATTAAAAATAAGTCCTTATACTGTCCGTATCAGTTCTCAATATCAATAATGTAAAAAAAGCTGTTGGATTGTTTTCTAATATTGATTGATACCAATATGTCCTCCGATATATTGTGCGTCTCAAGTTGTTGCGTCAAAGTTGAAACCTTATTCGCGTGTATTTTGTGTGTTTTAGGAGGCTGAGAGTCTTTATAAAAGCATGCTGAAACGCTTCAGACAGGAGAAAGCTGTATATCTGAGTTACGGCAACTTCCTGCTACGACAGCGTCAGAGCGACGCCGCAAATGCCCTCCTACAGAGGGCACTGCAGAGCCTGTCCAATAAAGAGCGTGAGTGCCAGATACATGCATATTTCCCTCATATGTCCATACACTGAAACTGGCTGTAGATTCATTTATGATCATGAATCTGAAAAAGCTAAACAGACTCATACTTTGTTTTCCTCGTTTGCTTTCCAGATGTGGACCTGATTGCCAAATTTGCCCGGATGGAGTTTCAGTTCGGGAATACTGAGAGAGGCAAATCCATGTTTGACAAGGTCCTGAGTACCTACCCCAAACGCACAGACCTGTGGTCCGTCTTCATAGACCTGACCGTGAAGCACGGCTCTCAGAAGGAAGTTAGGTGAGCACAGCTGTAGGGTTTCGCAACCCTTTTAACCAGATCAACTTGTTCCATTATTGGTTTAAAACAATTATTTGGAAGTTAAAAGATAAGCCCTCATACTGTCCATATTGGTTCTTAATATCAAGATTGTAAAAAAAAAAGTTTTATTAATATTGATGGATATTGAAACTGTTGCATGAATAAATAGAAATTAATATATTTAATATTTTGTTCATTGTATTCTATATACAGTAGAACCCCGACTTACGAAACGCTCTACGTACGAAAGGTTCGACATACGATAAAAAATTTCGGGGGTTTTTCCGCCCGAGTAACGACAAAATGATCGAGATGCGAAAAACGAAATTTCGGTGAGGCGACGATTTCCAGTAGCACCTCAATGCAGTACACGAGATCCAGGGGGCGGAGTTGGATCCAGATCCAAGGGGCGGAGTTAAATCTAGATCCAGGGGGCGGAGTTGGATTTCCTTCCACTGCATTCTGATTGGTCAACAGATTCCCCACACTTCGTACTTGTTGCTCTATCTTTTCCGCATCGAGTCGTAACTAGTTAGTTATTCTTTTGACGTAAAAACAAACTTGCCGAAAACAAATATTAAAGTTTTTAATAGTTACAAACACTGTAGTTTATACGTTGTGGTAATTTGTATAAAATACGTGGCTATTGTCCACCACTACGTACTTACACGTAGTGGTGGACAATAGCCACGTATTTTATTAATTTGGAGAAACGTTTAAATATAATCTAAAACAAAAAAGATTACTTACAAATTTCGTAGATTCACTGTATTCTTTGATTGGCTGATCTTTAACCCCTTTCAGTAGTCCACATGCACTTTGATTTCCAATACTTAAGTATATTAATTAGTAGGCACTTAATTCAAGTTTAAATTCAAGTAGAGAATGTGCTTTTTTCACTACTGATTATGACACTGTATGTGACTAAATTATAGCAGCACTAATTATACTTATAAGTCACTTATAAGTGACTTCACAAGAGCATCTGACTTCATTTAAATAGCATGAGCATCTCACTTACATAAATGCATGCAAAATGTATTACCAACGCAATTAAATTGGAAAAAAAAGTTTATTAACACACGAGCTAAATCAGACATTTTGAAAACAGTAGGGAAACTTTGAAGGCAAAACATAAGGAAAACGACATTGGGAGCACACAGAATTAGACCATGTGTGATGATGACCATGAACATGTGTGATGGGGCGGCGGCGGGGCGAAGTATATATAATGGGAGGAGTTGGATCTGGATCCAACTCCTCCCCCTGGATCTCGTGTTCCGCAGTGAGGACCATCTCACGATTTCCGAGTTTTGTTTTGAAATTCGCGCTGATTTTGGTTCGGGTTGGATGAAGAATACAGTTTGTCCGGTCAGAACAATGATGTCTCACTCAGGGAATGATCCAAAACTGGTATTTATTAAAGGTGCATAGATCGATAAAACCTCAATGATTGGCACTAATTCCCTGTATTTCACTCAATAAACTATATACAATCTTCAGCCGATCTCTTTTACCTTAATCATCCATCAACTCTCCTCTGTCACGACACTTCCTGAACTCCGAGGGAAAGTTGGAATAGTCCATTTTGCACTGAATGACAGGGATGGCTGGAATAGTCCATGTAAGAAGGGGAACACTTTTTACAATCTTGCTCTCCTATTGGTCAGCATCGCTCCCACCAGCCTCTGCTATTAGCATAAACCTTTTGGTAACCATGGATGTGAAGATTGTTGCTGAAGTCAAAGCGAAGAAGAGGGTGCTTTTCATTGAGTCGAAAAGGTAGATCATTAAGAAGTATGAAGCTGGGATGCACTTCATCCCATGCTGAATATGGTGTTTTTGTAGAGCTTGGAACGGATTAGGCAATTTACATGTGAAAGTCTGATCGACATACGAAAAGTTCGACATACGAAACCAATCTCGGAACGGATTAATTTTGGAAGTCTGGGTTCTACTGTATTTGGAGTGGAACAGAATTTTAAAATCTTGTCAATTCTGATCTCTTGTTTTTGGTACAACACGCATTTGAAAAAATGTCCTGTTCCCTCCAGGGAGCTTTTTGACCGTGTGATTCACCTAAGCGTGTCGGTGAAGAAGATCAAGTTCTTCTTCAAGCGTTACCTGGATTACGAGAAGACAAACGGCACACCTGAGACCATCCAGGCGGTCAAACAGAAAGCTCTACAATACGTGGAGTCGAAAGGAGCCGAAGCGGCCAGCTAGAATCAACGGAATATTTGAGGATAGAGAATATTTTTCTTTCCTCTGCATCCTTTTTACCTTTTACACCTATTAACGTTATTTTTGGAGGTGCGTTTCTTAAACTTGAATCTCCTGTCATATGAATGTGTATAAATAGCCACTTTTTCTTCTTTGATATAATGATTATGGACTTTAAAAAATTGTTGTAATGGAAGAATTCAAGTTTTGCAATAAAGTCTACCATCTAAAGCTCCAGAGATTTTTATCGACCAGTTTTTCAAAGGAAGGTTAACCACTTAAAACATTTTATTCAAAAACAAACAATACAAAATGACAAGGAAAAAGAACATTTCAAGCAATGAGCACAATAAATGAAGAACTGCTGGTTTCTGATTATCTATTGAATATTTCTGGTCTACGCAGGATCTTTATGAAGACGTGTAGTACCGGTCACACCTACACCTACTGTCACATATATACGGCCGTTCATCCACAGTCCATACGTTTAATGTTTTCTTCTGTTTCCTGGTTGGGTTCTCTGAGGCAAACTCCTGAGATATGGTTACCTCTCATGATTTTAACATCTGTTACCCAGCATGCACAGTGTGTCTCTCGTTTTAGAACTTCGGCACGATACTAATTTAAAGAATATTGTGGCACAATATATAGGAGATTATTCTTATGCTTTGCTACTGGCAATATGGTACTGAATCACTAGTGGAGACGTTGTCGTCCTGGTTTCTCGCGTTCTCCGGGTCCGCTGTGGCGGTGCATATAGATGGCTTTGGAGAGCCTTAGCAGGTCACGTGATTTGTTCCAACGATCGCAGAGCTGGAGGGTGTTAATCTGGCCGTGGGCCGTACAGTTTAGAGGGTCACACCTCCTCTGGGTCTTGCAGCCCCTCGGCTCCTCGTGGGGCGTCGGCGTTCTGTATACGCATGATGGGTTTATTGCACATTGGGCAGACGCTACGGATTTCTAACCATTTCAGCAGGCACCTGCAAGTTACAATGACAGCCAGTTAGTGACACTAAGAGTGATACTTAAATGTATTTAGGATTGAAGCATGTTATTAGTGTTTATTGTTTAAACTCCATTGCATCATTTTATTAATATGATTTTATTATTATTATTTATATATTGGAGAATGTAATTGGGCTTAACAGCATAAAATGTAGATTTTATTTCACATACACAGTACTACAATTCAAAAGTTTGTAATTGGTACATTTTTTACGTGTTTTATCTCGTTGCAAGCATTAATTAGCAGTATATTAACTTGTTGTTAGCATCGATTAGCATTTTGCTAACAATAGCATTTACATTTATGCATTTGGCAGACGCTTTTATCCAAAGCGACTTACATTGTATTCAAGATACACATTTTAATCAGTTCTTGCTTTCCCTGGGATCGAACCCATGACCTTGGCGTTGTAAACACCAATGCTCAACTGACTGAGCTACAGAAAGCTATGGGATGGCATGATGCTAACCTGAATTACCCTATCACTAGCGTGATTCATCGTGTTTTAACGTACTGTTAACCTGAATTAACAAAAGCTAAATCATGCTAACAACATGGTACGATATTGTTAACATGATGCTAGCATGCTAACAATAACATCACTAGCATTATTTAATGTTAACATAAATTAGCATGTCAGCATTATTTAGCATTTGTTTAGCATGCATTTGGCATGTTTCTAACATGATTTAATACATTTTCTAACATGTGCTAAGCTAGTTGCTTGGCTTTGTTATTGATAGATCAATTGTGGATGAAGATTAAATGTTCTGAGTTATTATGTTAAGGTTTTAACCCCCTCAACGAAAGCACATGGGACTTTTATTGGGGTTAAATGGGTTTTTTTTTTATCTTAATTTTTTAAGAAAACCATAAATTGGGTCAGTTTGACTCGAGTCGGAACAGCCTGAAGGTTTGAGCCGAGTTTGAAGATTGAGGAGCTACAGTTTGTCTCAGAATGAGAACTTTAAATAGCAGATCAAACCAGCTTAATAAACATGAATATGCAGGTGATGTCACGTGTAAAATGAGTTTTCTGCTGGCTCTCTGACAGAAGCACATGTGCTGTTTCCCATCAAGTAAACACTAGTTTCAGGGGAACTCACTTCTTATGGAAGGTGTGTGAACACGGGCACACACCCAGCTCGTCTCTGGTCTTGAATTCCTCTAGACACACGGCACAGGGCTGCTGTGACACAAAAGACAAAACTGTTTTACCGTTCCTGTCCTTTACACACATAATCCTAGCACTAATATGCTACGGGAGTGCTGACTGTAGCCTTTTCAACATTTTGAGTCACGCCTGGGCTCCCATAATGCAGTTCACCGGGTGGTTGAGAGAACCAGAAAATCCTGCAGAGGTCTATTTGCATAATCAAGAAATTCCCCTGAGGTTCTTACTAATCAAATGAACACATCATAACCTAATTGAGCCTCGCTTGTGAAGGAATTTTTAATGCACTATGTGGGAGATCTGAAATGCAGAACTATCTTTGATTCTGACACTTCATAAATAGTAATACTCAACAGGATACTGAACAGTGACGTGCTTTGATATTTAACTCTGTTTAGTGTGGACCGCAAATGAGCAGCCACAATTGAAAAAGCACAGGTTTTCAGTTAATTCTAATATATTTTACTAGTAATATGTAATACTATTAACAATTTGCTGTAGTTTTTAAAGATCAATATTTTCGATTTATGATCATCCCTGCATTTACTTATGCTGGTTATGGCATTTCCCATCTTTCTTACATCGTGCAAATTGTAAACCTCAACCCTGATAGCACAGATCTCAGAGACGCCTATTTGATGTGTCTGTTTACATCTGGAAGATGTATTTTTTGCTCATCTGCAATATGTCTCTGGGATGTTTCCTGTCAGACATTAAATAGACATTTAGAAAATGTCTTTAAGATGTTTATAATTTAGAATCTATGTAAAACTGACATCTTAAAGACATTTATCAGATGTTTGGACACAGCAGATGCTTCCCATATGAAGCGCTCTTTAACAGACGTCCTGCAGACGTATATGAGATCTCAGGGTTTAAAAAGTCATGCATGGTCTTAAAATTCACTTTTTTTTTTTTTTACAGAGATCTTATGAAACTTACTCCCAGTAGGCTCAGCTTCTTTCCTGCACCTTTCAACACCACCTTCAGGAGGAAATAAAGAAAAATGACATTGTGTTGTTTAAAGGCAGGGTAGGCAATTTGTTCCAGAAAGATTTTTAGATATTCTGGTTAAATGTCTCTTCACATCCTGAAAGCAATGGCTAAGTTAATTGGTCTAAATGTGTTTATATGTATATATTGGACAAATTTCAATCGGAAGTTACGGTGAGCATCCCTACGACCTACTCACGACTGTAAATTATTTCCGTGAATTACTTCAATCGCTAACGGACCTGTGGAAATGCTCTTTGTGAAGGGATGGAGCTCCTACAAATGGTGTCTCTTTTCGTGAAGTGCCCTTCAAGTGTGCAAAAGCACATTTTGGATTTCGCCAGTGTCTGTAGAAGGTGTAGGACTATAAACTGTTTCTTCCAATCATTGAATTCGGTCCGAATGCAATGATACAATGTTCTACCTGACGGTCACCAAACATACTAACCTTTTACAGTTCCTCCTGAACCAAAACAACGAGCTTATGCTGGCGTTCACGCCATAACTACCGTAATTTGGAAGAGATGAAAACCAGTCACGTTATACTCAGAGGTGTTTGTGATTTGAATCAACGCTGAAATGAATCTGCAGCAGTCAGGAGGTACAGGTCAGTGCTCTTGAAGTTACGTTCAATATTATTGTGATGTTATGCTTTCAATACTAGCTCGCTATTGGTAAACTCCGATAAATCCATTGCAGGGGAGCTTAACCAACATTATATGAATATAAGCACCTTCTTTCACCCTTTTTTAAAAGACAAAAATTACTTTTTTTTTTCACTTTTGGAACATATTCATGGCAAATAGCACATATCTTGTTTTCTGTCAAGCTTGCATGCTAACTATTTATATAAACAAAGTATAGGCTACCATGAAGGTCATCTGTTGGATTGGATTTCATCAAGACTCTAGCAAAGACTATTCTATATTTATATCCTACTGTATTGTGTTTGGCTCACCTCATTGTAGCTGTACTGCTCCCTTGTGCCTTGCTGTTTCAACCTGTAAAGAGAAGAGGGGGGAAAAATGAAACAACACTTCTACACTTCCTGAGTTCAACTGCAAAAACTGACGTGGGAGGTGCAAAAGAAAGATGTTATTGTGTAAATACTTTTGTGCAGCATTTCCTCTGTCAAACTTTGATATGCAAATAAAGTAATTCTATGTCATATGCTAATATTTTTTTTAAATGGTACTGCTTGTTAAGAGAACATAAAAAAGTAAAGTTCCCATAATGTCTGCAAAATGGAACGTTTCCTTAACTTCTGCATAACCAACCAATTTTTTTTTAAACATTTAAAAAACGGGATGTTTTCAACTTTCAGAAAACATTCAGAAATTACATTTTTTTAAAATCATTTTTAATGCCATATTAGAAAAATTAGAATACACACACATACACATACATATATATATATATATATATATATACTTTATGTGTGTGTAAAGTTCCTGACATGTCTTTCTACATGTCTTTACAGGAGTGGAACGGACACATCTGATTTGTGTAACAGCAGTTTTGCGGGTGTGGTGGATATGTTTGGGCTCTTGCCTGAACAGATAGCAGCAGAAGATTACACTGAGCATGAAGATGAACATGCCTATGCCCAGTACGATGACGTACACGTTGAGCGGCAGACGGTAGATGTCTTCCTCTGACATATCACAGTCTGAATGCTGCAGCCCTAGACCACAGAGGCAGCCTGCACACAAACACACACTCAAATCAGCAGTTTAAATCACACGCTCTCAAGCAGGAAGAACACAGTTCTTCAGTACGCCCACTTTCAAGGGAACTTTTGGACAAAACAAATATGAACAACTGTGGGATTGCCTCCAACAGACCACCATCTGGCTTTCCATGAAGCCATATGTGTGATATGAGTTTACCATTCATACTTTACTGTTTTCTAACCATGCAAGTTCTTCTCCATTCATATTCCCCAGTCAGTCAACGTACTGTAAGAGTTAAAGATTAACGCAGCGTCTGCAAGAATCCCCCTTAGTCTGAGTCTGTGGAACGATTCATCTAAGGTGCTTATATGGAGGGGCTTCCACAGAGATTATTGTAAGCTTGTGTCATTCTGATGGGGAAGGTACAAAGAGATTTAATGTGTGCCACTTGCACAGCCCTCAAGTTCATTATTGTTATGTTTTATCATATACAATGGCAAAAAAATAGTCTCTCGATAGTAATGCAACTGAATACATTTTTGATGAGTTGTTATCTTTATTATCATTCATGATTATGACTGAATGATTATGATTTTTTTATTGCATATATGGAACTCAAAGAATGCTAATACCATGATACATTTTTGTAGATGCACAAAATATTCTGATTATGGTCCGCTTTATTCAGAAAATGAGCACAAATATTAATGTAACATTGATACTAACATTGATTGTAATTTAATTTTATTATCAGTGCTGAAATAATAGTTTCCTGATTTCTGAAGGATCATGTGACACTGAAGACTGGAATAATGATGCTGAAATATATTCCAATGGAAAACCGTTTAAATGTCATAATATTTCCCACTATTAGTATTTGACTGTAATTTGAACAAATAAATGCAGCCTTGGTGACCATATATATATATATATATATATATATATATATATATATATATATATATATATATATACATATGAGATCTAAAAATATTATTAATACATAAATATGTCTCATCTGCTTCATCTGGTTTAGACGCGTTTACAAGACATTACATATATGTAATCAGAATCCGAGCAATTTCCGATCATCAGAATGCATTTTGCGTCTACTTACTGAGCATTACCGTCATTGAAGCATTTGACTTGTTACAGGTCGATCCGTGTTTTCATCTAAAAATAAAACTCTAGACATATCGGTTTTCAGCAAAAAGCTGACAGCATGCGTGTTGTACGCAGAGCTCGAATGTCTCCACAATCTTGACAAGCTACTCTTTTGACCTGAATAGTTCCCTTTAACTTCTTCAAAATGGTTTCAACATCCTCAGCAGCAATAACACTTCAGTGACTAACGCTGGGGGAGGGGGACACAAACAAACTCAAGTTCAGCTTGGACTTTTCGCAAAGGCCACTCACCGTTACACCATTGGAATGGTTGCATGTAATCTGACTCCAAGCAGAGCTGCTGCAAACTCACTGCTTGTCTGGAACAGGCAATGCGGGGGCTGGAGGACACAACCGAAAACCAGATTCCAGCTTGACTTATTCTCGACAATTTGTTCTCCTAAGCCCGACGGGTCTGAGAGCCAGCTCTTAAAATGATAGGGTGTTCTGTCTTGATTATAGTTCAATTATTCTTCCATTCATCCCACTTTTATGATGTCAGCATCGAAGAACAAAAGATTTCAATCACTCTTTGGCTCCGCCGATGTGAATATGCACAAGGTGCTTTGTTACAGAGACAAAGGGAGCATAATGTGCCCTTGATATCTTCTTGTCTTTGAGAACGAGTCCATATGTGTCACTTCAGATGTGATCTTTGTGTAGTCTCACACAAATTCCTTGATAATTCCTGGGTTTGGCAGTTCAGTGAGCACTAAACATCCACGCAAGTCTCCATCTACAGTCTTTGTCTTCCCTAAAACCCTCTTGCAAAAGACTTTGGCATGCCTTTGGGTCTCTTGTCGATTATTCCAACGGTTCCTCCTTGAGGTCGCTCTCGATTCGCCTCGGTTTTTGAGGTAGATTCCTTATCGAAGAGCAGGCCCGTTAAAGAATGAAGAGAACAATATTTTCAAGCTGCTTGAGCATTTGTGTGCATGTGTGGGGGAGTATTCGTTCTCTCCACCTAAAACCATCTGCTCTTTCAATCCTTCCATCAAAAAAAGTAGACAAAAAACGAAGCGTCCCTCAGCTCAAGTATCCCAGCCAAAAACACAAACATCTGGGGTTAAAGATGTATGCTAGTAAGGCTGACCAATAATATTCTCCATAAAGGCTCCTGCGTCTTTCCTGGCCGCACACATTCAGTTTGTAAACAGATCTGTGCTCATGTGATCCTGGTTTGCCTCGCAACTCTGTCCTCCAATCCCTCCCTCCCTCCCTCCCTTCCTGAGCGATTCCCCTCCTCCAATCCCTCACGCTCTCACTGCGCGACTGCAGTCACAGGATGGCCTCCTCTTCTTCTATATGTGAGGGCTGCAACGTTTTAGAGGAAGTAAGGCCACATGCATGCACCGTGCTGCAAAACACAGAAAGCGAAGGTGGCAGACAAAACAAGTGAGAGTGAGCCTGACTGCATGAGTGAGTGCAGTGACACGTATATGCAGCACATCAGATCGGAAGCAGATCATGTTGCTGTCTGACCTACTAAAGGACTGGCATGATGAAAGCACTGTCGTGTTTAAGCACAGAATATAACTGTAGCTTTTAAGCAGAGAAAGAGGAAAAAGAAACGACAGACTCAAGCGACCAACCCCCAACTCTGCTCTGGAGACAACAGCTGCTGCTTGCCTGACAACCATGTGCTCGCCGTGACTCTGTTTGTCGCACTCAGCAATCTTGATGACTTATCTGTGCGGTGCACAGTTCAGTTTCACCTTAACCAGATTATTTGCTGGTGATCGAAAGGGCTGGAATATATCACACGACTTTTAAAACACCATGCATCATACACTTGCCAACTTTGTAAATAGTTACAGAGGAGAAACTGGCCTCACACACTTTCAAGTCATTACAAACACTAACTTGCAACACTTGCCTTGTAGGAGATCCGTGAGCAGTGAAAACAATGTGTTTAAAAACCGGCTCAACATAGTAAACGTGTTTTACATCATCCAAATGGATGGAATCAAACTTTAAAGCGAAAAAATGGGAGTCTGTTACCATTATACACTACATGAATTTCTGTGAAATTTGTAAACTCAAATCTACAGACTGGCTCTGACTTGTCCAGACTATATATCGGGGGAAAAATCTAGGAAAAAGTTACATAGCTTATTCCAGCCGTAACAAATCTCCCAGTGCAATCGCTCTGAGATCGGCTAACGGTGATGGTCTCGGCCTGATTCAGATTGAAGCGTTGGGTTGAGGTGAGGAAGCAACACAACCCAATGGACCAACGAACCAAGAGGTATCATAATTGATAACAGGAAATATGTTATATAAAAAGCAGCAGTGTCTGATTCTGTGAGTGAGCGCATGAGTTATCTCAGTTGGAAACCAAACAGCACCTCTTCATCTTCATTTCTAATTTTGTGTCATCACTGTTCTCTGTGCTGTGCAAGAATGCGGTCCTATATTCTTGTTTCCCACTCTAACTGCATTATACATTTTATACATAATTAAATATATATGATTTGTCAGGAATGGCGGCTTTATTGGTAAGTGTTTGCAAGTGTCTTTACAGCTACAGATTCGTCAGTCCATCTTGATGGACGATGCAAAGGAAAATCTGACCAATGAGAGGACTGTTTTACTCAGATAAACGCTTGCATTTTGGTACGCTTTGAAATGTTCCCTTGTGAAATAGAAATGAAACAAAAAGAAAATTGTAACAATAAGAAATATAAATAAAACTAAATTGCAATATTTTGCAAAATGAAAAATAAATATGACAAAAAAAAATGTTTTCTAAAACTTTATTCAACATTTATTAAATCTTTTAAATTAAAATGACAATAAAATAATTAATTAAAGCAATAAATATAAACTGAGGTTTCTTCAATGTCCTTGATGCGATTAATTCAAATTAATGGTTGTTGTTTTGTCTTTTTCTTTTAATTTTAATTTATTTGATTTTGTTTTTTTTACTATGCATTTTATTTTTAAAGATGTGTGTTTGTTAGTTATATTAATACAAATAATTTTTCAGAGTACTTTTATTTAGTATTAGTACAAATTATTTGTACAAATTTATTCAAATTAGAGATTTTATTGTTTAGGCCAAAGTAATAATAAAAAAATACTAATGTATTTTGAAGAGAATGAGAAATGTGTTAAGAGGGTTTTAGGCCCCGTCCCAAATTGCACTCGCGGTCGTCCTTCGTGTTCGGAATAAGTGTGTATCGAGAGTGGACATAGAGGACACTAGGAAAATCCCTTCTGAAACCTAAAATGAACAATTGGACACCCCATGATTATAGTATGCGACAGCCATTGTACGTCCATAAGTGTATATGAAGTGAGCCATTTGGGACAGGGCCTTAGTTCTTGGGTTTAAAAAAGGTAAAACGGCTGCTATGGTGAGATGTGCTGTAGAGTGGCCTCTACTGGCTAAAAGTGAAACAACATTGTATTCAAAAATCTTTATACTTTATATTTTAATATTCTGTTATCTTCTCACATAAAGTTAAGACTTTTACTGAAAGATATGTTTTGCACACTACAATATCACTTATGGCTTTGGCTATGTAATGTGATGAGAAATATGTAATTAAAAAGATGATAACCAATGTATTTTGATGGTTAAGACAACAGATAAAGCAATATAGTAGCATTTCCAGTCAGGCCGAACAAAGATACATATCAGACTCAGACCTTACTATAATACACTGCCCATCCATTCTTTTGATCACTGCTTGAACGAGGAACGCCACCATTCACAAATCCATTTTGGCTAGTGCTAGCTTTGTTATGACTCTTATTAAAGCCATTTTGGTCTACACTAAAGCTAGCATTATCATATCCCCTGCCCTGATTGCTTTGTCCAATATCAGGGCCAGCATTCACATAACCACTTTTACCTTTCAAGCCTTTTCGGCCCACACTAAAGTCAGGGTTATCACAGACATGTTCATCTTGATTATTGTTAGCATTCATGCTACAATCTCCATTTTGTCCAATGCTAGCATCTCCACACTTTCTTAGACTCAGCGCAGGTTTACACGTGTGCCAATCCCACAGCACCTTGTTCATGGTGTCCTGTTGGCGAATCCCCAACAGTTTGTCCTCTTCGGATGCGGGTTTATCGTCGTCATCATCACTATCATCTCCACTTGAATGATTATGGCAGCTCTGAATCTCACCGCTAATTCCCTCAAAGTACTGCTTGATGCAAACCTTGGCGAAACTTTTGGCATGTTCTGTGCAAGTCTCATCAAACATCTTGCGCTCTGTGTCTACGTAGTGAGACCAGTACTTGGTTTTGAGGAAGGCGGCTTGGGTGAAGCAGGGCCGAATGGCTCTGATTAAAAATGCAACGATAGTGATGATCAGCAAGAATAACCATCCAAAAGCCTGGAAAATTTAGAATATAGACATACAAATATGAATTAGTTACATTAGTATTTTCATCTTAACTTATGATATTTTGGCCCGGTTTCACAGACAGGGCTTAGATTAATCCAGGGTTAAGCCTTAGTTCAATTAGGACATTTAAGTAGCTTTTATAAACGTGCCGTAGAACAAATAAAACAATGGCAGTGACATTTTAAGATTTGTTAATGCATGTTGCTTTCAGATGAAACAGCTAGAGCATGCTTTTTATTCTGGCACTAGTCTAAGTCTTGTCTGAGAAATCATGTGTATGTTGTACAATGTCATTTATCACTCCAATTTCAGTCTATTAATCTAGGATTTTGGTACGTATGGAGTGCTACATTTACTGCTCACATTTTTGGGAGTCTTAACTTCAGAAATACAGTAATACCTTGAGATACGAGTGTCTCGACATACGAGTAATCTGAAATATGAGCAAGCCTGAGCAGATTTGTGCTTTGAGATACGAGTAAAGATTTGAGATACGAGCACGCTTACAGATGCTGACACTCGTTCACTTCACGTGTTCACTGACTTCTGTACGCATCGCCCGCGAGCAGGTGATTTTCTCTCTATTTTATGCATTATTCTTCATAATAGCGATGAGTTCTAAGAAAGTGAGTGTTAAGGATAGTAGTGAGAAGAAGAAACGCATGGTGACCATGTAAAGGAAGCATGAAATTGTCAATAAATATGAGCGCGGTGCTTGCATGAGTGATCTAGCACGCATGTATGATCGCAGTACATCCACGATATGTACCATAATAAAGCAGAAGGATCAAGAGTTACAAGCTCGTCCTGGAACGGATTATGCTCGTATCTCAAGGTATTACTGTAGTTTGCTCTGTTTGGCCACAATAAAATAAAATAAAGAGTTACTTAGATTATAAACTTCTAAAACTTTTGTGCTCTATTGGCCACTTCTGTGTAAGTTTCAAAATTCAGACAGCATTGAAACATGGAATTTAGTGGACTTTAACTATTAACTACTTTAATTTAATATCAAGCATAAAGTGGCAAATTCAGCAATAAGCATATCAACATACAATACCTGTGAAATACAGCGAATGTATCTCGCAGCGGCCTCTCTTGGTAGAATGTGCTGGCCATCATATATTTGCATGCATGGAATTTTGGCCAGCGTTCGTAAGAGTTCCTCTTGAGACAATCCGTATCCACTAACATTTTTGCCAAACTCGGACATGTCCAAGTCCATACTGTAGGCACACAGGAAGCTTTTACCATCCATTAGAGTCACTGAGATCCAAACCGCAGGCGCGATGAGTGACCGCTGGGATATGGACACACACATGTAGCGCAGGACCGTAGGGTCCTTCCTCCGCTGTCCCATCGGCCGTTTCCACTCCTCCGCCAGCATCGAGACATTGTTGTTCAACACAAAACCCAAAAGGAAGAACCATATAGGTGGAATAACCAGCATACTGATCCCGTAGGAATAGTTATATTCAGGGATACAGGGGCAGTTGAATTCAAAAGACGTGTAGAGCTGAGCACTAGCCAGGGCCATGATGCCACAAATGCCGTTCATAAATGACTCTTGGTTGGACTGGAGGATCTGGGCCATCATACGGAACTTATCCATAGTGATATGTTGGTTGGACTATCCTGATATTAACCTGTGAGAGAAGAAAATGAGTTACTTAAAGATCAACACTGACATTTCACATGCAGAATGTTTTTTTATTAAAGCTTTACAGTTGGGCACTTAAAGCCAACATGATATGGATTTAAAATGAATGTTTAATGCGAAAAATATGCATAATATCCATTAGAATTATGAAAAGGTTGACTACTTATATATACCGGTATATATATATATATATATATATATATATATATATATACACACATATTTATATATTTATTAACAATTTGCATCTATCAGATTTTATTTAAAAAAAAATTATTTTCAAAATGCATTTATTCCAATAGCTTAGAATCAGCATAAATCTGTTCATTGTGAAAACAATTCAATTTATTTAGTTGAAAAGAATGAACACGGTTAAAATATGGCTAGCTGTAAAACAAGCAATATTCAATTACAAAATATTAATTCAATTACACAGTTTATTTATATATATATTAGTAGTCATGATGAAAATGTGAGACTGAAAGAAATTTTATTTATTGATAATATATATTTATATTGTATATTTAAAAACTGTAGTTCAAATGGATGGACTTTATACCATTCAAATACATAAATCTATCAAATACATAAATTCGGTCCTAAATATTTTTTGTGTATGGTGTATTTATGAACTGTACATAACAAGAATGAGTAAATAGGGTAACAACACAATTTGCTAACTACACGATCAAAACAAGTCTTAATATAACATTGTACAGCAAAACGTACATGGGGGAAAATGGATAACAAACAAAAGTCATTCAGAGATGTCTAACTCAACTTACAGAATCTTGCAATGTTCAGCAAAATATTCATCCGTCAGTGAACTCAACTGAAAACTAATTTTAATTCACCTGTCAAAGCAGAAGATTAGTGTCATCAGTTTCAGCCCCATGCAGCCTCTCTCTGACACGCAAAACACACACACACACCTTATTCTCCACGTGATGTGAACGATTCTCAGTTCATAGATGGAAATGGGATTGATCTATTGATTTTCTGTCTGTTTATATTTTTGTCCCTCCAAACATCAAGACCAAACATTCGGTTTCAATGCACAAACATCTTTGTGTTACTTGAACGACACATAGCAGATTGCATGTATTTACATACCTGGTAGTACCATGGTAACAGGCAGTGTGTTTCAGAGCGCATGCAAAGGTATCGCCTCACCCTATTCAAATTAAATCTTCTGTGGGATTTTGTGAGCTCAGACTCAGAGAAGCCGATTCTTTATGCTCTCTCATAACCATTCCTTCACAATTAATGTGCTTCGATTAAAAAGCAAAATGTATTCACTTATATGGGGTGAGCTGACAATCAAAAATAATCTATTAATCAATTATTCAACTTTGGAGTCGATTCCACTAGTTAACCTCTAATGAAGAGCTAGACATAAAGGCAATGACAAAACAACAACACATCTCAGAAAATGCTTTTGGTGGGATTTTGATTCACCTCAGAGACTTGAATCTGTTGGATAACATCATGATACCAGTGCAAGTTTTTTTCCAAAGGATTTGATTTTTTTTAAAGGCACAACACTATAACATCACTACTATAAATCATGTTTTTAAAAGGATGATAGCTAAAGGAATGTACTGATCAGCCTGATTTGTGTCTTAATAAAGTAATAAAGCACATTAAAGACAAAGAAATGACCAGGTTTTTAACTGCAGAGAGTTAATATACATATACACACACCTAATAAGCTCACTGATGATTGGATCAAACCATTGATTCCAAAATAAATAATGACTCTGAGAGATTCACACAATAATTTTGGATCATGCAAAGGAGCTGTACAAACTTGCATATATCTTTACACGTAAGGGGTGTCACTAGAGTATTTATTTTTGAAAAAAAAAAATAGAGGAAGGGGTTGTACATCAGCAGCATTCAGGAAGTGTTGTCAAACTCAAACTCTGACAGTGTACATCCTGTGTGAGATGCAAAAAACCCAACAGAGACTGCAAACGTTTTCAGCCAATCTCTCTTTTCAGCTTTTCACCAAGACTTGTGACGAAGTTTTTTGTGCTTAAAGGTGTGATATTGAGAGGTATGTTATTTAATTACATTAGAGATGTGTGTTAAGAATGTTGTAAATGATTTAATATTTGAAAATGACATGCATAAGATCTACCAGAATCTTGTAATGCAGCAGTAATATATTGTATGTGTTCATTTCAAAAGCAAAACTTCAATACCCAATCGTTAGCTTATGAATTTTTAAACACTTTAATAGAGGCAATGCACTGTCGTAAAGGGGAAGTAACCTTTTTTCCATTCACAGGATGGAGGACACGTTTATAAATGTGTTTTTCGTTGTCATCAGTCTGCTGCTCTCAAAGGATCACATTGTGTTTCACGATCAGGATGAGAGCATCACGGTGAGCATGCAAAACCATAAACACGTTCCTCTTGAGAAGGGGGCAAATCTAGAACAAGGGGAGCACGCTGTTGCCATGGAACGGCCACACTCAAATCAGGAAGTGGCACAAAGTCATCACAGCGTGGCAAGAAGAGAGGGGGACATGTCAGATGTTCAACAAATTGTGCCAAATGTCAAGACCACAGTGCTGCACGAGGAGCAAATGTCCCCAGTGGGAGAGCAAAACGACTTCCGCCAAGAGACGTTTGCACCAGATGACCAGGAAATATTGGATATTGACAAAGACAAATGGGAAATGGATATGCCAAAGGAAGGCCTAACACATAAACAAGTCAATGTGGACCAGGCAAGGTCTACTCTGGACCAGAACGTCTCTCAGCAGGATTTGACACAACCAGAAGAGCCACAAAGCAGCCGGACTGACACCCATCATGTGCAAAGAGTTGATCAGGATTTACTCAGCGACCAAAAAACTCAAATTTCAAGCCAAACATTGTCATCCAGTGACCAAGACGATACCTTCAGCTGGTACCTTTGGAAGACACTCTCCTTGATTTCCTTGTTTCGTTTTTTGAAAATGTTCCTGAGAAAGGCCTCCAAACCGCGAAGGAAGACGCACGTCGCCTCCAGACCTTCTAATATTGATAACAAGACTTTAACAAACTTCCATGACCAGTGTGTCTTAGTTCCACCCAGTTACAGTTGGCAAACTTGTGAGTTTGTAGAGGGTTTTGTGAACGACCTTCTGGAAACTGTGAGAAATACGAGCACGGCAGGTTCAGACGTGGAAATCGCGGACTTTGTTGGTGTTGGAAGCTTATACGAGAAATGGGCTTCAAAGAAGAGAATCATGTGCGACATACATATACCCATCATCCCACCAAAGCCATACAGCATCGAGCCTGAGCTCTTGAACAAGAGTAAAGGTTCTTCTACCATCCAGTACGGTTGCAAAATCAAGATGGTCAAAGGCGGTGCTAGTTTGACCAGCTGTCCCTGCAGCAATTCCAACCCAGATGACGATATGTTGTGCCTTCTACATCCAGATAAGAAAGAGGATCATGTGACTGAAAATTACATTATCGACCTATGCCAAGAGAACAGCTCATATCTTGCAAAAACACACGTTGAGAAATGGTTTAAAACTGCCATTAAGAAAGCATGGAAAGAGATCAGCCACAAATATGAGTTTGAGCTAATTTTCCAGAATTGGGAAAACCCTGGAAGTCTCAAAGTTCGGTTTAAGTCAGGACGAGTAATTCTGTTCAGCCTCACTCCAGTGGTCAAGTTTAAAGACTCAGACGTACATCTGACCTCTCATCTTCCCTCTGCCTCATATTCCGATACAAATTGGTCCATATGTTTTGCACATTACGAAAACGCCTTTCTCCAGCATGTAACCAAAACACTTCCAGGCAATGCATGCCATATTTATTGTCTACAGATCCTTTCATTCATACACAAACACCAAACTAGCTTGACTGGACCATGTGGGCTAACAAGCTACCACTTGAAGAACGCACTACTGCATCTTCTGCTCAAACCTTCATCTTGGGACCCGGAGCAGATGGTTGAAAGGCTGAATGATCTGCTGACTCTCCTCCAACAGAAAGTTAAAGCCAAAGTATTTGACCACGCTCTGGTTGGGAATCCTCAAACTCCGGCTGAAATTGGTCTTCCCAGAGAGTTCCAAACAGGAAAGACTATAAATTTGTTTCTGCCATTATTAAACAATGAGTTGTACATTAAAACCAACAGACACTTAATGGAAATGATTAGAAACATGCCAGTTTTGATTTATGAATATGGATCAGTAAGAAATGTTCTGTAAACCTGTGCAAGTCAAGAAAATGATCACATTTTGTACACGGTCATGTCATTATAAACTTAAATGCTTGCTTTAGTTTGGAAAAGAAAAGAGGAACGATTTGTAAATTTAGTTTAATAATTCCTCAACAAGCACAACCAGATGGACTAACAGCAGTCTATGAGTCCACTTCAAGACAACTACCATCTGTAAAAGTAATCCTCCTTGTTATCCATGTCCCAGAACCACTCCATGCCATGCTCATCAACAGGGAACTCTGGCATGGGCCCCTCTGTTGGAAGAAATGAGGTTCCCCCTCCCATCTTCAATTCCCAGGACTCACTGGTGATCATCTCATCTGTTAGAAACAGAAATCGGTCAGCAAGAATGTAATGAGCAAGACAAACTTGATCTGGGAACATATCCATTTATACTGACTAGATGCTTTTGGTGAAACAGGACATGTAGAGTCACAGCAGTTACAGACAGAAGGGTTACCAGACAGCTCAGACCACCTAAAGCACACAAACATCTCCAATTACTCAGTCATGGATGCAATTAAAGTCGAACTTTAAAACTGAAGACTGTTCTATAAGAGCATATGCAAGGGAAATCCCATCATTGGAGTAGAAACTTCTTTAAATAAATAAATTTGTGCTTGTAAACTTACGATTTGGTTTCGGGGTTATATGTGCATGACTTGGCAGTAGGCGTAGGGATCTCTGGTCCCAAGCCAAACTCGCAATGCATATACAAGGTCTGTCAAAGGAAGGCGTTTTGTTGACATCACAAGAAAATTTTTTTTTTTAAAAAAAGATAAAACTATACCTTTTTGGGATGTGGCAAAGAAATCATGTCTCTAAAGAGAAAAGCTGACAAACAAAATCTCGCAGTCATCTTGTTCGGACTGGTGAAGAACTGTGTCACAAGGGTTTCTTTACTGTCCGTCAGGCATCTATATGGATGCAAAGTTAGGACGAAAATGGAAACTAATAATTTATTGTTTTTATTAGAAGATATAGCCAAGACAGACATGATATGAAGATAGTAATACGACAACTTTGTTTGCCTTCAGAAGTGATGGTCGCCAAGGTCTCTTTAACCTTTGGAAAGTGCAATAAATGCAAACAGTCAAGGCCATGTTGGCACTGCCGCTGAACCGGAGAGTTTTCATAGGAATAAAATCCGTCATAGCAGTTGTTCATAACAAACATTTAAATGATCCCTAGATTTATTATTTGGATATAAACAGTCTACGGTAGAGAAACTTTTGAAAGTAACAATTGTATCCATTGTATGTTAAAAGCCATGTCATTGAATCACAAAAAAAACGGCAGATTCATCCAGAAATCAGTCAACGAATGAGTCAAACCAATTAATAAAAAAATAAACAAACACCTCACTTAAACTCAAAACACATCAATTATTATTTTGTCAGAACCTCTAGCAAGTTATGTTCAGAATCCCACAGCCCTGTATAACGAGCAAAGTAACAGACTATATTCAACCTCAAAGCCTTAACAGCAAACCATTTGCTTGTATCGTTTCAAAGGTTAACATATGGATATCATATTTACCCATAATTGTCCATCACAGTATAGCGGGTCGTTGTAGGGTTTTGAGTGGCCGTGACAAAACAACTGTCCAGGTACAACCGTTTCCCTGGCGGTGCCTTACCGCTGGCATTTTTAGCCTCAAAGCATACAGGTTTAGTCAGGACAAAGCTCTGGCCAGCCGGAAGCAACTTCCAATTTGCTGAAAGCACAAACAAAAAAATATAATTAAATATTACCAGTTCACTAAATTAACCCAAGTTACCAATTTGAGACAACCATAAAACACTTTTGACCAGTCCGAACAAAGCACACACGTGGAAGTAGAAATGGCTAAAATATAGGAAGAAGCTCATTATAAAAGCACTCAAAACAAGCATTTATTTGTAATGGAGTTTATATCTCGTGATATAAAAGGTCAACTATCATAACTGAAGTAGAGTCATAATTATCTTTAATTATTCTGTGGCGGCGGAAAGGAGCGTCCTATAGTGTTGTTACTGGCTTGTTGTAAAGTTATTTCACACAAAAAGGAAGCATGTGACAACATTAAACGTTCTCTTCCAAGTGCCTCATTGCATGCAAGCATTTATACATGAAATCAACTTAAGTTCCGCTAGAATTCGAAAAGAATTTACAGGTATATTACAACAAATGTTTGCAACACACAGAAATGCTTGGAGGAAGCGAAAGAGACTTGAAACATACCGTCCATTACAGTAAGCGTTCCAGGAAGTCGAATTTTCAGGGCCTTGAAAGAAGATTTGGGAACTAACTGGGGCAAGAACCCGACCTTATAAGCACGATGGTACCTTAAAAAAAAAATTACATTCAGAAAATAAAGCCACTCAAAAACAAACAAAAACCCCACTAGACTCAATGTAATGCAGACAAGTCAAACTGCCTTACCTTGCGTAGGTACACCGAACAGTCAAATTAATGGGCAGCTCCCTCACGATTATCCCGAGCTTGACTGGCTTATAGAGGAGCGTGTTCCAGAAGTGCACAGAATCGGGAGTCTCCTGAAATAAAGAGACACGTCACGTCAAAGACGCATTGATTATACATATACACAGTTTTGGAGTAACGCATTACAAGTAACGAGTTAGGTAATCAGATTACTTTGAGTAACGTGTCATTTTAAATGTAACATTTTGTGGTACTTTAAAAAAATAAGTAACACCAGTTACTTCGCGTCCCCATTTGACTGAAGCGTCACCTGTCCTGATGAGAGGATTAGTGTAGTTCGCACAAAAACCGATTCAGTGTCTCAATTAATAAATTTAAATTTCAGAATTACACAAACTGCCAATTAAACATATGCATTTAATCTCACTTTGACCAATGTACTAATTCTATTCAACCATAAGTAAAAACGACTTGAGATTTTTTTTTTGTGTATTAGTAGGTGTTAAATTCTCAGCAGCGGCTGAAAGGTTTGTTTGAGCTCTACTGAAAACGCATTTCCTTCAGCCTTGATGTTAAATATTGGTGAGAAAGTGCTTTACATTTTCTCCACAAATTGAACTTTTGTTATGAAAATAATCAAACAAGCCCAGATAAGAGAGAAGTAATGCAAAGTAACTCATTACTTTTTAAGGAGTAACAATATGGTTATGCATTACTTTTCAAAGTAACTTAACAGAGACAACCCACCTCTCTTCGCGTGTCACATCGTTTCAAAGAATAGAAAAAGTGAAAGTGAGTCTCCGAGACTTTGTTGACCAGACAGTTTCCCAGCCTCAGGGTCTTCTCTGCATCAGGGTTGGGGAACAAGCTTTTCAAAACCCTCACATGAATCCAGTCCAGGAAACACATCACATCCATGACCTTGGGCTCAGAGAAGACAGGGGGCGTAGGGGTCACGGGATCGGGCCGGAGCAGGGACCTGAACTCCGGGGGAAACGGCCTATTGCCCTTTTCTGGGCTGAACAGATTTTTATGGAGCTTGGATGCTGGGATCCGGACAGACCCTGGCAGTCGTAGCGGATCGACTGATATAGAGTTCAATGAAGCGGCTTTGACTCGTGGCATTATTATATCATCCCCATCATCATCATCCACACTTGGTCTGAAACTCTCTATCGAGTCCCAGGCTGAGTCACTGTCTTCATCTCCAAAATTGTACGCATGTACTAAACTAGAGCTGAGCAACACCACCAGAAGCCCGTTCAACCCCATCCCTGCTGTGTCTGCACTCAGTTACTCTACTGGGACTGTCCCAACAGCTCAAGACATTTGTAGTGTCAGTGTAATTTCGAAACACCTGCTGTTAATCGTGTAAGGAGAAACACCTGCTGCTGATCTCGTTTGGTTTGTGACGTGGGTAATGGGCAGGACGAGCATCTCAAACTCTGAATGTTTTTTGTGTCGTTTATAGTTTCTCAAACCGAGAAAGCACAGGGAGATACCGGTGGAGAAATTAAGTCTCTTTAATCTTTCTCTGATTGTTTTGGGGAAATGTTCGAAGCATTGGGGGTGTCGAAAACAGTGGCATCTTGTGGCGGGGCAAATTAACAGCTTTGTTGTTTTTATCCTTTAAGCACAGATGCAACGTTCAGTTTTCTGAAAATATTATTCACGTGTTCAAGTGTGGCAATAAATTAAATGGAACAATTGTAATATACCAACAGAGTTGTTTAATGCAAGTAAATGGTGCTGTTTTTATTTTGCATTTTTATAGTGTATCTAGCAGAATTGAAGTTTTCTGCAAGAGAAACCACTGTGTATAATAATGTTTGTATGTAATAAATGATTTGCAGAGGAAACGCAATCATTTGGGTTTGACAGTTTTATTGAGCATCAAATCGGGTTTCATTAAAAAGCCATGTGAATTAAGTTATTTGTGTAAATTGTAGACTAGTACGTTTACTGACATGTGCCAAAACATACAATTTTCTTAAATCCATGAGAAATTCAAATCTGATGTGAACAAGAAACCTTATTGTTTTGAGGGGGGGGGGGGGGGGGGGGGGGTATAGTATGATAAATAAAATAACAAAATGCCCTTGTTCAGTTAATGCACAGGATGTAAAGCATAAACAATAAAAGGTAATCTAAAAGGTTAAAAAGTGTAATATCTATAGCTCTGACATTGCTTATTTACAATTATTTACAGTTTTTATGATAAATATTTAAATAGACTGAGCTGTGTTGCATCTATATTTCAAATTTGCAACTGAAATAAGCGCATACGAATCACATAGTTCACATAACATTTTAAAAACATATTCTATTAGTTCGATCACCATACACTTGGTTTCACATTTTGGGAAACTCGGGGGTTCGGAATCTTGTTATGGGTTCACCCTCGTCCAAAAACCTCACAAAAGTTGATTGCATGTTCTAGCTTGTTGCGAAGTGTGTTGATATTGGTGTATTTGGGAAGAATTAAATTGCCAAAACAGGTCTGGGCCTCTGGAAGACGGTGATCAGGACTGGAATCAGCACTGGCTGACTGACAAATGTTCAGAGGGCGCTTTGAGAAACCTCCCACAGGCACACGTTCCGTTCCATACAAGAACACTGAAGAAACACAGTGAGGATGCGAGGCAAATCATTTTTTGTTTTGTTGTAAATGTCCATATGATGTCATAGATACATAAAAAAATAAAAAGGAAATTCGTATGTTCAAGTTAAAGCTTACTCAGAAATTTCTTCTTGTTCTCTTCAGAGAACTCAAAGAAAACAGTCCAGAAGTTCTTGATTAGCTCATCAGAGGCAGAACATCTTTCATAGGTAGCAGACTGAAAACAGAGCACAACAAGTCTTAAAAACTTCAATATATTAAATGCTTGTAACCAATTTGCAACTTTTGCAAATACAGTTACCTGCTGAAGCTCCTGCCAGTCATACTCAGGTGTGCCGTGGAGAAGCTCCTGGAGTTCTTCAGGGTGGAACATGTTCCAGATATCGAGCGGGCAGCCCTTTGAGAAACCTCTTGAAAAATGCTTGAACTGATTCTTCACAGACTTGTTGAAAACAAAGTCGACGTACAAATCCACATATTTCTGCCTGCAAATAAACAAGACAAATTTGACTGAAAGTTTAAGTCTTTGATGGGACGGATGGATGGATGGATGGATGAATAGATGGTGTGGGGACGATTTGGAAATCCATTGCCGCTTCTACATATATTCTTTTCCTTTTTCTTATTTGAATGATTTGTAAAGAGTGATTTGTAATCAAGTTAGGGATTTTTATTAGTTTAAACCTCTCTTTACTTTTCTGTTTTTTTCCATAGAGTAAGGATGAATATTGTCGGGACTTCTCAACAGATAAAACATGTTATCAGAATGTTTTGAGAAGTCTTTCTGTTGATAGTTGGAGCCTGAGCCGAGTTCAGGCTTAGAGAAGCTGTGTGTGTGTGTGTGTGTGTGCACCATAAGGAGACGGAATGACTTGTTCTCGACAAGCCACGTCACTAACCCGTCAACCATGCGATCAACGAAGATATGCTTCAGACTGTCTGCTCTTGTGTGGAAAATTACTAGTTTTGTTTATCTTTCTTTCTTTCTTTCTTAGCCAATCAGAATCATTTAACCGTCATCATTGACGTAGTTAGTAGCCTCTGTTAGAGTATAATTGCTGTAATGTTATTGTATGTGGGGCGGCCTACGAACTCCTTGTGAGACTTGAAGCTTCTGCTGATGAAAAACTTGACTATAATGTCTTCTATTGACTGCACTTCTGACTCCTGCTCTTCAATATATCTGGTCCTCGGGTCTTCACAGTAATTCCCCTACAATAGATAGATAGATAAACAGACAGACAAATTGTCGTACACTACCTGTTAACTTTGGTCACTTGAATTTGACCTCCGTTTGGAATGAGCTCTTGCCCTTTGACCTGAAAGAGAAAACCGCTACTGTAAGCATTTAAACAACAGCTGTGTACACTTTTATAAGTGAACCGTACAAACTGCATTACCGTGAAATCCAAAAAGAGTAAATCCACAACGTCCTCATCTTCCTCAAGAAGGTTTTGCAAACTTCTAAAGTGGGATTTTGAAAATACAATTAAAAAATGACACTGTGAAACTAACAAAGTATAAAATTGAATGGTTAGTAACCATTAACTGTTTACCTGGCCTCCACAGGGGACAGTTCTTTCAGATCATCTAGAGTGGGATTCAGCTGGAGAAGTTTCTTGAACAACGCCAGTGGGAAGTCAATGCTGATGTAATGATGGTTGTACAGTGCCATTCCATAGATGATGCCAAGATAGTAAAAATCCTTGCCTTGTGTGTGCTGAAGAGACAGAAGTATCATAGCACAAATCAATACATGGAAAGACCACATAATAAGGAATGTTTGGTGTAGAACTTACATCAGGATTGAACCAAACCAATGAATTCTCATGGACCTCCAGCAACCTTTTCTTCCAGTTGAGAAGAGACTTGGAAAGGAGGGAGAAGAATTCTGCCGATAAGCCACTCTCATCTATTCCATTCTCCCCGAGGAACACCACCTGCACAGGAGACGTTTTCATAATTTTAAATGTCCAATGAAGGATCAGACATTCCAATTCTTGATTTCAATTATGTAATTGTTTTACCTTTAATGGGTAACCAAATAAGTGGGTGTTTTGTCTGAGACACTGTAGCGTGTCTGTCAACACTGATTCCCTGTTTATGCGCAACTTGTTGCCATCTAACATGAACGTCTCTTGGCCAAGAAAGCTGGTTGAGTAGTTCTTCTGAATACACTAAGAAGAGAAAGAAGAGTAAAAAAATTATGTTTGCCTTACAAGTAAATTCTAATATGAGTTATTCATCCTTGTGTCATTCCAAACCTGTATGACTTTCATTCTTCTGCAGAACACAAGTATTCCAAAGAATGCTTGAAACCAAACTATTATGATGTCCATTGACCTCCATTGTACGGTCCAAAAAAAGCATTTCTCAAGATATCCTGCACTCTTAGAAGAACCTTGTAGACCTTTAGAGGGTTCCATTAGGCACTTCATATATACAACTAACTGTTATTTTAATTAACTTTTAATTTTAATTACATTTTATGAATTAAAAAGCTCTAGAAAAAATGAAATAGCCTGTTAAACTTGAGGGTACTATGCAATTATTTAAAACATTTCTCCTTATAGAATCTTTTTGGAATGGAGTAAAGAACCCTAGAGTTCTACATAGAGCCCAACTAAACCTGCATACGAAAGTCATACAGGTTTGAGGGTAACAGTTTCTTAAAAATTAAGATATTTTGCATCTGAACTGTATGTGTGACTGAATACATATATCTCTGACTTACAGAAAACATTCTCCGTTTAGATACGGTGTCAGCTGCAAAAGGGAACTTGACCAATATTTCAACAATTTCCTGAAAGAAAGATCCATGAAGTACTGTAAGATTGCTAGGTTACTGAACACAGAACATTAAAAATGTTATGCAAATCTCATATGGATCCTATCAGAAGCCTTCAGTACTCACAAAGTAGTAATAGCTACTGACGTACAGCTATTGACGTACAGAAAAAAAGAGAAATTTCTGGTATTATGGTTATTGTCCAAAATTTTCTTTGGGAAACAGAATTAGAATTCACCATTGCTTTGCTTCTCACCGTATCTAGGAGATCACTGATCTCATGAATGATGAAATCCCTGTTTGTGATGTCATTGTTGGTAGTGCAACACACCTTCAGAACAAAGACAAGGTATGAACAACTATTATACAATGATGAGGTTAAATGTCATCTTGAGATCAACTATTAAAATAATGTACCTTATACAGCATTTGAAGGATCTCTAAAACGTTCTTCAGGCGTCTTGTTAAGTCATGACCAGTTTCACCGGAAGAAATCTCGTCAATCAGCTCAGCAGATTCTTTGTGAAATAACTTCACCAACTCTTTGAGCCAATCACTGGGGAGTTTGGACCAGTGTATCTCTGAGAATATATCATACAAATACTTAGACAAAGATAACTAGGTCAAACACACAAAGGTTGAAATGGTCCTCCAGCTTTACCTAACATTGTACGAGCAGCTGGATTTAACCGAAGGATTTTGGCGGCCAGTTCTCCAGTGAGTTCTGATCTTTGTTTCCGGAGTCCTCTGATGAGCTCAGGGAGGAGAAGATAAAGTCTCAGAGCTTCCACACCAGCTGGATGTGGATTCAGAAACGGCAGCAATGTATTGTGAACCACCTTCACCACCTGAGGAACAAAACCATGAACTGTATCTCACTCATGCAGTTTAAGATGTGATGAAGATTTTTCTTTGGAAATGTTGGATTCATCATTACCGGTGAGATCAACCTTTCATTGTTTGATAACTTTGCAAAGGATACTTTAACCAGATCAAAATCCAGCCCACAATGCTCCGCAGACGTCTGATCAAGGCTACAAAGACAGAATTTTACAGAACATCTGTGATGAAAGGAGTCATTTTAGGCACAAGAAGGAGAAATTACTTGATAGACTACCTAATTTTACCTTGTTTTGAGAAAACTTCCATTCAGAGAGGCAGCCGAGGAGAACACTTTGTATATTTCCCTGTAAATAACAAAACGATACTTTTCAGTCCATTTATATGCACTACTTTAATAAAAATAGAATTGCTCATTTACATTATTAGGTCAAAACCTCTAATTAAATAGTAAGAATCATACATACTTAAGATTAAGATTCACATACTGAATTGTGTAAACATTCTATAAAACCAAATGTTATTCATAACCCTCTGGATTTATTTGAATATCCTGTGAACTGAAGCTTAGCCAAACACTCACTTCTTAATTGTGTCCCATGAATCACTTCCAGACACCCATCGGTCAATCATTCTGTCATTTAATGTCAATATACCTCTGCAATTCGTTTTTGGCTTACTTTCAAGTTCCTACAAAATACAAAAAAGTAAAACATATGTAATCGTAGTGCAGTAATAATTTATGTTAAACTATTTATGAATAAAAACTTGCCTGTCTTGCTTTGAAAAACAAGGCAAAGGAATGATTCTCCCCAGCGACGAGTTTTTCAAACGTATATCCATGATCACATTCTGTGTGCAACAAACATTTAGATCAGAGTAAGATCTTGAGTACAAAAGTCTTCATAAGAAAATAATCTATTACTTAAAGATGATTTAATTACCAGTTGACAGATCCACTGGGAAAGGCACAGACTGATTGGTCTTTTCTCCATTTCCCAGCTGCCCTTGCATCCCACATCCAAACGAGTAGATCAGCTTTGATGATGAGACCGATACGAGTGTGTGACGTCTTTATACAAGAAAGAATCAAATGCATAATTACTGAGCTGATCTAATACATCAAACATGTAAACCATACGAGGAATTAAAAATAATAACACTGATTGCTTATGAAAAGTCTAGCTAACCTCCCACATGTGACATGTGACACTTTAGATCCCCACAGTTCAGCAACCACTCGCGGATGATGTTCATCTTTAAATGAGTTGTGCCCCAGCTGGCCAAAACCTCCTGATCCAAATGTGAACACTGTGCCACCCTGTGCCATAAACCACTCATTACATTTTCTGTGCAGTTTGATGTATGACAATATGGAGATATAACATATTACAGCATAATACCTTTGATAGAGTGGCTGTGTGTTCCCCTCCACATGAGATAGATACAGTTTTCTTTCTGCTCAGACTATTTACAACCGTTGGGACGTGTCTGTCTGTGGTGGAAAAAGAGTAAGTTCATCACAGAAAGCTTTCCTGTAGCTCAAACATTAGAGAGTGGTGCTTGCAACACCAAGGTAAAAGGTTTGATTCCCAGGGAAAGCAAGAACTGATTTGAATGTAAATGTGTTTCTTGAATGAAATGTAAGTCGCTTTGGATAAATGCGCCTGCCAAATGTATAATGTAAATGTATTAGTGACTTAGTTTGTACATGATGAAATATTCAGACCTGTAGTGTCTCCGAGGCCGAGCTGTCCAGCCGAGTTCTTTCCCCACCCGAACACGACTCCAGAGAGAGACAGCACAAAGCTGTGGTCTCCTCCAGCACTGATCTGAGCCAGCGGGATCCCACTCAGACCCTCCACGTGTTGAGCTGACAGAGAGCTGGGACGTTCCTTCCCCAAACCCAGCTGACCGTAAAAGTTCTTACCCCATGTGAACAGCAGACCATCTGAAAGACCAACAACAGCTCTACATATCTATACTTAAATGCCGATGAATTCATGTCAACCATAAGGTGGTAAAAGATTAAAACAAAATATCAGATGTTAAACAAAACGGTGGTAAATACCCCTGGTTAGTGCCATTGAATGCTGGCCTCCACACGCAATCTGAATCACCTCCCTGTTTTCCAGACTTCTGAAAGGCCTGCAGAGACAAGACCATCTGTCACATATATATTTGCTATTATAATTTACACCAATTTATACTGTTATGCCCACATAAACGTACCGGCACGTGGTAGATTTTTCCATAATGAGAACTTTTCCTCCATAAGCAAGAAGAACCGCACCAGCTTCTCCACAGACAATCAATCTGATTTTGTCCTTCAGCTCCAGGTGATCTGGAGGAAATAACACGTTCATCAGTTCAACTTCTGTTCCGACTCTAAACATGCAAACAGACACTTTTATAATGATAATTAATTCAAGTAATAAAAAAACAGCATACAATCTAGTATAATTAAGCTATATGAGAATAAAAATGCAAGACTTATATCTATTAAGTGTTATAATGATGTCAACTTTATGAAAGGAAGGGTGTCATGTAGTTTATCATACTTAGTCTTGCACCGTGACCACCGTTTTCCTCGCGCAATTTCAGGACAGAGACCTTCCCATCCCGAATGAATCCAACGAAACCCCTTCCAGCGGACATGTCCTGAACTGCTGATTTCATGAACTGTATCCCATGTTTGCCATGTTTGACTTGGTCCGGCTTTAGGAGACCGAAGCCCTCTCTGACCGGCGCTCCCCAGCAGCTCGACATGTTCACAGCCGAAGCAGGACAGAGTTAGTCTCTCTCTATCCGTGGACTGAACAACACACTTCATACTTCATCAAACTGAAACCAAACACCCTGCGTTCAGCCTAAACGAAACCTGTTCGACTTCCCACTAAATGAAACTACTTGGGAATCATATACCATGCATGATGTTTTCAATAGAGTTAACGAAAAAGAAAAGAGAAAACGTTTAGTTGAGGAATGAGGAACGATGATTGGAAAACGAAACAAAAAACTTAAAGGGATATGTCAACCCCTAAATAAATTTATGATTAAAAAAAATATGTTCTAGGTATTTATTCCTCTCGAGTTGTTTGAAACCAATTTAAATGACTTTCTTCCTCGGGTCACAAAAGTGAGTGTTTTGAAACTCACTTTCATGGTGACTGTTTTGTGCACGTTTATGACATCTCTCGACAGATATCACACATATATTAAATGAATGAATGATTTTACAGCTCATTTGCTTACATTGATTCCGTGCCGAACAATGTTTCTCCTAAATCATTGGTTTAGATCCACGTCAATCACAGACGTCTGGCCAATCAGCAGATTGAACTCCGCCGATGGAGGGATCTGATTGGTTCACGGGTACCGTCATTCAGACGCGGTTTCTCCAGCCTACCGAAACGACTCTGGGAAGAAATGACGGAGTTACACATAATCCGTTAAGATAAACAAAAACAAGTCGAATTTCATTGCTATCATACAATCTGAAGGTGGGTAACAGATAAAACTCAACAAATGATACAACATCCTCGTTATTCTGTTGAAGCGAGTCTTTTAGCTCGCGCTAAAAGCCATAGTGCCATGTTTGTTTATTTACTTTTATGCCATTACTTAACTGGTTGATTCTTCGCCCGTGTGTGTTTATTTGGGTTATTCTCCTTTTATATGATTGTGTGGATGTTGTCTTCGCAGGTTATGAGCATATGGGCAGATGACAAATAAGGGGGAAACAGCATTTTTTCAAAAAAAGTTCTAAATTGCTTGAGAATTGTATGCATTTGTAAAGTTCAAATGCTGTTGTTTTTGAAACTGTTAGAGGTTAGCAGATTTTTTTCCTCATCATGTAATTTATTAAGCTTTTTTTCTCAGCGCCAGGCAAATTGTGTCCTGCGGTGTAACATGACATTATTATAAAATTCTAATATTTAAATATTATTAATTTCAAATAAAAATCAGGTATGCTTTAAGTTTAACAAGTGTTCTTAAAGAATGATCATTAAAATTCTGCATATATATTTTTTTCCATAGCTGTTTTTCGATTATATTCTTTGCTTGTGCCATCTTTTACCACTCACTCCAGTGGAAATATTGTGTAAAGTTAGAAAAAATATTTGAAAATGTTTATTTTTTTATATATATAGTTATATTATGCAATGTTTTCAAATGCATATACTTATTTAAGCTAGTTAACACAGTAAAAGTTGTTTAATTGTGTTTGAAGTGATGTCACACCACAGGACATCACGTCACACCACAGGACGAAATGAGACACTGTATGAACATTTATGGTGAAATGTATTGAATACTTCTGTAACAAACAAATTCATTTGCATCTCTATTTGAACATTAATGAAAATGCAACATATCAGTACAATCTTATTACCCTGTGTATGGATTTGAACTAAAAACATACTGAACAAGACATACTGAATAATTAACATTTTGGAGGCGTCAAATTGGACCCAGTCATAAAGACCATTAATTTCTATTTTTAACATAAAAGACTAAACAAATATATTGTTTCTCAGGAGAAAGTCATTACAATCATGCTGAAATAATTAAAAGCATGTTAAAATCATTAATTCAGCTCTTTAAACAAAGATTCCAGTGAAGAGACATTTGACATTCTAACATTTCTAACCCTAACCCTAAAAACTGTCAAAAAATCACTTTAAAAACAATTATCAGTGACTGTTTGTTACAATGCTGGTGCGTGTGCGATGCGGAGATGCAAGCGAGGAGAACAGAGTTAAAAAAATCTCTTTATTAAAAAAAGCTTGGAAAACAAAACCACTTTAAATCCAAACAGAAACGGCATTAGTCGTGCAAAACCCAGGAGGACTACGGACTCGGAACAAAGGCATCCACATACTAGAGAACAGGACAGCAACACCACGTAACAAGATCAACAACTGACAAAGACCAGGGGTCTCATTTATAAAGTGTGCGTACGCACAAAACGGGACCGGAAACGTACGTACGCCAGTTTCCACGCAAAGGTTGTGATCTACAGGGGCGTCACTAGGCCCTTTTTAGGGGGGCTTCAGCTGCGTCAAGTTTCGGCTCCTCCCCTTATCTGAGTCTGCTTGGTTTTAGCGCATTTTTCAATCTGCTGGGGCGCCGAGCAGAGTGAACATCAAGGTGTGTGTCGTGTGTGCGTGCATTTATTGATAGATTGCTAATGCTATGATATTACACCTGCATCGGTGCAGTTCTTTGTCATAAATGCATTGCAGTTTACATAATGTAATGTTACTGGAATAGTGGATTGCAGTAAGGTTAGTAGCATACCACCCTACCCTAATAGTCAAATAATATTTTTTTAATCATACCCTTATTGGGGGCTGAGCCCCCCTAAAATCAAAATCCTAGACTCGCCCCTGGTGATCTATAAAAAACAACTTGACGGGAGAATGTGTGCACATTTAAGCAAACTTTGACCCATGACATCTGCGATTTATAAAGGGAATGTTCCTGACAGGTGTGCGCATACATGGTTTTATAAATCTGAATATTTTTTGCCGTATGGCATTTTTGGCTTTTGGGCGCACGTAAACTTTTAGTAGTGATCCTACGCACAGTTTTATAACTGAGACCCCAGGACACACAAGAGGTTATTAATAGAGACAGACATGGGAAGCACCTCGAGACACTGACGAGGTAATTGATACTAAAAAGGTGTGGAAGGATCTAGAAGGGCCCGGAAGTGATATCACGATAGACAGGAAGAAACAACAGGAAGTGAACCCATGACCTTAGTGACAAGGAAGTGACAAACGGAAAGACAGTACCAATGGTGACACTGTTAACATACACATACAGCAAACAAATGAAGACAGATATATATTTATGTTTAATATATGTATAATATAGGTATATTATGTATAATGAAGACCGATATAGATCTGTGTTTAATGTATGTATAATATAGGTATATTATATATAATATTGACAATATTTGTTTAAATATATATATATATGAGAGAGAGAGAGAGAGAGAGACAGATTTATATTTATGTTTAATATTGCGAACATAACAGACGAGAATCTAGATAGACATCTGACTTAATTATTTCACACTACAGGACGGGGTGTCACACCACAGGACTTTTTCACCTTGGCAGCCATTTTGAGTCCTTGCTATACAAGACTGAGCTTGGACATTGCAGTAACTGAATAAGTTCATTGTTCAAGTTCAACTACCAGGAATTTCCTGGTAGGGGTTGACTAAAAGACCCCTATGGCTGTCCATGTAACTGCCAGTACAAAAATCTAATATCCTATGTCACACTGCAGGACAGCATTTGTATTTTAAACTAAATGTACTGTAAATATTATTTTAGTAATTTTTAGCATTTTGAAAACTTAAGTTAATTAAGCAAATACAAACAAAATAATGCCAAGGCATTATACTATCTATCTATATATACTATCATACTATCAGTACTATCATTCAAAACCATTCGGTATTGGGAGTGTCGAAAACAGTGGCATCTTGTGGCGGGGCAAATGAACAGCTCCGTTGTTTTTATCCATTAAGCACAGATGCAACATTCAGTTTTCGGAAAATATAATTCACATATTTAAGTGTGGAAATAAATTAAATGTAACAATTGTAATAGTACCAACAGAGTTGTTTAATGCAAGTAAATGTTTTTAATGTCTCCTTTTTTTCTGATGAGCATCAAGGAATTATTTATTTGTAAATTTGTTTCCATCCATTTATGCGCATGTCAAAGTCAAGTCAAAAGTCAAAGTCAGCTTTATTGTCAATTCTGCAATATATACAGTGCATACATATAGAGAATTGTGAATCATGTTTTCGTATCGCATAAAAAATGTATTCGACTCAATTGAACGCAAACATTTTTAATGCACATTTTTACAAATGATGTGCGTCTTGGCCTTTCCAGCCAGCGTTTTATTTTATGCAATATTCCCTGGGAATCAAACCCATGACCTTGGCGTTGCAAGCGCCACACTCTACTGTTTGAGACACAGGAAAGCAAATATAATGTACTATACAAGAATGTTAGTTTTGTCTAGCTGAATGTTATTGTTCATCACACTGAGCTTTCTGGATACAGATTTCAACAGTAAGTAAAATGTACTGGAAAAATTCAGTTCTGGAGTTTTTATTCATACATTTATTTGGTAGAAATTAGTTACACATCTTCTTATTGCACAGATATGACACATTTCTGCAAAAAAATTAAATTACTGCTGCTAATTAGGGTTGTGATGTTCCTCTGTGCTCAAATATGGTACTGATTGTGCTGGGAAAACTCAATATTTATGCTTTCAATATTGATTGGCTGATTGGTACAGTACGATTATGATTCCTATTTCATTACAATGCAGATGAAGATATCATCATACAAGTAGATATTTGAAAACATTGCATGTCAAATATTTATGAATGCAATCATGTCTGACAGATTTTGATAAGCGAATGGATCATTTTGCATGTGATACAATGAAAGATTTTTTAGAAGTTATTAAGAGTTTGACAGTTTTATTGAGCATCAAATCGGGTTTCATTAAAAAGCCATGTGAATTAAGTTATTTTTGTAAATTGTAGACTTGCATGTTTACTGACATGTGCCAAAACATGCATTTTTCTTAAATCCATGAGAGATTCAAATCTGATGTGAACAAGAAACCTTATTGTTTTGAAGGGGGAAAAATTCTCATTTGAGAACTGAGCCAAAGCAATTGAGGAAAAACTAATAAGTTAAATGCAATTGGAAAAGTGTTTACTACAATAGATCTTTTTATTTAAGCATTAAAATATGTTTGAGGAACCACCAAATAACAGGATATATGATGAAGTTATGACACCAGAATACATGCATTAATGCATTATATAAAAAATATAATAAAAATACCTTTGTTCAGTTATTCCACCAGATGTAAAGCATTAACAATAAAAGATCATCCAATGAAAAGTCATTTAAAAGGGTAAAAAGTTGAATATCTATAACTCTGAGATTGCTTATTTACAATTATTTACCTAAATATTTAAATTGACTGAGCTGTGTTGCATCCATATTTCAAATTTGTAACTGAAATAAGCGCATACGAATTACATAGTTCACGTAACATATTAAAGACAGATACGTTTGATCACCACACACTTGGTTTCACATGTATTTTGGGAAACTTGGGGGTTCGGAATCTTGTTATGGGTTCACCCTCGTCCAAAAACCTCACAAAAGTTGATTGCATGTTCTAGCTTGTTGCGAAGTGTTTTGATATTGCTGTATTTGGGAAGAATTAAATTGCCAAAACAGGTCTGAGCCTCTGGAAGACGGTGGTCAGGACTGGAATCAGGACTGGAATCAGCACTGGCTGACTGACAAATGTTCAGAGGGCGCTTTGAGAAACCTCCCACAGGTACACGTTCCGTTCCGTACAAGAACACTGAAGAAACATAGTGAGGATGTGAGGCAAAGATTTTTTTAAATGTATTTAAATGTCCATATGATGTCATAGATACATCAAAAAATAAAAAGGAAATTCATATGTTAAAGTTAAAGCTCACTCAGAAATTTCTTCTTGTTCTCTTCAGAGAACTCAAAGAAAACAGTCCAGAAGTTCTTGATTAGTTCATCAGAAGCAGAGCAGTTTTGATAGGAAGCAGACTGAAAATAGAGCACAACAAGTCTTAACTTCAAATGTTAAATGCTTGTTACCAATTTGCAAGTTTTCCGAATACAGTTACCTGCTGAAGCTCCTGCCAGTCATACTCAGGTGTGCCGTGGAGAAGCTCCTGGAGTTCTTCAGGGTGGAACATGTTCCAGATATCGAGCGGGCAGCCCTTTGAGAAACCTCTTGAAAAATAGTTAAACTGATTCTTCACAGACTTGTTGAAAACAAAGTCGACGTACAAATCCACATATTTCTGCCTGCAAATAAACAATTTGACTGAAAGTTTAAAAAGTCTATAGACAGACAGATAGACAGATATAACCCGGAAGTGGGTGGGATTTAACCCGGAAGTGGGCGGGCTTTACCTGCTATGTTATTTTTAATCATGCAATTGATATGGGCCGATCAGAAATTGTTATATTTATTGCTGATTAGAAAACTATTTACATGACAGCTTCAGCATTGAGCTTCAGATCAATGGTTTTGATCACGATAACAAACGAACTATATACAGAACAAGTTTTGCTACAATGAATATAACTCATGCGGTTGCAATTATGAAGAAAAATGTAATGAACAAGAGTTTTCATTTGAACACTGAGGCGCGCTATGACTAGCCTATCACGGAACGCAGACACAGTCAGCTAACCAATGAGGATTTTTATTCAATCCGAGCACAGATAATGACTCGTATTACTCGTATGATACTCGTACTCGGCAAAAGTGCTTTATCCGTACCGGATACTCGTTTCAGCCGAGTATCCGGCTCAACTCTAGTTAATATGGTCTGTATTGGTGAAGTGATTAACTGCACCATAAGGAGACGGAATGACTTCTTGTTCTCGACAAGCCACGTCACTAACCCGTCAACCATGTGATCAACGAAGATATGCTTCAGACTGTCTGCTCTTGTGTGGAAAATTACTAGTTTTGTTTATCTTTCTTTCTTTCTTTCTTAGCCAATCAGAATCATTTAACCGTCATCATTGACGTAGTTAGTAGCCTCTGTTAGAGTATAATTGCTGTAACAATGTTATTGTATGTGGGGCGGCCTATGAACTCCTTGTGAGACCTGAAGCTTCTGCTGATGAAACTGCAAACTAAACTTCACTAAAATGTCTTCTATTGACTGCACTTCAGACTCCTGGTCTTCATTCAACATATCTGGTCCTCGGGTCTTAACTGTAATTCCCCTACAATAGATAGACAGACAGACAGACAGACAGACAGATTGTCGTACACTACCTGTTAACTTTGGTCACTTCAATTTGACCTCCGTTTGGAATGAGCTCTTGCCCTTTGACCTGAAAGAGATAAACCGTTACTGTAAGCATTTAAACAACAGCTGTGTACACTCTTATAAGTGAACCGTACAAACTGCATTACCGTGAAATCCAAAAAGAGTAAATTCACGACGTCCTCATCTTCCTCAAGAACGTTTTGCAAACTTCTAAAGTGGGATTTTTAAAATACAGTTAAAAAATGACACTGTGAAACTAACAAAGTATAAAATTGAATGGTTAGTAGCCTTTAACCGTTTACCTGGCCTCCACAGGGGACAGTTCTTTCAGATCATCTAGAGTGGGATTCAGCTGGAGAAGTTTCTTGAACAACGCCAGTGGGAAGTCAATGCTGATGTAATGATGGTTGTACAGTGCCATTCCATAGATGATGCCAAGATAGTAAAAATCCTTGCCTTGCGTGTGCTGAAGAGACACAAATCAATACATGGAAAGACCACATAATAAGGAATGTTTGGTGTAGAACTTACATCAGGATTGAACCAAACCAATGATTTCTCATGGACCTCTAGCAACCTGTTCTCCCAGTTGAGAAGAGACTTGGAAAGGAGGGAGAAGAATTCTGCCGATAAGCCTCTTGCATCTATTCCATTCTCCCCGAGGAACACCACCTGCACAGGAGACATTTTCATAATTGTAAATGTCAAATGCAATATCAGACATTTCAACTCTTGATTTCAATTCTGTAATTGATTTACCTTTAATGGGTAAACAAATGCGTAGATGTTTTGTCTGAGACACTGTAGCGTGTCTGTCAACACTGATTCCCTGTTTATGTGCAAAAAGTTGGACATCCCTTGTTTAATAGAGCTGGTTGAGCACATCAGCAAACACTAAAAAGAGTAAGAAGAGTAAAATTACGTTAGCTTTTAGCGTAAATTCTATCATCATTTACTCACCCCTGTGTCATTCCAAACCTGTATGACTTTCGTTCTTCTGCAGAACATCGGAAGGAGAGTGTTTTTGAGGAGAGAGATGGCCGCTCTACTGCTGACTGTTATATAGCATAATCTACTGTTTCTATTTTCCTTCTTTTATTTGTGATGTTTGTCAGAGTGTTTTCTTTTTCCTGGTTTGTACTTATGCTCTTTACATGTTTTAGAAGAGTGTGCTGGTACGAAACCCATCTATAAAGCTCGTAATCTGGGCAGTCGTCAACCACTCTGACAACCGGTGCAAGATTTACCAGTATACAATAAAAACATGCGCAGTGAACTCAGTCATTAGTCACGTGGATCGAGATAACCGATGTAAAGTGGCGAATTTGTCCCTCTTTTGTGCTCGAGATATTAGGGTTTGGTGACATAAAAGAATCGACATAACCGATAAGAAAATGCTAAGAAAAATAGGGAGTTTGGCAGTTCCACTTCAAAAACGTTGCGATTAAAACAGGGTTGCCGAGATAACCAAGCTCGAAATAAGTGGGTTCCACTATTATGATGTCCATTGACCTCCATTGTACGGTCCAAGAAAAGCATTTCTCAAGATATCCTGCACTCTTAGAAGAACCTTATAGAGGTCCATCAGACACTTCATACATACAGTAGAACCTTTTAGGGGCTCCATTATGAGATTATTTTATGGTTTTAGTTTCAACTAATTAATGTTATTTTAAATCACTTTTCATTTTAATACATTTTTATGAATTGAAAAGCTCTAGAGAAAAATTAAATAACCTGTTAAACATGAGAGTACTGTGCAATCATTTACAACTTTTCTTACAGAAACTTTTAGACCCAACTAAACCCACATACGAAAGTCATACAGGTTTGAGGGTATAATCCCTCCTTAGTCATACAGGTTTGAACTGTATATCTGACATATGATTGACTGAGTACATCTATCTCTGACTTACAGAAAACATTCTCCGTTTAGATAAGGTGTCAGCTGCAAAAGGGAACTTGACCAATATTTCAACAATTTCCTGAAAGAAAGATCCATGAAGTACTGTAAGATTGCTAGGTTACTCAACACAGAACATTACAAATGTTATGTAAATCTCATATGGATCCTATCAGAAGCCTTCAGTACTCACAAAGTAGTAATCTTTCAATTTCATCATGTCATGGAACTTTTTAGTGAAACAAGAGCACAAAAACATCACAAGCAGTTCTGCTAAGGTAGCTTCCAGCTATTGACGTACAGAAAAAAAGAGACATTTCTGGTATTATGATTATTGTCCAGAATTTTCTTTGGGAAACAGAATTAGAATTCACCATTGCTTTGCTTCTCACCGTATCTAGGAGATCACTGATCTCATGAATGATGAAATCCCTGTTTGTGATGTCATTGTTGGTAGTGCAACACACCTTCAGTACAAAGACAAGGGATGAACAACTATTATACAATGATGAGGTTAAATGTCATCTTGAGATCAACTATTTAAATAATGTACCTTATACAGCATTTGAAGGATCTCTAAAACGTTCTTCAGGCGTCTTGTTAAGTCATGACCAGTTTCACCGGAATAAATCTCTTCAATCAGCTCAGCAGATTCTTTGTGAAATAACTTCACCAACTTTTTGAGCCAATCACTGGGGAGTTTGGACCAGTGTATCTCTGAGAATATATCATACAAATACTTAGACAAAGACAACTAGGTCAAACACACAAAGGTTGAAATGGTCCTCCAGCTTTACCTAACATTGTACGAGCAGCTGGATTTAACCGTAGGATTCTGGAGGCCAGTTCTCCAGTGAGTTCAGATCTTTGTTTCCGGAGTCCTCTGATGAGCTCAGGGAGGAGAAGATAAAGTCTCAGAGCTTCCACACCAGCTGGATGTGGATTCAGAAACGGCAGCAATGTATTGTGAACCACCTTCACCACCTGAGGAACAAAACCATGAACTGTATCTCACTCATGCAGTTAAAGATGTGATGAAGATTTTTTTTTTGGAAATGTCGGATTCATCATTACCTCTGAGATCAACCTTTCATTGTTTGATAACTTTGCAAAGGATGCTTTAACCAGATCAAAATCTAACCCACAATGCTCCGCAGACGTCTGATAATGTTCATCACAGCTACAAAGACAGAATTTTACATAACATCTGTGATGAAAGGAGTCATTTTAGGCACAAGAAGGAGAAATTACTTGATAATTTTACCATGTTTTGAGAAAACTTCCATTCAGAGTGGCAACTGAGGAGAACACTTTGTATATTTCCCTGTAAATAACAAAATAATACTTTTTAGTCCATTTATATGCACTACTTTGTTTAATTTGCTCTGGACCTCTTCCTATGCGCAGGAGTGATGAGATGCTTAGCAGATTATCCTCACTCAATGGCTGGATGTCTAAGTGGTGCCCGCAGAATAATATAGGGTTCATAGACAATTGGAAAAGTTTTTGGGGCAGACCTGACCTGTTGAAAAGAGATGGTATTCATCCCACCTGGGATGGTGCCGCTCTTCTCTCTAGTAATTTGGCACATAGTCTTAGAGCTAAATCTTGATTAACTGGGGTCCAGGTCAGGAAGCAGACAAACTGGCTAAACCGACCGTCTGCTAGCTGTCTCACGTCACAGAGGTCAGATAAATTACAACACATAGAGACTCTTTCACCTAGATATCATCCTATAGAGACTGTGTCTGTTCCCCGAATTAGCAAATACAAAAAATTCTCAAAACCGTTTAAGGGTACAAATTTAATTGATTTACAAACAACTAAGAACGGATATAACACAAATGAGCAAATGATAAAGCTTGGGTTACTGAATATACGATCCCTTTCCTCAAAAGCACTTATTGTAAATGATATAATTACAGATCATAAACTAGATGTGCTGTGTTTGACAGAAACCTGGCTAAAACCAGACGATTACATTACTTTAAATGAGTCCACCCCTCAAGATTACTGTTATAAACATGAGCCTCGTCTGAAAGGTAAAGGAGGAGGTGTAGCTGTAATTTATAGTAACACGATCAGTACTGCTCAAAAGTCTAATTTGAAATATATTTCTTTTGAAGTGATGGTCCTTAATGTAAAATTATCTAGTGCAAGTAATAATTCCTGTTTAACTTTTGTGTTGGCTATTCTATACAGGCCACCAGGGCACCATACAGACTTTATCAAAGAATTTGCTGATTTTCTCTCAGAATTAGTAATGTCTGCAGATAAAGTCATAATTGTCGGTGATTTTAATATCCATGTAGATAATGAAAAAGACGCATTGGGATTGGCATTTAGAGACATCTTAAACTCTATTGGAGTTACACAACATGTATCAGGACCCACTCATTCTCGTAATCATACTTTAGATCTAATATTGTTGCATGGGATCAATGTTGATACTGTTCAAATTCTGCAGCAGAGCGATGACATCTCAGATCATTACTTAGTTGCGTGTAGATTACCATTAGCCAAAGTCGAAAAACTTACTCCCTGTTATAAATATAGTAGAACTATCACTCCTAACACAAAAGATAGCTTTATAAATAATCTTCCTGATCAGTTTCATCTACTTAGCATCCCAGATTGCCTAGAAGAACTTGATGTTGCAACAGAAACTATTAACTCTCTCTTTTCCAGCACTTTAGACACTGTTGCTCCGTTGCGCTTAAAGAAGATTAAAGAAAATAGTCCAACACCGTGGTACAATGAACACACACGGGCCCTCAAGAGAGCAGCCAGAAAAATGGAGCGGAGCTGGAAAAAAACTAAGCTTGAGGTTTTTCGCATTTCATGGAAAGACAGCTCTATTGCATTCAGAAAGGCTTTAAAATCAGCTAGATCTGCTTACTTTTCTACCCTCTTAGAAGAAAACAAATACAATTTATTTATTTATTTATTTTATTTATTTGATACAGTGACTAAACTAACAAGAAATAAAGCCTCAACCCCAGATGCTTTAAAACAGCACAGCAGTAATGACTTCATGGACTTCTTTACTTGCAAAATTCATAACATTAGAGAGAAAATTATAACCATGCAACCGTCTACTACAATATCACAAAATACAGTAAATTTTAGTGTCCCTGAAGAAAAACTCTACTCCTTCATTGCTATTGGGGAGGAAGAATTATCTAAACTCGTTAAATCATCAAAATCAACAACATGTATGCTAGACCCAATACCAACTAAGCTACTGAAAGAGATGCTTCCAGAAATCATAGATCCTCTTCTTAATATTGTTAATTCATCTTTGTCATTAGGATACGTACCAAAAACCTTTAAACTAGCCGTAATTAAACCGCTTATTAAAAAACCACAACTTGATCCTACAGAATTAGTTAATTACAGGCCGATATCAAATCTACCTTTTTTGTCAAAAATTCTAGAAAAGGCAATATCTTCACAACTATGTTCCTTTCTAGAAAGAAATAGCATCTACGAGGATTTCCAGTCAGGATTTAGACCATATCATAGTACTGAGACTGCTCTCATTAGAGTTACAAATGATTTGCTTTTATCATCCGATCGTGGTTGTATCTCTCTGTTAGTGTTACTGGACCTTAGTGCTGCATTTGATACAATCGACCACAAAATCCTTCTGAATAGACTTGAAAACTATGTTGGCATTAGTGAAGTTGCATTAGCCTGGTTCAAATCGTACTTATCTGACCGTTATCAGTTTGTAGCAGTAAATGAGGAGATGTCATATCGATCACAGGTTCAGTATGGAGTTCCTCAAGGTTCAGTACTAGGACCATTGCTTTTCACCCTGTACATGCTTCCTTTGGGTGCAGTTATTAGGAAGCATGGCATTAGCTTTCATTGTTACGCTGATGATACTCAGCTCTATATTTCTTCTCATCCTGATGAAACGTACCAATTCACTAAATTAACAGAATGCATAACAGATATAAAAAATTGGATGACTAATAACTTTCTACTGCTTAATTCTGAAAAAACAGAGATTCTAATTATTAAACCAAAAAGTTCTGCACGTAATAATCTAGACTACTGCCTAACGCTTGATGGCTGTTCTGTCAAGTCTTCGTCGTCAGTTAGAAACCTGGGTGTGCTCTTTGATACCAATCTTTCATTTGAAAGCCATGTTTCTAGCATCTGTAAAACGGCATTCTTCCATCTTAAAAATATATCTAAATTGCGACATATGCTCTCAAAGACAAATGCGGAAAAGTTAGTTCATGCGTTCATGAGTTCAAGGCTAGATTATTGTAATGCTTTACTAGGTGGTTGCCCTGCACGCTTAATAAACAAATTCCAGCTGGTCCAAAATGCAGCAGCTCGAGTTCTTACTAGAACCAGGAAGTATGAGCATATTACCCCAGTTCTGTCAAACCTGCACTGGCTTCCTATTAATCACCGAATACATTTTAAAATCTTGCTAATTACTTACAAAGCATTAAATGGTTTAGCTCCACAGTACTTGAGCGATCTCTTAACACATTATAGTCCTTCACGTCTATTGCGATCCCAAAATACTGACCAGCTAATAATACCTAGAATATCAAAGTCAACTGCTGGCGGTCGATCCTTTTCCTATTTTGCTCCTAAACTCTGGAACAGTCTTCCTAATACAGTTCGGGAAGCAGACACACTCTGTCAGTTTAAATCTAGACTAAAAACACATCTCTTCAACCTGACATACACATAACACATTATAAATACATTTTTAATCCAAATCATGTAAAATGATTGTTAGGCTGCATAATTTAGGTCAGCCGGAACCGGGAACATTCCCATAACATCTGATGTACTCGATACATCAGAAGAAGAATGGCATCTATGCTGATATTGTTCTCTGTTTATTCCGAGGTTACCATGGTCAGCCGGATCCGGGCCGTATCCAGATCAGATGAAGGACCTGCACCTGGACACGAGCACAGCACTGCCCTGAAGTGTCTGCGGAGACCGTGACTCTACTAAACCCTCCCCTGTGAAGATCATGAACCCATCTCCAATCGGACCAAATTACACTTAATATTAGACTTGAATTATCAATATAATAATCAAACTATCAATCAATCAAATCGATCAATAATCATAACTTAATACTTAATATTCATCAATTGTATTAATTCGCCTGCTCTTTTAAGGCTGCCGTTCAGCCAAACAAACTTTATTTATAATGTTTTCATGTGACCACTGAAACAATCTGTATTGTAAAAAGCGCTATATAAGTAAAGGTGACTTGACTTGACTTGACTACTTTAATAAAAATAGAATTGCTCAATTACTGTCACGGTCTTGAGGTCTCTTCACTTCCTGTTTCCTTCCTTGTACTTCCTGTGTCGTTTCCTTCACTTGTCGTGTCTGTCACTTCCTTGTTAGTCTCGTCAACTGTTCCCTATCTCCTCTTGTATATAAACCCTCATGTTTTCCGTTGTCTTTGTCGATTGTTAGTAATGTTAAACAATAATAGTAACACAATAATGGTAATTCCTTCCGTGTTGCTCCGAGTTTCCAGTTTTGCAAAATTGTGCGCCTTTTGTTTTTATATTTATAGTTTTTGGTTTTATTATAACAAAGAGAGGTTTCGGTTGAAAACCTGCTTTTCTCGTCTTCATCCTGCACATACGCCTAACAATTATATTATTAGGTCACAACCTCTAATTATATTGTAAGAATCATACATAATATTCACATACTAAATTGTGTAAACATTATACAAAATCACTCCTATCTGATATTTATGCTATTTAAAAGTATGCTTTAAAAGAAGAACAGATACATTAAGGTGACGACACATGCAGTTTCACAATATTTTAAGAGCGACATGGACACAAATGGAACAAAACCCTCTGGATTTATAGGAATATCCTGTGAACACAAGCTTAGCCAAACACTCACTTCTTTATTGTGTCCCATGAATCACTTCCAGACACCCATCGGTCAATCATTCTGTCATTTAATGTCAAAATACCTCTGCAATTCGTTTTTGGTTTAATTTCAAGTTCCTACAAAATACAAAAAAGTAAAATATAAGTAATCGTAGTGTAGTAATAATTTATGTTAAACTATTATGAATAAAAACGTGCCTGTCCTGCTTTGAAAAACAAAGCAAAGGAATGATTCTCCCCAGCGACGAGTTTTTCAAACGTATATCCATGATCACATTCTGTGTGCAACAAACATTCAGTTCTGAGTAACATCTTGAGTACAAAAGTCTTCATAAGAAAATAATCTAGTTCTCATTGCCTATTGCTTAAAGTTTAATTACCAGTTGACAGATCCACTGGGAAAGGCACAGACTGATTGGTCTTTTCTCCATTTCCCAGCTGCCCTTGCATCCCGTATCCAAACGAGTAGATCAGCTTTGATGATGAGACCGATACGAGTGTGTGACGTCTTTATACAAGAAAGAATCAAATGCATAATTACTGAGCTGATCTAATACATCAAACATGTAAACCATGCAAGGAATTTAAAAATAATAACACTGATTGCTTATGAAAAGTCTAGCTAACCTCCCACATGTGACATGTGACACTTTAGATCCCCACAGTTCAGCAACCACTCGCGGATGATGTTCATCTTTAAATGAGTTGTGCCCCAGCTGGCCAAAACCTCCTGATCCAAATGTGAACACTGTGCCACCCTGTGCCATAAACCACTCATTACATTTTCTGTCCAGTTTGATGTATGACAATATGGAGATATAACATATTACAGCATAATACCTTTGATAGAGTGGCTGTGTGTTCCCCTCCACATGAGATGGACACAGTTTTCTTTCTGCTCAGACTATTTACAACCGTTGGGACGTGTCTGTCTGTGGTGGAGGAACAGTAAGTTCATCACAGAAAGCTTTCTTGTAGCTCAAACAGTAGAGAGTGGCGCTTGCAACACCAATGTCATGGGTTTGATTCCCAGGGAAAGCAAGAACTGATTAGAATGTAAATGTGGTCCGACCTGCAGTGTCTCCGAGGCCGAGCTGTCCAGCCGAGTTCTTTCCCCATCCGAACACGACTCCAGAGAGAGACAGCACAAAGCTGTGGTCTCCTCCAGCGCTGATCTGAGCCAGCGGGATCCCACTCAGACCCTCCACGTGTTGAGCTGACTGAGAGCCGGGATGGTCTTTCCTCAAACCCAGCTGACCGTGAAAGTTCTCACCCCATGTGAACAGCTGACCATCTGAAAGACCAGCAGTCAATGTATGTCAATCATAAGGTGTCAAGATTAAAACAAAATATCAGAGCCTGGTTTCACAGAGGTTTCACTAGGTTTAGGTTTTAGTTTAATTAGGGCATGTGATTAGCTTTAATTAACGTGTCTTGGAAAAAACATCAGTCTTGTGCATCTTGAGAAAATATTCGTTGAAACCATGGACAGATGTTAAACGAAACGGTGGTAATACCCCTGGTTAGTGCCATTGAATGCTGGTCTCCACACGCGATCTGAATCACCTCCTTGTTTACCAGACCTTTGAGATGCCTGCAGAGACAAGACGATCTGTCACATATATATTTGCTATTATCATTTACAGTTATTCATACAGTTATGTCCACATAAACGTACCGGCACACAGGAGGTTTATTCACAGAAGGTTCATCCATAATGAGAACTTTTCCTCCATTAGCAAGAAGAACCGCACCAGTTCCTCCACAGACAATCAATCTGATTCTGTCCTTCAGATCCAGGTGATCTGGAGGAAATAACATATGTTCATCAGTTCAACTTCTGTTCAGACTGTAAACATGCAGAGACACTTATACAGTATAGCTAATGACAATTAATTCCAGTAATAAAACACAGCATACAATTAAGTAGAAATAAGCTACTGTATATGAAATGAGCTATAAATTATCTATAAAGTATTATAATGATGTCAACTTTATGAAATTACTTTATGTCATGTAGTTTATCATACTTGGTCTTCCACCGTGATCGTCGTTTTCCTCGTGCAATCTCAGGACAGAGACCTTCCCATCCCGAATGAATCCAACAAAACCCCTTCCAGCGGACATGTCCTGAACTGCTGATTTCGGACACATGAACTGTATCCCATGTTTGCCATGTTTGACTTGGTCCGGCTTTAGGAGACCGAAGCCCTCTCTGACCGGCGCTCCCCAGCAGCTCAACATGTTCACAGCCGAAGCAGGACAGAGTTAGTCTCTCTCTACCCGTGGACTGAACAACACACTTCATACTTCATCAAACTGAAACCAAACACCCTGCGTTCAGCCTAAACGAAACCTGTTCGACTTCCCACTAAATGAAACTACTTGAGAATGATACACCATGCATGACGTTATCAGTAGAGAGTGATTAAAACTAAACAAACAAAAACATTTAGTTGGGGAACGATGATTGGAAAACGAAACAACGATTTAAAAGGATACCCCCCCCCCCCCTAATTATTATTATTTTTTTTTATATATATATATACAAAAATTCTAGGTATTCCTCTCGAGTTTTTTGAAACCAGTTTAAATGTTCCTCGGGTTCACAAAAGTGGGTGTTTTGCACAATGTAGTGGAATAAAAACTAATTTTCATGTCACGTACATGACATATCGACAGATGCACTGTATCACACATATACTAAATGAATGAATGATTTACAGTTTACATTTGCTTACATTGATTCCGTGCCAAAAAATGCGTCTCCTAAATCATTGGTTTAGGTCCACGTCAATCACAGACGTCCGGCCAATCAGCTGATTGAACCTTGCCGATGGAGGGATCTGATTGGTTCACGGGTTCATTCCCGTCATTCAGACGCGGTCGCTCCAGCCCAGCCGAAACGACTCTGAGAAGAAATGACGGTGTATTACACATATTAATCCGCTAAGATAAACAAAACAAGTCGAATTTCATTGCTATCATACAATCTGAAGGTGGGTAACAGGTAAAACTCAACAAATGATAAAACATCCTCGTTATTTTGCTGAAGCGAGTCTGTTTATGCTAGCTGCTCCCGCTAAAAGCCAAAGCTAGCATGTTGTTATATAAGCGAGTGTTGCGTCATGTTTGTTTGTTTACTTTTATGTCATTTCTTAACTGGTTGATTCTTCGCCCCTGTGTGTTTATTTGGGTTATTTTCCTTTTATATAATTGTGTGGATGTTGTCTAAGCAGGTTATGTGCATATAATATATTAAATCTGGTTTGAGTTAAATAGGGGGTGGGGCACATGCGTGTATCATGTTGTTACTGAATGATATTGGGATCATTTCTTAAAACAAAGGCTGTCTTATAACCTAACTAGCTGACTAACTAGGCAGCATTTTTGGCATGTGTTATATAATGTTTGTATTTAATGTAAACACGCTGTTCAGTCTTCAAACAAAGGCTGTCTCAAAACCATTTGATCTGTCTTCCTAAATACTATTTTTGGGAATCCCAGGTGCCAAAGTGCTGTCTGCGTTGGAGTCTTGTTAAGTTTTGAGACGCCGCTGAAAGGTATGTGCTGCATGTCTCATAGCATGTTCATCTTGGGACGAACACGCCTCGCAAGTCATTAATTTCGCTCATTTCATCCTTGTTTTTCCAGAGAGCTCCTGGTCAAGACTATAATCTTCGAGACAAACTTTGGTCAGTTTGTTCCAGACCTGTTCTGTAAGTGCGGTGTCCTGCCACGGAGTATGTCAGTGGCTCTTCTCATGCGATATGCCACGCTCAGCGGGTCCCGGGTTTGCAGCAGGGCCGCCCTCGGCCTGACGAGCGTCCATCAGGAAAATCCGAGATGTGCTCTACACACTCCATCATCTCCTCGGAGGAGTAACACCCGCTTTGATCCAGATAGCAGTGGTCATATGACTACTTGGGACTCATTTGGGATCTGGGACAACCGCATCGATGAGCCCATCATGCTTCCGTCAAGCATCCGCTATGGTAAACTTATTCCCAAAGTTAGCCTGAGCAAGGTAGGCTGCGCCTCGCTGATCGGTCAACGCAAGGAGAATGAAGACCGCTTTCAGCTGTCGCTGATGACGGACGACATCATTTACTTTGCTGTTTTTGATGGGCACGGGGGTGCGGAGGCTGCTGAATTCTGTCACAGAAACATGGAGAAGCATATTAAGTAAGGATCAGTCGTTTAATGACTGTTATGGGGTTTTATTTAAGGTTTTCCGGCTGCTGGAACAACTTATGCTTATGTGCTCTCATAGACACTCAAGCCATGTGTTTAGTAACATAAAACTAGTACAGTAATGCCTCGAGATACGAGCGTCTCTACATACGAGTATTCCAAGATACGAGCAAGCCTTCGGGCAGATTTTTGCTTCTAGATACGAGTAAATATTCGAGATACGAGCACGCGTACTGACGCCGATGCCGACGCACGTTCACTGACTTCTGTACGCGTCGCCCGCGAGTAGCTGATTTTCTCTCTATTTTGTGCATTATTCTTCATAATAGCGACGAGTTCTAAGAAAGTGAGTGGTAAGGATGGTAGTGAGAAGAAGAAACGCATGATGACCATGGAAGTGAAGCATGAAATTGTCAATAAATATGGGTGCGGTGCCGCGTGAGTGATCCAGCAGCAGGAGAAACTGTGGACGGAGGAGTTGATCGAGCTACAGACAATACGCAAGTGTTGCAAGAGCTCGGCATTGAAAAGAAGCACTCTGATAAATCGTCTACTGTTCGTGCTTCGGCGCTTTTTGACGACGCGTACCTTACTTATTTTTAAAGGGCGACAGAAACAAATCTCCCTCGATAGGTATTCCGTTAAAAGGTCTGCGCCAAGTGAAAGTAGTCAGGCGAAAACAGGGAAGAAAAAAAAACAAAACAATAATATAAAATGGAAAAGTTACAAAAAATACGTAAACTAAGTTCAGTTATGTTAATTTAAGTTTACGTAAGTTACGTAGTGTTCGTATAAGGTACGATACGGAATCAAGTGTCGACGTACCAACCCCCCCCTCCCTCCTCCACACCTGCCGCTACTGTCTGTCTACTGTCTGAAAAACGTATAATTAAAACCACATTTTATTTGATATCACACGAATCCTTATACTGAATACACGTACAATAATTATGTTTGATTGTGTGTGTCTATACCAATAAAAAAACACCTTTTCTTCCGTTGTTACGGATCTGGAACAAGTGAATTTGTTTTCTATTATTTCTTATGGGAAAACATGATTCCAGATACGAGCAATTCGAGTTACGAGCTCCACCCTGGAACGGATTATGCTCGTATCTCGAGGTATTACTGTATATGCTTTGGAATCGGGACATGTGGTTTTGTAGAGTTACTAACTGCTTGTAATGCATTTGGTGATTTGTTTCAGAGATATTGCAGAGAAGGAGAAGAACTTGGAGTTAGTTTTAACCAAGGCATTTCTTGAGCTGGACAAAGCGTTAGCGAGGCATCTTCACTTCTGTGCAGATGGTAGGTCCTATTTCACTTATTTATTCCTTTTTGAAAGCATGCATGTTACGTGAATATAATACTCTGTAGTCTCTCAACTCAGTTTTAGAGTCTTAATTCATAAGTATTGCTTTGGTGCATCAGGTGTACATGTAACTGAGCCAAATTGAAGTGTGTGAGCAGAACGTGACTATGTATATTAATCAATATTTTTGTTTAATAAAAGAAACTGTGATCTCTTGTGAAGTGAGGCAGTGAATACAGACCTTTATAATCTTCTCGTGATAGCTCACAGACTTCTCTTTGGCTCTGTAAAATGCATCCATTCCAACATAAAGCTCTTGTATATACTAGGGGTGGGTAAAAAAATGAAAGAAAGATGCATTGACAGTCTTTCTCCAAATAGTTATGTCCTCATATGTCATGCAAACAAACATAAACAGGAGCTTTTAGGCAAAATGACAAGGCAAAAGTCTCAAGCTTTGTCCAAAATATTCATCTTGGGGTGGGCGATATAGGACACGATTAACTGGGAGAAATGTCAACTGGTAGAGATTTTTTTTAATGATCTTATATTGCCCACCCCAACATCCAACTATCATTTTGTGTCATTAAATCTAGATTTAAAAATAGCTTTTGTTTCCTGTATTTTACAGAGCTCTTACAAATTGTGATAAAATTATGCAAATAATTAAGACTGTTTTCTTAAAGAATTACATAGAACAAGGAATATACTAACATTTTTTTATTATAGTTGTTGTATCCTGTTTTCTGAACAAATCTGATGTCAAATATTTTTTCAGAACCAGTATTTTAGACAACATGACTGAAGTCGCCTTCTCTGTTTGCAGCTAGGCAATTGACAGAAAACTAAGATATCTATTTGTTTAATTTCTATTTGTTTTTCAGGGCTGAATCAAGACATTAGTTATCATTTTTTATTTATTGGGCTGTCGTGATTCCTTGATTAAATTTGAGTACTCAATTTTAAAATATCACGTCAAGTAACATGGCATGTCCACATATTCGTCAAGAAATTACAGTAGCTTTAGCATTTCTGTCGTAAAAAAGCCAAATATTAAAGATTAAGCAAACATTTGAATTGTCATTTGGCATCACTGATCAATTTTATTCCCTCATTGTTATTATATATGTATTTTACTTCATTTTAAAGGCTTAAATTTACTTTACATTTTTATTTTCAGTACTCAATTTTAAAATATCATGTCGAGTAACATGGCATGTCCACATATTCAAGAAATTACAGTGGTTTTAGTATTTCTGTCGTTAAAAAGCCACATTTTAAAGATTAAGCAAACATTTGAATTGTCATTTGGCATAACTGATCAATTTTTTACTTCACTGATATTTTACTTCATTTTAAAGGCTTAGGCTTTTGCAAAGGTCTATTTTTATTAGCCCACCCCCCCAAAAAAAAAAAATCAGATGACTTTTCATTCTATTACTGTTCATTTTTACACAAAATTTGCTCACAATGCAGTTGCTAAAAAATCAAGATTGCATCATGAATTATTTCAATCGTCATCACGGCTCCTTGAACTAAAATAGCAGCAAATACTACATTCAATTCCCACCCCCAGTGTATATAATATTAACGCATATTTACAAAGAAAGAAAAGGGTTGTCATATTTCTTTAAAATAGCCTTTGTTAGTTTAATGTGTGTTGATAGGATATGAAATGCTGTTAAAATAAGTACGATGATGCCAGGTCCATCTTATTCATGTAGTGTGCGGCCCGCTAGTGTGGCCTGCTGCGTGACATGTCCAATCTTGCCCTGTGTGTGTGCGTGTTATATCTACAACAGCCGCGGACCCAGCTTACCCCCTATAAGAGCTGCAGCTCTGCGCTCCCTGTATGCAGGCCGGAGGGCTAGATTGCTCCAGCGGGTCCTTGCGTGGACTTCTGGAAGGTTCCTGACCTTTCTCTCTCTCTCTCTCTTCTCTCCTTTACTGTGCTCTGCCTTCTTCACATGTGTTGGTTGCTGGAAAATGATTGATTAGTCGTTGTGTTTTCTGTGTATGGATAATGATAGTTTTATTTGATGTGTAGAATATTTACCGTGGGAGAATTTTTAGCCGTTTGCTTTCATGCTATTAATGGATTTTTGTAAACCAAGCATGATGTTTTGCTTAAACAATGGTGTTTACTGTCATAAAGACACAAATCTGCTTGCTTTGACCACTCCAGTGCATCATCTCTTTTGTAATCTCCCTCTTATGTTTCAGTTTACGCTTACGTTTTTATCAGAAGCATTGCGTACATATATCTTATAAATATGCCCAGTATTGTGTGTTATAGTTCACTAGAATTATGTGCAAATCTCAGAACAGGACTAAGAATAATAGCTGTATAGTTTCTGTGTGTGATTTATATACCGTATTGTACATAATCAAGCATTATACTGTATTAGAGACCTTAAACGGGTCACACACTAACCACTGTACCTCGATCTCTGGTGTGTTACAGCCTCTCTGTTGAGTGCAGGGACCACATCTACGGTGGCTCTGCTGAGAGATGGGATCGAGCTGGTGGTGGGCAGTGTGGGGGACAGCCGTGCCATGCTGTGCCGCAAAGGCAAGGCCCTCAAACTCACTGTGGATCACACGCCTGAGAGAAAGGATGAAAAAGAGAGGTACAGTGTGGCTGAAAGCACTAACCTCTCCAAACAGATTGAGAGTGTTTCGTTTGATCGCCGTGTGTTTGTTTCTGAAGGGTACGTAAGGCGGGAGGTTTCATTACGTGGAATAGTTTGGGTCAACCTCACGTCAACGGCAGACTGGCCATGACGCGCAGCATTGGAGATTTCGACCTCAAAGCGTCCGGTGTCATCGCAGAACCAGAGACTAAGAGAGTTTCGGTGAGAGCTTTTTTAAAATTCACTTTAAGAAATTCAAAATGTACTGAAAATCACCTCTAATTTTGATTATGTATTGTATATAGGTATAAAAATAATTTAAATATTTATCAAATGTTTTTCCGAATTACATCTCAAGGAGTTGCTTGTATTGATTTAAGTGTATCTGTGTTGTCAGTTGAATCACGTCCATGATTCCTTCCTGGCACTCACTACTGATGGCATCAACTTCATCATGAACAGTCAGGAGATCTGCGATGTCATTAACCAGTGTAACGACCCTAAAGAAGCCGCTCAACGCATTTCTGAGCAGGTGAGTCAAATAATCCACCATTAATGTTAGTAGATGTTCTAGTTATTACACTTAGCTGTTTGTGGCAGCATAGACGATATTCAGTAATATCTCGGTTTATGAGTTTAATTCATTCCAAGAGCTCGTAACCCAAAATGCTTGTACACCAAAACAGTTTTCCCCATAAGAATGCACTAAAAATCACTCGATTTGTTCCACATGACCATAAATGCCAATTTTTATTTTTTTGGTTGATTTTACCCTATTAATTACAGTTAAAATTATAACCATTAAGATCTCATATAAATAATTAATAAATGACAATTAAACTCTAAAAATACTTTTTTAGATTTTATTTTTGAAATACAATTTACTGTAACGCGCACTTTATCTTTGAGTAGCGTCGCTGCTGGTGTGAAGGAGACGAGAGGAGGGTTTTACTGCTTACAGGGAGAATTTCATCCGATCTTTCTTACTCATCTTGTCTATATGTTGTACTGTATGCATATATTTCACTACGTGAGCAATTGAGATTTGAATTCAAACATATAGGCTTACTGTTGAAAAATATTATGAGAAAAAATAACATGGATTATTAATATCATCATCAGTGTTTTTTATAAAATAAACACCTAAAAGGAATATGACTGTCTTCAATTACCCAGTGATAGTCGGTAATGTTGACGCTGAAAAGTGAATGTCCACCTGTAAACTGAAGCGTTTGCTGGCAGGTTAATAATCTCAAACACACACATCCTATATGAGATTTTAAAATCACGGCGATCGTTTTTTTTCATGATGGATCGTCACTGTCACGTCTACGTACTCTTGCACATCCCTCATCTGTTTTGAACGTCCAGCAGACTCAAATATATTAAGATGTGTGCTGTTACCATGATATAACACTACTAATTCATTCTTGTCTCTCTTGGAAATTAATAAACATGCATACGATTCGTAACTTAATGGGATCTATTCCTCTTCTGTCCCTCTCAGGCTCTTCAGTATGGATCTGAAGACAACAGCACAATCATGGTGGTGCCGTTCGGTGCCTGGGGAAAACACAAAAGCTCTGACGTGAGCTTCTCCTTCAGTCGCAGTTTCGTCTCCAGTGGCCGCTGGGCCTAAGCACAAAAAAACACAAGACATTGATGGTATAAGGACACACAAAAGCGACTCACTAATCTACACTGACCAATGTGCAATATTCTCTTAATCCATCATCCTGTGAGGGTCACCTCACCTAGACGGTTAAAACCAGAACACGCGTTCATCAGAATGATACGGAGCTATTTTGCCTAGAGAAGCAAAATACGCTTTGAATTAAAGTCTAAAGGTCTGAGGTTTATGGAAGCCCATTTCCGCCACATAAGAAAAAAAAAATTGCGCATGAAAAGTCGAAATTGTGACTTAAGTCAGTCGAAATTGTGACTTAAGTCAGTCGAAATTGTGACTTAAGTCAGTCGAAATTGTGACTTAAGTCAGTCGAAATTGTGACTCAAGTCAGTCGAAATTGTGACTCAAGTCAGTCGAAATTGTGACTCAAGTCAGTCGAAATTGTGACTCAAGTCAGTCGAAATTGTGACTCAAGTCAGTCGAAATTGTGACTCAAGTCAGTCGAAATTGTGACTCAAGTCAGTCGAAATTGTGACTCAAGTCAGTCGAAATTGTGACTCAAGTCAGTCGAAATTGTGACTCAAGTCAGTCGAAATTGTGACTCAAGTCAGTCGAAATTGTGACTCAAGTCAGTCGAAATTGTGACTCAAGTCAGTCGAAATTGTGACTCAAGTCAGTCGAAATTGTGACTCAAGTCAGTCGAAATTGTGACTCAAGTCAGTCGAAATTGTGACTCAAGTCAGTCGAAATTGTGACTCAAGTCAGTCGAAATTGTGACTCAAGTCAGTCGAAATTGTGACTTAAATAATTTCGACTTAAGTCATAATTTTTTTTTCTTATGTGGAGGAAATGGGCTTCCATAGAGGTTTTCCTGGTCTTGAAAACTGTTCTGCTAACAGTCCTCAGTTCTGGTTTTCACTTTCGCTGATACAATACTGTAGAATAGTTTGCCTTCCACTCGTAAAGTGGAGTCAACACTCGTCACGTTTTATTTTCACAACAGGAATGTTAAGCACTTTCAGATTTTGAGAGGTTCCATTGTTTTTGTAACTCTCATATGACTCGCGACTTTGTAGTGTTGAGTGACGTGCAGAGTGACGGCTGTGCACATTCATAAGCCCATATTCAAAGAGTTATGAACTCCTATTCCACCGTTTCTATAACTCAATCTCCTATTATTAGTGTGAATATTTATTCATACCCATCAACCAGCAATTTTGAAGTTACATTAAGAAATATTCCTTCCAAAGGGAATCCAACTTGAGGACCATCATGTGAACAAATCGAGGATTTTTCTGTGCCTTCTCCATCTTGAAAATCAGCTCGACTTTAGGTTCATAGCTAAAGTTTTAAACTGTGACTTGTTTGATGTTACTAGACAAACTATTTTTGTTCAGATTGTACAATTCAGCGGGTTTCCCTACAATGCTTAGATCAAAGTGCAGATGTTTGTTTTATTTTATTTATATAATGTATATGATGGACATTGAACTTTATGGTATATGTGACTGTATAGATGTTATATTTAAATGCATCTTTTCTGCTATCAGGAGAGAAGTGAACATTCATTCATTCGTCCTCTGACATGATCGTTGTAATTGCAGACATTATGCTGTAACTTTTAAACCTCCTGCTTTTAATTGACATGATCTCTGATGTCCAGTGAGTTTTGTTTGTAGAGCCATACACACGTGACCTCAGCAAGTCGGCATCTCGGTTCAGGCTTCGTATTCTAGTGCTGTTTTTCTTCATGTATTGATTTCAGGCTTTAACTTTCATTCTCATTCAGCTTTTCTTATCATTTTAGACTTTTAACAGCCTTTACGTCTTCCTCTGTAAGGTACAAAAGTGCATCCAGTATGATAGGCGTCGTGTTTCTTTTCATATGTACTGTTCTTCAATTATTATGTTTCCATTCAGTTAACACAACTGTGCATGGATCTTGACTAGAACAAGTGTATATGGACCTATCTTTGCTATTATCGATATGCAGTTTATTGTAAAATACAATGCAGCTGTGAATAAAGTTTCACCAGAAACATCTCCTGTGATTTAAACATTTGTTTACCTGTTTAAATATATACATCTGCTGTCAAAAGTAGTGTTTCTTAAGGGTTAGTTCTCCCAAAAATAGACCTTTGTTCATCTTCCGAACGCAAATTCATATATATATATATATATATATAAAAAAACGAGAGCTTTCTGACCCCCCATTTACAGCAATGCCATTACCATTTTTAAGACCTAGAAAGGTAGTAAACTTGTTAAAAGACTGACGACCAAAATGTTATGAAGCAACAAAAACTTTTCTGTGCGAAATAGACTTTATTCAACAATTTCTTTCACGTGAGCACCGCCTTTAAAAGTGTTTACGGCTTTGCTGTCTATGGGGATTTCATCAAAAATATCTTCATTTGTGTTTCGAAGATCTCACGGGTTTGGAAGGACACGAGTATGAGTAATTAATGACAAATTTCATTTTTAGGTGAACGAACCTTTTAATTTTCGTCTCGTGGAAAGATTACACATTTCTCACTTTTTATAGCCATTTCTAATTATTTTAATAAGTTTGTATACATGTCCCGCTATGATGTGAATAAATTAACGTTATGTTATTGTGTCTCAGTAAATGTAATTCTGGAAAATGTTCAGAGGAGGTTTAAACCCTGATGATGCCCGTGTGCCCGAATCCCACCCTCTGTTCCATCTATATAAGATCTCCGCTTCACCGCCTCAAGTCACATTAGGATTTTTCCCATATGATACTCCTGAGAAGACATTGCAGACATCCGGGAGGGTAAGCACCTTTCACTGATGTTATATTAAAACTGTAGATGGAAGGTTATGAAATGTTTGTGCAACACTGTAACCTGTTTGTGCGTATCTTCTATTCTATCTAAATTGTCAATGAAAAACATGCTGGTAAAGTGTTACAGCCACATTGTAATAATAATAAGATAATAAGAGAAAGTCAGTATAAACTAAGAGGAATGCATATGTTAAAAAAATAAGGGCAAGAACTAATACAAAAAATAGATGTGTATCTGTCACAGGCGTTAATCTGGAATAATTTGAATGAGGATTTAAAATTGTGTAAATTCACTTTGTGAATTCAAGAAAATGTTTACAAACAAGGTGGTAAATAATTATTTAATTCAATGTGTATAATGTATTTCTATTATAATAGTATCTGAAATGTGTACCTTGTTGTTTTTTCTTTCTTTTCTCTTGACTTATATTAATTAATACCTGTGAAAAAGTAACGCTCATTTGATTGATAATTATGTACAAAGGGTAGGCTTAATAAGCAGAGGTTATTAGGTATAGCTTCAATTTTTAAGAGTGATTATGAGTGATTAGTTGTTTAAGATAAAATGAAACTGGAGAACTGTTTTACTTCCTGTAAAATGTTACATCTTTGATCCTCCAATAAAAAAAAGTCTAGGCTACAAAAAACGTGTTGAACATTTAAACGTTATTATTCTGAAAATAGCGAAGTCTTAAACTTACGAATTTCAGAGGTAAAATATCTAGTATTTCTCCTCTTATTCATATCGTGCTTGTCTTTTTAGGGAGAGAACCAGGTAGAAGATGACTGACAATGCTGTCTTTGAGCACGATCAAATCGCTGAACAGATGGGTAGAAACGGGATGTCTTTGTCAAAGGTCATCGACATGGAGCCCATGAAAAAGCAACACGGAGCCACTGTCAGCTTTCATAGCATTCATTATAAAGTAAATCAGAAGAGCGGACCCATCTGCAAGAGGACAACGGTCCAGAAAGAGATTCTGGTAGACCTAAAGTGAGTTAATCTCATGCATAGAGAGAGAGAGAGAGAGAGAGGAGTCAAAATAATAAGCATGAGGGCTCATGTAGTCTCTCTACATTTCTGCATTTGGCAGGCGCTTTTATCCAAAGTATTCAAGATACACATTGACATTCTAATCAGTTCTTGCTTTCCCTGGAAATTAAACCCATGACCTTGGTGTTGCGAGCGCCACACTCTACTGCCTACTGAGCTACATAAGCTTTTTTTTTTTTTTTTTTACATGGTCAATGGCATCATAAGAACTTAAACATCTACTATGATAATATAGGAATTTTAAATGGTTTTCCTGTGACATCATACAAATTTAAACATCTTCATGAGAACCTAACCATCTTCTATGGTAATATAGGAATGGTTTAAATGGTTCTCCTATGGCAGGAGTTTTCAAACTGGAGTGCTATATGGCGTCTATAGAAAAGTAGAGAGACAAACATTTGCAAAGATTTAGAAAAATGCATTGTTGTCAAATATAAATCATGATATTTAGCAGTAGTAGTTGCATTTGTATTGTTCTGCTTTTGAAACACTGGCCAGAAATCATTTAATTTACTTTGACTTTTTTAACAGTAGTGTAGTTTATAACACTTAAGAGAGATATTTTTTTTTATAAAATTTTCTTATGTACAAGTATTCATGAACAGGTTTTATTATTTCCTAGCTTGTGTGTGTATGTATGAAAAAATATACACACACACACACACACTTGCTTCAATAGGTGATCAGTAATTTAGGGGTCCTTGGCATCGAAAAGTCTGAGAGACAAAAAACATTGTTCAGTCAATGGCATCATATGGATCTTTAAAAAAGTTATCTTCTAACATCACAGAACCATATAAATTCTCCTACGCCATCTTATGAACTGTACAAAAGTTATTTAAAAGGACCTTAAAAGGTTTTTCTTCTTCTTCTCTGACTTCTCCTATGGCATGAGGCTGTATAAAACCCTTTTATCTTCACATGTGCTTCACTGCATCTGTTCATCTGAACAATGGATCGCAGAAAACCAGAAAGCTTCTCTTTAGGGCACTAAGTAAGCTTGACGTTTCCCAGAACCAAGTGCATAGTTTCTTTGCCCATTCTCTCTATAGTGTTAGTGTCAATTATATGATATTATGAATGGGTTTGTGAGTCTAATCTCTTGATCTCTTGGCTTGCAAACCCACCAGGGTTAAATCCAGTCAAGTGTGGTCTTGACCTAATAAAAGACCTAGTTAAACTGTGGGTCTCAGCATCACCTAGTTGACGAGTTTTAACCGTATTATAGTTAAAACCATTCAGAGCTCTTAAATATCAGGAATGTAATAACAACTAGATTCATCGCTTAGATTAGCAGATTTTGGTTATGGCGCTCTACTTTTAGATGAGCGCAACACCATCTGTGCAATAAGCGTGCCTCGTTTTTTCCACCGCGCCTGATGAATTCCATTGCAAGTGACATGAACATAATCTCATTTTTATCTCCTTTTTCAGTGGAATCATGAGACCTGGTTTAAATGCTATTTTGGGTACTACAGGAAGTGGCAAATCTTCGTGAGTACAAATTCACATCTTAAGATATCAGTGCCAAAGTTGATTCCGGATTTGGAGGGAAGATTATTTATGTTTAACAAGCTTTTGGACAGTTCTTTCCTGACAGGTTCCTTAGGTTATCAGATGAGCGTTAATGCAACATTATTCAAAAGGAGTTTCTCTATTTATCTCTCAGATTTTTGGATGTACTTGCAGCCAGGAAGGATCCTGCAGGTCTTTCAGGAGAAGTGCTCATCAACGGAGCCCTACAGCCGCCTAATTTCAAATGTCTTTCCGGTTATGTTGTCCAGGTACAATGCATGCATGAAATAAGCACTATTTATGTCCTTCTCGTGTCACATCTTGAAAGACTCTGTGCTTATAAGGCATTTATATCCAGGATAGAGTTTCCTAGCAATGCTTTTGTGTGTATGTGTTAAGGATGACATTGTGATGGGCACTCTAACGGTGAGAGAGAACCTCCGTTTCTCGGCTGCACTGCGTTTGTCCTCCCAAGTCAGTCCGAGGGAGAAGGAGGCAAGAGTTAACCACCTCATCTCAGAGCTGGGCCTCAACAAAGTCGCAGATGCAAAGGTGAAGTAGAATTTCTTGTCTAGGCTAAATGCGGTATGTGAAGTGTACTTGTTTAATTGAGTAGATAAAACTTAGCAAACACTTTCAGAAGGCTGTTACTTCTTTCATAGATAAACATTAAATAAAATTAGGTAGTGTACTTATAAAAGATCAGATTTTTTTAATTATTATCCAACATAAATATTTCAAGTTGACATTTGTATAAATGAATAATGCAATGTGTGTATTTCAGGTCATTTGTGTGGTCTCCATTTCTTTTTTATTTGTAATTTTTCCTGCACTGGTTATTTTAAAGAGGCCGTTTTATGACCTTTTTACAGAGTCTTGATTTTGTTCTTGGGTTTTCATGCTCGAATGTTTATTAAAACACATTATTTTTCACATATTTGACATTATTGCAGCACCTCTCTTCCCAGTCTGACAGTAACACTCAAGCCCCTCCTACTGAAAAGCACAATATGCTCTGATTGGTCGGCTGTGATTGGTCAGATGTCACGGGTGAAGTAGCGAGGACTCAGGGATGCGGGAGAAGAGATCTTTATTTTAACAAAATAAAACAACACACAAACAACTGCTTTGAGGGGGAAAACATAACTAAACTAATAAACTACAAATAACAAACCAGGAACGGAGAACAGACATAGGGTTGACTTGGAAAGACAACGACGTGACAGGACAGCAAACACACCGAGATTAAATAGGGAACACATGAGGAAGGTAACGAGCAGAAACAGCTGGGAACAATTAAGGGAAACAAGGGAACCAGGTGGGCGGGGTTACACAATGACAGGACACAACAAAGGGGCAGTGTCAGAGCTCTGTCAAATAAAAACAAAGGAAACCCAAGCTGAAGTGACAGAACCCTGACATCAGCGGCTTTGAGCGTTTGGGAAATGTCACACCCCTTTCCATAACCACAAATTTCAGCACATTACTATCATAACTCAACTGCATCTCTCTCCCTTTTTTTGCGTATGCCTTGAGCAGGAATTATTTAAATGAGGAATAATATAATATAATGATATAATAATGTTCTATATGTCTGTATAGGTGGGCACGCAGCTTATCCGAGGTATCTCAGGTGGGGAGAGGAAGAGGACCAGCATTGGGATGGAGCTGATCATAGATCCCTCTGTACTCTTTCTGGATGAGCCCACCACCGGTTTGGATGCTAGTACAGCTCATTCTGTGCTTCTGCTGCTGAAGAGGCCAGTATATTCAAATCATCCATCTATTGTCATCTCATAGACTTTACTTAAATCAGAATGGGATGTAACATAAAAAGTAGTTCATGAAAAGAATCCTGAAGGCTGAGCTTCTGTGCTTTCAGTGCCCATTTATGGGAAATGCAAGTTATCACATTAAGTTTGGGGTCAGTACGTTTTTGTGTTGTTTTTGTCTCTCATGCGTATTAAAATCTGAAAATTTATTTTTATTTTTTATTTCAATATCATTTAAACTGTAATTTATTCCTGTGAATTTTCAGAAATCACTCTAATACTATTTACATTTATGCATTTGGCTGATGCTTTTATCCAAAGCGTCATTCAAGATACATATTGACAGTTTTTAATCCGTTCTTGGGAGTCGAATCCATGACCTTGGCGTTGCAAACTCCAATGCTCTACTGGTTGAGCTACAGGAAAGATATATATAATACTATAACTACTACTGTATAATACTGTATAGTAATAAAGAAAAAAAATCTTATTATCAATGTTGAAAATAGTTGTGCTGCTTATATTTTTGTGGAAACTGAAATATTTTAGTCAGGATTTTTTGAGGAATAGGAAGCTCAAAAAGAACATGTGTTTAAAATGGAATTAGATTGTTAATGTCTTTACTGAATAAAATCTCAATTTCTTACTGACCCCAAATTTTTGAGCAGTAATCCAGATATGATCTTAGTGATGTTGTTTGTTTTCAGAATGGCTGGTCAGGGACGCACCATCATCATGTCCATTCATCAGCCGCGGTACTCCATCTACCGGCTCTTTGACAGCCTCACCCTGCTGGCCAATGGCAAACAAGTCTATCACGGACCCGCTCAAGACGCTCTGGATTACTTTGCCAACATTGGTAGCATTATTTACTGATATGTAGGAAATAAAAAAAATAAAAAGAAAAGAATAATTAATTAAAACTCGTTAAAATTAAGGTTAAATATTTGGACAAGTTAATTGAATTAACTACATGTAGCTGAATTAGTAGTATAATTCATGACTCTGTTTTTTGCAGATCTTTTTTACTTTCTTAGTATGTAGCTGTGATCACAGTTGTTAAATGACATTGATGTATAAACAGACCAGAATCAACTTTGGAAGAACTTTTTAACTAAATCACAAACACGTAATTAATCAAAACAAAACTAAATATCTAAATACAGTGGTACCTCGAGATACGAAATTAATCCGTTCCGAGGCGGCCTTCGTATAATGACTTTTTCGTATGTTGGAACACACTTTACATGTAAAATGGCTAATCCGTTCCAAGCCCTCCAAAAACACCCCATTAAATTTCATAATAAAGCTAAATTGGCCTATAAACAATGAAATAACGTAAAATGTTGAAGCTTACCTTTCGAGTGAGGCTATCTCCGAAAGTGGCGGCAGAGGAGGAGGAGGACAAACGGCAGATAAAGTAAAGTTTAAAGCACGCCAGCACGTACGTATAGAAGATGCATGATGGGAAGGATGCTGTCCAATTAGAGAGAAGGATCTCATGGCTTGGCTAGCATCAGGAACCAATGGGAGAGCAGGATGATGGTGGCGAGTCTACTATAACTAAGATGGCGGCGTGCGGTGCGAGTTTCAAAGTTGTTATGGGTCGAATCTCGGACTTTCAGAAACCTTTCGTATCTTGAAAACTTTTCGTATGTAGAGCAGTAAAAGATTTTGTCTTTGCTTTCGTAACTTGGATTTTCCGTAAGTTGAGCCTTTCGTATCTTGAGGTACTACTGTACTCACAAAACACATGTACATGGAAAATGTTAAAGTGGATTAAACCAGAAAGAGGAACAGGAAATTAAACTTCAAAAAAAAATTCATTTATCCACATGACAAGAACCATCAGGTTATTGTCAATGCACTTTTTTAAATGTACAATCCATTGCCTTTTCGCAGTTGAAGCCTGAAGAAGTGTTTGATGGTTCTGTGAGTCGATGGTGTTTAAGTTGCAATTACTTCCTTCTGCGTGGATGAAGAAATGATTAACTTCTAGTTGTTAGTCTGACTCAGTTATGGTTGAGGAGGTTGCACATGGCTTGAAGTGTTGGGTCTACTGGCCCGTGACCTCTTGGCTGGACCGGATTTTCCAGTCCTTCACACAGCAACCAGGAGAAGGAGATGGAAATAGAGATAGTTCATGGCTGGCTGGCTGTAGGTTGAGGCCAGAATTGCGAACAGAAGATGCACAAAAGAGAGAGACAGAAGGTGGGATCTGAGCTTTAAACTTCTGGGAATGGTACCAATGGTAACTCAAGCTTTCAGAGGGAGAGTTTACGATCCATTGTCTCAAGCAGAGCGTTTAAGTTCGTAACTGGATTGAGTGCTGATGAAGAAACTAATCAAGACTTATAAAACTAATACATTGCATAGATATCAGCATATACACAATGCAAGTCATCAAAATACAAATTCATAGCATGAATGATATGTATATGTATGTGTGTGTGATCTTAATCGAATAATAATAACACTTTCATTACAAGATTGATACACAGGAATAGGGAAATGGTATGCATGATTGTGCATGTATCAAGTGATTACAGTGAATGAGTAGGAAAAGGGGTACATTATCTTATAATTCTATCTTAACGCAGGCATAAAACAGTATACAGTGGAGTTCACTTATCTCGAGTCACGGTTAACTCGCCAATCCTATTATTTACTTCCACTATCCCTCTGAGAGCTGGCGCTGATTGGCTGTCTGACCTGTCAATTATGCAAGAAGACGTGATTGGCTGTGCTGCCATGAGGGCGGGCTCTTCTCATCTCATCCAACACGCTTCTTAAAGGGATGAGCTGCACAGCGGGAGAGACTGCCTTTTCTTTTTCTTCTGATTCTGACTTGTGTTTGTTTTCTTATTGTGTGAATTTCGCGCACAAGCACTGAGTACCGAACCTGAACAGTTATGGATAATTGACGTCATGCGAGCAACATTTGAAATTCGAAATGTGAACTTACACAAAAAAGTTCATCAATCTATAGGTGAGGGTTATGCCAATGATTTTTTTTTTTTACACAAAACCCAAAAACCCGCTGGCTATATGAGCGTGTGGATTATCTGCGTCTGCGTGTTATATGTGGGAAAATATGTTATATGTATTATCTCGATGCTTTTTTGCAACCCCCGAGGCCATGATATATACAAAACAGTAATAATACACACAATGTCCTGGAAAGATGTATATTCATTCACAGCAAGGAATTATCTATGAATTACTGTGAAGTAAAAGTCAGTTCTTACTGACATTAGGTGTTTTTCAATCAGTTCTATGGAGTGCAAGTTGAATTTCACATTCATTTTAGTGGTAAAACCATGGCAACCAGAGGCCTGCTTCTATTATTTGGGGGTTGTCACAGACACATATTGGTGTTTTGTGGTTGGCGAGCTGTTACGGATACGAGAATCTAAAAATATTTACAATATATTCACAAAAGCTAGGGTTAAAAGAGCTGAACTGTGAGTTGTCACTTTCTTCTAGGATGTGAATACTTTGCAGGAGCATAATACTTTAAATACTAACTTCTAACTTCCCTTTTTTCAATGATATCTTAGGATATGCTTGTGAAGCTCATAATAACCCAGCTGATTTCTTTTTGGACGTCATAAATGGCAGCTCAGCCGCCGTCAACATGACTAAGATCCAGAATAATGGAGGTACTTGGTTATACTTCTATTTAAATGGAGGATTCCCTTGAGTTCTTTGCTCATCAGATATATAATGTAAAACATGTCAAAAGATTTTTGCAAAGAGATTTTTCTTGCTTTTCAAGTTAATAGCCATTTACATAGATCTTGGCTAGAATCCAAGAGATGTTTTGTATTAGTGGTGTGTTGTGATCACTTAAATGAACTTGCATTGTACACTATGTGTAATATCATTGACAGATTTTGAGTATGAAGAGGCTGCCGTCAGCCAGCAGTGTATTGAGAATCAGCTGGTGGACAAGTACAGAAACTGCAGTTATGCACGGGTCATCAAAGCCGAGCTGGAACGCATCATCCGAGCCAAAGACGACAATATCAGGGCCAAATGTCACACCATCACCTACAACAGCTCTTTCTTTCACCAGCTGCACTGGGTGTTATGGAGAACCTTCTGGAATCTAATGCTGAACCCACAGACTTCAGTTGCTCAGGTACCACTGTGATCTTATGGATCTACTGCTGTTTTCTAAATTGTTTCATTTTTGTTATTTATAAAAATTAGCATTAAATGTGTCACCACCAAACCCAAAAATTACAATTATAATCTATATAATTATAAAAGAGGATATATACCGTATTTATTCGAGTATATTGCGCAACATTTTCTAACAAAAAAATAAATCAAAGCTAGGCATGCGCGTTATGCACGAGGGCTGGGCTGGGGTTTGTTTTGACGGCCGGTCCTTTGAGGGTGGCGGCGAATTGTGTTTTCGCGCTGCGCATTTTACAGGCTGCAGCCTCTCACTGTACGCGAGCGCGAAGAAGAAAAAAAAACGTCCTCTCGCCGCTTCATTTCCTCGCCCACACGTTACGGAGAAGACAGGCATTTTTTGTTTTTTGTGAAGACAGGCATTAGCAATAAAATGGACGGCACAGAAGACGACCTGCTGTGGAATTCAGATGCAGAAACCGGAGAAACAGATGTTCCTGCCAACTGGGACACTGATGAAAAATTAACTCCAGAAGAATGGGAGCAACTCTTTAGTGTCTCTGATGAGGAATCTGACGTCGAAGGATTTTAAATAAATATTTTTACCGGTAATTCTATTTCGGTATTGTGTTCATTAGTTTGTTGTCAATAAATAAATGTTATATATGTTATATAAGTATATTTTATACAATAAATAAATGTTTTTTTTTTATCATGGCTGCACGTGTTCAACAACATTTTTTTGTCAATTACAATGCTTGGTGTGAAACAAAATTTTATACCGATTTTTAATCGAAAATTAGGGGTGCGCGTTACATACGTGTGCGCGATATACTTGAATAAATACGTGCTCGTTTTATGCATTTGGCAGACGCTTTTATCCAAAGTGACTTGCATTGCATTCAAGGAACACATTGACTATCCAATCAGTTCCTGCTTTCCCTGGGAATCGAACCTGTGACCTTGGTGTTGTAAGCAGCATGCTCTACTGGTTGAGCTACAAGCTGCAGTATCTCAATGCTCGTATCTCAAATATTTAATCGTATCTCAAAGCAAAAAATTGCTAGAAGGCTTGCTCGTATCTCGGAATACTCATATGTCAGGACACTCATATCTCAAGGTATTACTGTAATACAATAAAGCATATTTGGTGTTTCCATGGTTTCTACGGAAGTAAAACTGTGGACAGGCGACACAATGACTGATTGTTCTGAATTTATAAAATAAGTTCTATATAAGTTATATAATAAGTGAGTTATATATATAATATTATTAAGTAATGTTAGTTATATCATTTAAGTATGCAAGCCTAAAATACTTTGCTCTAGTGGTTTTTGTATATTTTATTTTAAAATCCTACAAACTGTGCCTTTAATTATATAAAAAACAAAGTCATGATGTGAAATGTTAAATAGTCCTAAAATAGGCTTTAATTTTTAATACAAAACATAAGGTTAGGATTGTAGGAATGGATTACACTGAACAAAGATTTGTTGCCCCAACAGTTGAGATCCAGATTTTGCTCAAAAGAGAATTCACGGAGACCATAGATGCTCATTAACTACCAAATGCCATCAGAGGAGCCGTCGATTTAATCATTATTAACAGATGATTGCTCACAGATGCTTTCGGCTAATTTCTCCAGATCCGAGCTAAGCGGATTTGGTTTACTGTTGTGACTCTGGTCTCGACCTCCTCGTAGATCTGAAGTGATATCATTTCTGGCTATTCAGTGTGGATAAATGTTTCACAAGCATTTTAAAATAATGTCCAACAGACCATCACCTGACTGGAGTTAAGTTGAGCACTGGCGCCTCAATGTAAGGGGTGAAGGGCGCTTTCTTTTCCTGCTCTGCTGTATTTGCTTAGCCTTTTACCCTGGGAACTATTTCACACTGCAGACACTCATACGCTGTCAAGAGATTATTGTCAAACTCACTGAGTGGTGTTTAGCATGTTACATTGTACTGTACTTGCTTTTTCTGCATGGTTGCTAAATGGTTCAAGTCAAAACCATTCAACCATTTGATTTCCTTTACTGCTTTTCTATTCTGCAATTGCATTCAAAATAATCCCTTACAGAAAGTATTTTAACGTGTCAAAATTAAGATAATTTTTGCCAGTTTCACAGTACACTGCTTGAATTATGAACGTTATTTTTCGCAGTTGGCGGTCACAACCCTGATGGCTGCCATTGTTGGTGCCATATTCTATGGAGTCAAAGATGACCAGAGCGGCATACAAAACAGGTGAGTTTATTCTTCTCCTGTGGGACTTTATTTTATTTTAATGACTTTTTTGTGTGTATATAAAGCTTTCATTCTTGTTCGGGGTGTGCAAAATACACAAATCCTGTGTTCAATGTGTGGTTTTATGCTTTAGAATGTAGTGAAATTAATGAAAGTACTCCGTAAAGAACAAATACTTCTACTTACGTACAATACTTTTTTTCTTCTTTTTTTAATAGCTGTGAAATTAAGTAAAATCTACACTGTTTATTTGCATATTAATCTGCAGTTGTGAGTAATTAAGGCTGTAATCGCAGAGTAATAAAGAGTAATCGCATCTAACATGTTTTTTTTTGTGTGTGTGTGTGTGTGTGTGTGTGTGTGTGTGTGTGTGTGTGTGTGTGTGTATGTGTGTATATATATATATATATATATATATATATATATATATATATATATATATATAGATCCCATTAAGTTAGATCTCGAGCTGCCAAATCGATTAATCACATCTAACAAATGTTTGTAAATGCATATTTGTGTATATATATATATATATATATATATATACACAAACATTTGTTAGATGTGATTAATCGATTTGACAGCTCGAGATCTAACTTAATGGGATCTATATCTATATATATTGTTAATGCATATTTGTGTACACGCACACTATATGTATATATACTGTATATATGTATATATATATACACAAACATTTGTTAGATCGATTTGACAGCTCTAGATCTTACTTAATTTACACTAAAGTGATGAGGAAATGAAGTAAGTCGAACTTGATTAATTTACATAAAATTATTTAGAATGAATGCATACACATTATTTTCAATTTGTTTTATATGAAGAAGTTATGAGTGAATGTGATTTGATTATGTTATGAAAAATTTATTAAAAGCTGTGAATAAATCTGCAGTGGCTATAAAAAGTCTAACTCTATTAAAATTGCAGGTTTTTGAGATTTAAAAAAAAAAAAATCCATGAAAATGTCAGCTCTTATTCTACTTTTAATGTAACCAAATGTAAAATGTGCCTATTTCTTGCAATTCGAAAAAATGTTTTAATGAAATTTTAAGTTCAGAAATATATATATATTTTTTTAGGCATGCAGCTGTGCTCACTTTATTTTGTCTTTTTTATTTCCACGCAAATGTCGCAATTTTCTTTTCAGGTTTGGTGTTTTGTTCTTCATCACAACTAATCAGTGTTTCAGCACACTCTCCGCCGCCGAGCTCTTCATCACGGAGCGCAAACTGTTCATGTATGTACTTCAGCACGTTTGTCATTTAGAAAAGACTAGAAATATGTTCTTTGCTAGGTCTGAGTATCAAATGTTTGTGCACTGGATATTTGCAAGCTGAAAACCACACATACATAATGAGTAACGGAAAAGTAGTGCATGTGGAGAGATATTATTTCTGTCACTAAAGCCTCTATCTTCTGTGTAAAGGTTCAATGCTGCAAAAAACAGTTCTGATGCAGTATTGGTCCAGCCTTTTAGTTAATTATTATTTTTGATTATTTTAAATTATAATCATAATTTTTTATTTTATTATAATAATAATAATAATAAAAAAATGTATACCATAATTAAAATTTTACATTTTACATTTTTTTAACTTCACACATAGTGATGGTTCTATATGTACAGTATTACTTTAAATTTTTATATTATATTTGTAATTTATAATGTAATCAAAATATATCATTTAAAACTTAAAATTGTAATTAAAAATTTATATTTTTATATTTTATTTATATATTTTTAAGATTTCATACATACTTTCATGTTTCTACATTTTTTATTTTTTATTATAATTTATATTTATATTATCATAAATTCATATTTATGATATAATTTATATATAATTTTGTATGATCATTAAAATATATAATCAAAACAGACAATTAGTATCGTTCAAAATTAATATTTTATATATTTTTAAGATTTCATACATAGTTTCATGTCTACATTTATTATTTTCTATATTTTTTGGATTATAATTATAATTCATTAATTTTATGATCATTAAAATAATTAAAAAAAATAATGAAAGTATGTAATTACGAATTTATTTTTTTAAGATCTCATACATAATTTCATGGCTCTACATTTATTATTTTATATTATAATTGTATTTTATTAATGTTATGATCATTAAAATAAATATAAAAAATGAAAGCAAATTTATTTTTGAAGACTTCATGCATAATTGACATTATTTCTATACTTAACCTCTGTGTAAATGCAGTTTTTGTGGTGTATATGCAGCCTCAGATGTGCACGTTATTTTCCTCTTTTTTTCAGTCATGAATACACAAGCGGATACTACCGAGTGTCTGTCTACTTCCTGTCTAAGATCCTGTCTGACATCATCACTCAGCGCACGATCCCCACCATACTATTCACCTGTGTTATTTACTTCATGATTGGTAAACGTGTTTTCTGTAAACAAGTAACCCATAGTATACACAGTTAGCCTACAAATGAGGACAAATCACAATACGTCAAATGTTTAAAGTGTTAATAAACTATCTTTGTTTTGCAGGGCTAAAACCCACAGCGGCGGCGTTCTTCATCTTCATGCTGACAGTGATTCTGGTGGCTTGTACGGCCGCGGCCATGGCCATGGCCATCTCAGCTGACCAATCAGTGGTGGCAGTGGCCAACATCTTCATGACCATCAGCTTCATCTTCATGATGGCAAGTACATATTGCAGAATGAATCTTTTTACTGCAGAGAAGTAACACTTGAACTGAATGTGTGTCCAGATCTTCTCCGGTCTGCTGGTTCACTTGAAGAGCATCATGGACTGGCTCTCCTGGTTGAAGTATCTCAGCATCCCTCGCTATGGGCTTGAGGTATGAAATTTGACCAACTAAGCAACCTAAAGACGTTCTGTTAAGATCAGATTTATGATGGTTGGTCTAATCGTTTGAACAGGCGTTGGAGATAAATGAGTTTGTGGGCCTGAATTTCTGTGGAAATGTCTCGGTTGTGATGAGCGGCCCTGCCACAGAAATCCTCATGTATGTACAAATATATGTCGATATATGTGCTATAGGCTTGTTTTATCTCCTATAAAATAATGTTGTTAAATGCTAAACAGCAAGCAGGTTCCTGAATTAGACTATTATAATGTTTCAAAAGCTCAAGTATCATGGTTTATGTAAAATTATGAAGCAGCACAACTGTTTTCAACATTGATAATCATGTTTCTTGAGCATCAAATCATCATATTAGAATGATTTATGAAGGATTATGTGACACTGCAGACCGCAGGAATGATACTAAAAATACAGCTTTGATCACAGGAATAAATTTCATTCTAATATAAATTAAAATAGAAAACAGTTATTTTAAATTATTGTAATATTTTACAATATTACCGTTTTTAATTTTGGTCAAATAAATGCAGTCTTGGTGAGCAGAAGAGACTTTTTTTTTTCAAAAACATTAGCAAAAATCAACATTTTGAATGATACTGTGTATATATGTTATCTGATGTTTTGGTTTCTTTTGTAAAAAAAAATGTATACTGTATTTGAAACATAAAATTTTACAGGTGCACAGGAGAACAGCATCTGACGTTCCAAGGAATCGATTACTCATCCTGGGGTTTATGGCAGAACCACATAGCACTTGCAGTCCTGACTTTCATCTTCCTCGTCATCGCTTACATCAAGCTCAGATTCATTCACAAGTTCTCATAATTGTTCTGATTTGTGTTAAATGTTAGCTTTATGAATCACCGCACAGGTTCTGCTGTCATATAATATCATGTTATCCTTCTTTACAGTAAGGATGTGTGTAGATGTGAATCTTTCAGGGCTGATTTCATCCCAAGTTCAAGACTTCAAGATCATCATGAGAACAAAACTGGCCCCGTTTACTTTCCAAGTACACATAATAATGCACAGTATTTTTCCAGTCTGATCAATGCGTTTTCTTTCTTTCTTTTGAATCAAGTAGCACATTAAGGGCCGTTCACACCAAAAGCATGATAACTATATTATCCCCACCCTTGCATGATATCGTTCTGCTTATTATAAGCACACACTTCAGATTTGTTGCCTGCCGCCTAAATCAGGAAGGATTACATTTACATGCATGCACTTGGCAGATGCTTTTATCCAAAGCGACTTGCATAAAATTCAAGGTACATACTGAAAATTGTATCACTTCTTGCTTTCCCTGGAAATCGGCTTTCCTGAAGCTCAAACAGTAGAGTGTGGCGCTTGCAACGCCAAGGTCATGGGTTTGATTCCCAGGGAAAGCAAGAACTGATAAGAAAGTCAATGTGTTTCTTAAATGCAATGTAAGTCGCTTTGGATAAAAGCGTCTGGCAAATGTGTAAATGTGAAATGGAATCGAACCCATGACCTTGATGTTGCAAGCGCCACGCTCTACTGTTTGAGCATGAGGAAAGGATTGTGATGGGCTGTCAGTGTAAGCTGGAAAAAAAACACGATTCCAATGATCTTGTTTCTCTGTTTCTCATTATTTCGAGATACTAAGTCATTATTTCGAGAAAGTTTCTCGTTATTTCGAGATTCTAAGTCATTATTTTGAGAAAGTTTCTCGTTATTTCGAGATACTAAGTCATTATTTCCAGAAAGTTTCTCGTTATTTCGAGATACTAAGTCATTATTTCGAGATAGTATCTCGAAATAACAAGAAAGTAAGTCATTATTTAGAGAAAGTTTCTCGTTATTTCGAGATACTAAGTCATTATTTCGAGAAAGTTTCTCGTTATTTCGAGATTCTAAGTCATTATTTCCAGAAAGTTTCTCGTTATTTCGAGATTCTAAGTCATTATTTCCAGAAAGTTTCTCGTTATTTCGAGATACTAAGTCATTATTTCCAGAAAGTTTCTCGTTATTTCGAGATACTAAGTCATTATTTCCAGAAAGTTTCTCGTTATTTCGAGATACTAAGTCATTATTTCGAGATAGTATCTCGAAATAACAAGAAAGTAAGTCATTATTTAGAGAAAGTTTCTCGTTATTTCGAGATACTAAGTCATTATTTCCAGAAAGTGTCTCGTTATTTCGAGATACTAACTCATTATTTCGAGATACTAACTCATTATTTATTTTTTTATTATTCTTTTATATTCTTGAATGATTATTAAACCATATCGTTACAGTTATTGTCCTTAGTGTGAAACGGGTAAAATGGGCTGTGAATGGGTCATGTTATCTTGCAAGCGGAAACACAAACCTTCCTCTCCTCACTCCTCACTGAATGAAAATTGTTGGTGTGACTTTTTTGAGGTTTGAATTTTTGCGTGTATTGCGTATAACTCATTCCCGCAGATGTTGTGCTCACACTACTGTTGTAGTTACTCAAGACCGTCTTAAGACCATTTTTTTGAAGGTATCAGACTAAGAGGACACGGGATTTTATCTCAAGATCACGATGGCGAGGATGTTACTAAATTGCTGGTGCGTCGTCTGATTTATTTGTTAGCATCATTTATGTGATTTGATGTCAAATGTGTTGCTTAAAATGCAATAACTAACTTATTTCTAATATGATTGCTTTTGTTACTATGGTGGCGGGTTCGAAATCAATGCAACATGTCTTAGAAATTCCCAAAAAAAGATGATTGCAAACATTTTGCTTGTATGAGGTCTAGTTTTCTTTTAATAAACCATAGGATATAATTAAGCAATATCACAAGAGCAAGAGTCATGAATAGGAGCACGATTGATTTTACACAAACGCGAAATAAACACAGTAAATATTAACTGACGTAAATTGTAGACACAATTTTAAGTTTTTGCTACGTGTTTTGTTGCTAAATGAATCCATGGAATAAATGATTCAGTGGCTCACTTGATTTCAGTTTTCATATTTAAAAGTACACTTATCCCCCCCATCATAATATTCATCATTTTATTTTTAAAGGTTTAATCTGAACATTATGTATGCAGGTGTAATTGTATCAATTCAGATGCAACTTCTGAAGTTTATTGTTAGTGATTTGATTGGTAACTGCTCTATGTAGTGTTTTATTATTCTACCTGTATTTATTAAGAAGAAGATATTTCTTCTTCAGAGTGCTGGTCTCAACTTGGTCTTGCACTGCTTTGGTTTTAGTCTTAGTCTCAACCCCACAAAGTCTTGGTCTTGGTTTAGGTGGTCTTGAGGATGACACTAGCTCTCACACACATAAAGTCGCCTCTCAGAACTGAACTGAGTTCATTTTCGCTGCTTATTGCGCTTAAACAGTCAAAAACACAAAATAATGTCAAAATGCCGGTCTTTCAATTGTGTCTTAAGTGAACGTAAACGCATGTGTAACAGTAGAATGGATCCATGGATTCAGTCTTAAAGTGACAGCACTCTTAAAAAGACACCAAATTATGAGATCATATTAAAAATATCTATATGGCAGTTTTCCGCAATGGTATTGTTGCAGCCACAGTGGCTGGACAGCAAAAAACATGAATGTATAACTATATCTTCACAGTATTATAATACTAGCTATAATATCTTACCTGTAGCTCAAACAGTAGACAGTGACACTTGCAACGCCAAGGTCATGGGTTCGATTCCCAGGGAAAGCAAGAACTGATTAGAATGTCAATGCGTTTCTTGAATGCAATGCAAGTCGCTTTGGATAAAAGCATCTGCTAAATGCGTAAAATGTAAAATATGAAGTGTACTGAAATGATTCACTCTACTCAACTCAAATGTATATATTTAGTCATCTCTCTTGCACAGGCCTGGTACGGCTCGCTCCTTCATAATCCATGTAATTGGTCTAATCCGCACACATCAGTCAGATTACTGAAGCGCAACGTTTGCTGCACTAAAAACAAAGACCAAAGCTAGCAATCTGGTTGATAACTACACAATATCCCATTATAGTACAGGTCGTACATCAAGATACACGTGTTTTGTGAGCAAATAATGAGCATATGATGAGTTTTAATGGATTTTATTTCAAATGACAGTTGTATTAAAATGTAAATAATGTACATGAAGAAATATGAGAGTACCATAGTTACAGAGGTTATTGCACAAATTGAAAAGAAGAAAACAATTGTTTTATTAAGCTTTTATACATTTTGGGTGTTTTAAAGGAGAAGTGTGTAATTTCTGCTTCTCTAGCGGCAGCAAACGGTGAATAGTTTGAGCGAGCCGACTAGCCCGAATATAAATTTAATTGTATGCTTATACAACCTGTTTGAAGACAGCTAGTTGCGCAGAAACTACATGCTTTACCTTTAGCGCACCATGAAAAGCTTTGGAAATCCTAGACAAATACACATGGGTTTTGAGATGCACTCCAAATTGAAGTTTGTTTCAAATTACAAAAAAAAGTATCAAAATGATTTAAGAATCATGATTATTAAGTATAAATGATGAAAAGAACATGCCAACTATAAATATGCAAAGCAAACAATAAACTGGAGTGAAATTGCACCAAAATTGATATATAAAGCATTTGTGCAATTTTTTTGTGCAATTATTTTTTTTCATTATTTTTGTGCTTATGAATAGCTATTTTCACACATTTCCTCTGTTCAGTTATGTATAGAATGATATTGGTCCTTGCTGAACATTATTTCCTTTATAAGCCTTCCAACTGGTTTCTTCATTACTGTTGAAACTGGACTTGAATACTGTAGGTTAGTGAAAGCAGCACAAATATATAGTACACATTTTTAATGTGTTATACTTTTCTGAGCCATTTCTACAATGATTTCTAGGGATTTTAGTGGCTGCATGTCTTGAATTTATTATATTATGAACACATTATAATTTGATACTTGCTACGTTCTTGGATGTTGTTTCTGTTATGAAAATGGTTCGAGAAAACTATCTGGGACAAAGGTTTCCTGTACATTAGGAGTTTGATGAAATGATTGCATCAGATTAAGATTGCCTGTTCAAAAATACTGGAAAACAAAATGCACCTCAAACTCCAAACGCCTGATTAATACTTGTTAATGTGAGTAAACTAAGCTAAGCTAAAAAGCTAAGCTAAGCTAAAGCTAAGCTGCCATTGATTGACCATAGTCGAATTTGCTTTATGAGAGTATCCACAAAAAATATTTTCAATAAGTAATAGTGAAACTGTGCTTTAAAACTTCAGATGTCCTTCATGTTTTGCATTATAAAGCACTGTAAAGCCCCAATTAACTTTAATATAAAGAAACACAAATAAATGGCTTTGTGCAGGACTATTTAACAGTGGCTTTAATACGTTTTAAGTCGATTTTGCCCACTGCACCAAATTGTGGAACAATGAAATTCGTGATCTGTAAGGAATGTTTTTCCAAGCAAAACCCCTCAAATGTGGGCGGCAGCATCCGGGCCCTCGTTGGACAGCGAGGAGGGTGAGCGGGAGCTGCGTGGGCGGATGGGAGTGCCCTGATGGTGGCTCACCTGTGACATGGTGTCATCAGACTCCCAGCGCTCCAGTTCTTCTCTCACCAACCGGTCCATCTGCTCTCGGTGCAGCTCTGGATCTCTGCCCAATCTTTCATCCTGACAACACAAGATTATACGTCTGAACGTACACTAAAATAATGCGTACTAATCAAGATGATGTTGTTTGTAAACCATGCAAGTTCATAAGTCGACACCATTACTGAGTTTTTAAACCGTCTCAAAAGCACGGTTTGAAATCGCTGATGTTTCTTACGTCACAAACTACCTTTGCACATCATTAACTATCAAGAGTACATTTAGCACATGTATATGATGTACATTACTATGTTATAACCTTTCTGAGATGTTCAAAGCGTTTCTAAGGACACTGATGGTCAAAACGGGAACATGGTTTATGTAAAAGGAGCGACACATTAGCTCTTTGATAATGTATTCAAACAAAGGCTAATCTTATTAATTACTGCTATGCTTCCGACGTTGTAAAGAGAGAAACCATTGTGCAGTGTTTACCGCGGTAATTTAACAGTGGATCTCTGAGCTGGTGTGAGTGCATGGAGGCGGGGCTAATTAGCATATTCATAAACCCATGAATACTAAATAAAGCAAGGGTGAGAGTTACATTCAAGCTATTTTAATGCATGAAGAATTTTTCACAGGAAAAAAAACATTTAAATATGACATTTTGGTGAAAACAAAATTCATTTTAAGTAATATTCATGAAATAATCCAGAAAAATTATTTCACACTGTTCTCGTTATTTTACTTCCATTCTAATACATATAAAATATGTACTGTTTATTAAATACTAGGGATGAGCGAGTACAACATTATCTGTTTCTGTTAACCATATGAATTATCTGTACTCGGAGTGGGCGGGGCCTAACCCGGAAGTGGGCAGGTTGTTTTGAAATGGGCAGGGCTTTAACCGGTATTAACTTTGAATCATGCAATTGATATGGGTTGATCAGAAATTATATTTACTGCCGATTAGAAAACTATTTACATGACAGCATCAGCATTGGGCTTCAGATCAATGGTTTTGATCACGATAACAAACAAACTACATACAGAACAAGTTTTGCAACAATGAATACAACACATGCGGTTGCAAATATGGAGAAATCATTTTTAATCATTATTTTTTGCGTGGTCAAAAAACTGAATAGAGCCAGCAGACGGTTAAAAAAAGAAGAAAAAAATCTCAGACAGGCAGAGACGCAACGCTAGTCGCATTCTACCAAGCACCACGTCTGAACAAACCCCACGTTTACCAGAACTATACTGGCTAATAAGTAAGTACTACAAACAAACCAAAATAAAAAACAAACCTGAAGCTGAAGAAACCCTAAACGTTAACAGAAAAGACCCGCGAACCTGAGTGACTGAGTGAGAGACAGAGAGAGAAAGAGAGCTGTTCTCTTCTCAGTGTTCTGTGTGTGAATGAGCAGAGCGGGACACAGCAAATCTGCATGTGTAGGGGAGGGGCGCTGTGACTAGCGTATCATAGAACGCAAACACAGTCAGCGACCCAATGAGGATTTTTATTCAATCCGAGCACAGATATTGACTCGTATTACTCGTATAATACTCGTACTCGGCAAAAGTGCTTTATCCGTACCTGATACTCGTTTCAGCCGGCTCAAATACATATTAAATACATGCGTTTTATATTTGCGTGTGGTTTTCAGACGGCAGAAATCATAGGTACATTTCATCACAATGCTATCGCAATGTTAATGTTATCATAATGCTAATGTAAGAACACTTTATCATCACCTCCATGACTCCATCCAGGATCCGTCCAAGCACATCTCTTCTCTTCATCTTGGCTTTCTCCATGGCCTCTAGTTTCACAATTACGGCGTCAATCTTTGACACAATGCTGCCGATGGAGTGCTCCATGCGGTCCACTCGACGCACGAGCCTGATCAAGCCCAAAATACTTTCATATTAGAGGTCAAACATTCGACATATAGTGAAAACGTAATACCAGTGACGGGTGATGTTTACACTTGGAACTCCTCGTATGACACGCCTCCTGAGCTGCTGCCACGGCGACGAGAGCTGTGTCCGCTGTCCTCATCGTCATCCTCCTCGGAGTCATCCTGGCTCCGAGAGAAGCTCCGCCCACTCACCGGCCTGGGCAGCGAACTGTGCTCCAGATCCAAGTCCTCCTGGCGAGTGTTCAAGAGATACTAAACATCTGCTCCAGTGTTATGCAAAGGGTTGGTTCACCCAAAAATTATTCCATAATTGACTCACCCTCAAGCCATCCTAGGTGTACGCGATAAAAAAATGTCCTGACAATTCCAAGCTTTATAATGGGACTGAATGCTACCTTAGTTTTAAAAGCCCAAAAAAACACATCCATCCATCATTAAAGTAATCCATAAGGCCATAAATATCCATATTTATTACTCCTACATCAAACGCCGGGTCAGAGGTCACTCATTCGCCAAAACTGTATGGATGTTACCGAAAGCCAATGATAAAGTCAAATAAAGTTATAAATATGGATATTTTTCTGACAAAATACATCGCTTTGCATCAGAAGGCCTTTACGTTTATGAAAGATTTATCAAAGATATTTTGTTTGAATGAAAGAAGAAAGTCACATACACCCGGGATGGCTTGAGGGAACAAATTATGGGATTTTGGGGTAAACTAATCCTTTACTGAGTTTGGTTTTTTATTTAACATTGCTAGGATGAATGCAATGTAAGTCGCTTTGGATGAAAACGTCTATCAAATGCATAATTGTATACGTTTTCTTTAGTCTATTTAAATGAAATGACGTTACAAAAACAACTAATTGTGCAACATCTTTTAGTTTTAGTTTTTCACGCACTCTCTCTTTCTCCAGGTCGTCTCTCATCTGCTGGTGCTCGTGTTCGGTCAGTTCCTGATCTCCGTCAAGGTCATACTTAGCAAAAATGGCTTCAATCTCAGCATCAGAATGGCCCTTTCTGCATAACAACACATAAAACAATCGCATTGACTGTTGAATCCTGAAACTGTTGGTTTAGTTTGTTTTAGTTAGTGGATATAAAGGTTTCTCACCCTCTGAGGTCTTGCCGGAGCTCATCAAAGCTGAGTTTGCCACTTGCCTGGTGTAAGCTGTCGGGTACATCATTGATGGAAGTCTTCTTCAGCTTGAGTTTTACCATTGCCCTATTATAGCCCTTCTTGATAAGGTCTGTGATCTCCATCTCTGACCTCTGCTGAGCCATGTCAGCTTTCACCTCCGAGTATGTGTCATTGATGATGGCCAAGAACATATTCTGAACAAAGCAAAATGCCCAGTCAAAAATAAACATTCCTTAATTTGTCTACAAATGCTCAGAGTTGTGATGGATCTTGAGGTCCGTCTTAGCTGTTGACATGTGTTTAGTAACTGGCAATTAGTACGAATAAAAAAAGAGTCATAGAAAATTGGAAGAAATATTACTGTCAAGCCTGTGCATGTTGTTTCTTGTGGTTTTTTTTTTAGTTCAAGTTTGGTCAAACATTCGGGAATCGATTAGATAATAGATGGAGGGACATTTGCCCTTCCAAACAACCTAATAGCTCAATTCCCGACTATTTTCACTGTGTTTGTGTGTGTCAGAAAAGAGAGTGTGCACATGTGTATCCTCTCTAAACCCAGCTTGGTTATTCAATATCTAGTCTTCATATTGGTTACTTTGCTCCGTTATGAAGAAACACTACCATTCAAAATAAAATAATGGTTTATTTCGTTTTGAAAGAAATTTTTACTTCTATTCTGCATATATATTCCTTAAATTGTTTACAAATATAAATACATGCACACACACATATATATATATATATATATATATATATCATTAATGGTATTATTATTTCTATTTATAAATATAAATGTATTATTTATATTTATATATATATATATATATATATATTATAATAAAATAAAAGAGAAAAATAAAATAAAAGAGAAACAGCTTGACCTTGAAAAGAAATTAAATATATATATATTTTTTATTTTAATTATTATTATTATTAACTTTTTTTTTCTTTTTTTTTCCCCCAGCTCAAACAGTATTGCATGGCTTGCATGGCTTGTTTGATTTCCAGAGAAAGCAAGAGCTAATTAAATTATTGAAAGGCCTGGATATACTTGAAGAACCAATTTGAATTTAAGGTATATTTCATATAATTTATGTCATGTTCCTCCTGCTGTATTTACCAGCAAAATCATGAAGATGAAGAACACAAAGGTGGTGAAGTAAATGGGTCCCAACACGCTGTCGGCCTCCTCGATTTCCGAAAAGTCAAAATCACCCAAAATGATCCGGAACTGCGTGAAACTGTGAGCAACAGAAACCAGCAACATTAATAATATTCATAATGTATTAAAATATTTAAAAAAAGAAAGACTGTATTAAGCTAAATATACAAATACATGTATTATTAAATAAATTAAATTGTCAGTTTTGAAAAAAATATATTTATACAGTACTCTCAAAACAGAAAAATGGCTCATGTGTTACAGTAAAACAATTTATGTCATTCATATTTAAAGTCACAATGAAATATAAGTAGATGCACCTGTTTGTAATTGATTATAAAATAAGAAACAATGTGGGGTGGGGACTTGGTTCTATGCATCATTTAACTTTAGCCAAGCGTGCATGACATTTTTCTAAAAAGCTTAAATTTTTTGGGAATTATTGCATATCATTGTTTCCATAATAATATCTTCTGAGTATATTCTTGATTATTTAGATGTGTCCAAAACTCACATGCAAGCCTGAAAGGTGCTGAAGTCGTTGACTTGAGTTCCAAAAACTAAATATGCCAGCTGCGCGTAGGCCAGGAACACGATGAAAAACATGATAGCGAAGCCCATCAGATCCTTGGCGCAGCGTGACATGGTGGTGGACAGCTGAGTCATCGTCTTGTTGAAATTAATAAACTTAAAAAGCTGTGGGAGAATTCAAGATGGTTGTGTTTTGAGAAAGCTACAACAAAACAAACAAGATCATTTTGGCATGTCAAATGTTGAGATGACACCTCACCTTCACCCATGAGAGGAAGACAATAATGGCAGCCAGGTTGTTGAAGTGAACCTGAAGGCGAGCGAGCGGCTCAAAGTTGGGGTACGTACTGTGGTTCTCCAGCAGGAAGTGAAGTCTGTGACTGACTGCTGATGTTCTGCAGATGTTCATAATGATGGCTGGGACACTGAGCTGTGATGGTGAAGAAGAAGATTAACCAAAGTATGTATACATATGCACTAAAGTAAGCTATACATATGCAGTGTCTATAATATGAGGCCTACTGTAACAATGAGAACATCCAAGCAGTTCCACAGGCTCTTGAAGTAACGCAAGCGATGCAGGCGGATCTCTAGAACTTCTTCCACCAGGTAATACAGCACAAAGAGGCAGAAGGCCACTTCACACATGCCCACAAAGTAGTCCCAGCTGGACACGTACCGGATAAGACGCACCGTCTGGAACTGCCAGGAGGTCACGGCGCCCCCTGTGGCTGGAAACTCTACTAGCAACCTGCGGTAAAGCAACAAGCGACAGATCTATTGATTGTGTCAATAAAACTAGAGCAAGGATGCTAAAGCTAGGCTATATTTTATTATACATATATGCAAAAACATTGCTATGAATTAAGAAGTTGGTCCCATGTTGTACTAATTCGTTACCACGATTTATTAATCGGTTCCCTCGTTTTAGTTAAATCTTTGCTTGGATTTAACTACATTAAAATGAGTGAACAAAGTAAGAAACCAATTAATAAAATGTACCAACAAATTCTTCAAGTCAATTAAGTAATTAAAAAAAAATGACTGAAGACCAATCACAGTTCGGTATGCAAATTACACCATCATGAACACTGAACTCTTATGATGGTGGCTTTCCTGTAGCTCAAACAGTAGAGTGTAGCGCTGGCAACGTCAAGATCATGAGTTCAATTCCCAGGGAAAGCAAGAACTTATTAGAATGTAAATGTGTATCTTGAATGCAATGCAAGTAGCTTTGGATAAAAGCGTCTGCCAAAAGAATACATTTTAAAGTAAAAGCTTGATAATTTAAATGGAATGTACATAGAGCAAGAATGCTAGAGCTATGCTAGATTTTATTAAATAATGTTAGGGTTCTGATAAAGGGTTGGTTCAGTCTAGTAATTTCTTGTTGTGACAGAGCTCTGACACTACCGTAATATCTTGTGTTTTGTGTGAGCGCGCGGTTTAGAGCTCTCCCAAGCTGTGTGCTTTTCGTCTTTGTTCTTTGTCTTGCGTGCGGGGGTGTGATGTCCAAGCCCCTGCACTACAGTCTTGTTCCGTTTCGGTTTTGTGCTGGATTTGGAGCGTTTGCTTGTTCTCGTACGCTCTACGTCATGTGAGTGGGCGTGATTTTCGGCTTTTGCTCGGGCTGCGCTCTCTTGTATCTGCGAGTAGTGTTTAGTACATAGTTCATGTTTACATCGACCGCGTGCTTTCGTGTGTTTTGTGTGGTGCGCAGTTTGTGCAGTCTTGTTTCGTGTGGACACATGTGTCATGTCTTCATGTCTTGTCATTATGTAACCCCGCCCGTCTTGTTTCCTTGTTATTAGTTTGATTTACCCCAGTTGTTTTCCCTATTATCCTCCACACACCCTGACAAATAAAATATATTTGCTATTATTGATAATTATTTAAATTACTTTTTTTACATTTACTCGGTCATTTAATATGTATATATTTAAGTTAAGAAAATTCAAGCAAGAAGTCCAATCATAATTCAGTATGAAGTCAATAGATGATTTTTAAACTTTCTTAAATTTCTTTAAAAAGAATACAAGTATAAAAAGTAAAAAAATAATTGAATCGTTTAAATAGAGTATATATGTTACTGGTTAGGGGAAAATAAATTGACAAAATTAAATTTTTTGTACTTTGAGGTTTCGCATTAAAACGGCACAAGCGTGAAATCTCATGCACTTACGATAAAGCTTCAGTCCCTTACCTGACAATACAAAACAGGTTAACATTGCCATTATAGATGGAGAAGTCCAGGAACACTGCTCTAGTGCCACGGTCCAACCATAGATTGTTTTTTAACTCTTGCAGCTGATTGGCCGACTTCTCTCGAGTGCGTGAAAGGTCCTGGTAGTAACCTCCACCACCATAAGTCGACACCTGACCCCAGTAGCTGCTCTCACCCAGACTGCTCTCATCTGCGTATCTCCACCTGACAGATAAACAGCATGATAAACCAGTTCAAGGCCAAAAATCAACCTCTATTTTCAAAACAAGCTATCCGTGTATTTCTACATACGCCGTGTCATTCTTTGGTCCGAATGGTGCCTTGTCCTCATTGGCAGGAGAATAGACATTGTAGCAGTCGGAAACCTCATCCCGCAAGTCTTCGTGGACGGAACAGGACTCGTTACGTACTTTGAGTTGCCGGAGACGTGGGACGCCCAACAGGAGGTTCTCGTAGTAGATCAGACTCTGGTTTTCTGGGAGGCTCTTGTTGTTGTACCAGAACTCCCAGTACATGCCATTAAGAAAGGGGCCTTCTGTGAACTACAGATAATGTTTTTATTAAGGTCTTGGGACTAATCTGCATTTTCATACTATAAAAGAACATTTAAGTCAGTGGAATAATTACTTTCCAGAAGTCTTCCATAGTAGAAAGAGTCTTGAAGTTTGTTGGTTCTCCACTTGTCAAGGGTGATTCCACGAAAAGTTGGGACATGACTTTGGTGTAGAAGTACATGTTGGTGCTCACCATTCCGTAGGTTACTAAAACATATAGATATCGCATTAAATACGGAGTCCCTAAATGGACAAAATATGGTGAAAAAAATGAGATGAGAGGAAAAATAACAAGTCAATGCTTTTGCGTTTTCTCTCAAAATGTTTGCATCCCTTACATAAACGTTGCATTGTTTGTAAGAAACTTTTGTGTTCTTTGCGAGCGAACGCAAAGTTTCCCATGGAAATGCAAACATTTTGTAAGAGAATGCAAAAGCACTGACAAATAATTTTTCCACCCATTTCATTTTTTTCCCTGCTATGTCCCTTTAGGGGCTCTGTAGTTTTAAGTTTAAGTTTAAAGGTGAAGTATGTAAAATTATTTTATGGTAGTATACATTCTCTTAACCCAGTGTATTGTTCATTGACTACTATTAGTATGCTATTCATGGGTTTACCTCCCCCAAAAGTCAATCACTTTCCAGCTTCCACTTTCCACTAATACATGAGTTGCTAAAATGTATACCGTATATGCAATGCAAGTCGTTTTTGGATAAAAGCATCCTGATAAAAGCATAATTGTCAAATGTAAATACATTTGCGCTGATTTTAAATAGTAAAAAAGGGAATTGCTGCTGTGGTCGATTTTAGGAATTAAAGTGCCTGTTATTCCAGAAAGAAAGACTGCCAGAGCTATAGCAGGCCAGGGAAGTATTTTTCCATTATGAGATCTGATTCTCTATGCTGAATGGCAATTCATTTTGTACCATTCATGCCTTTATACTTTTTAAGTATCATTAAGCTTTATCCTCGATTAAACAGGCATAATATTCTCTAACATGTAAGGAAAAGCAATGTAAAAGCATTAAAAACATTCATGTAACATGGTATGTATTCACATATTTAAGCATGAAACTGGGTGTTCAACCTACATATGCAGAGGGTGACCAGAAAGAGGATGTAGGTGATCATTTCACGTAGGACGGTTTTCAGGTACATCTCTCTGTTGCTGTTGCTCTCACCCAAAAGACGAGTATCCCACAGCACTGAAATAGAGAAAGAAATGAAGAAATATCAATTTTCCATCAACGCACAAAAACACCTTTACCAAGATAATTAGTTGATTATTTTATTATTCAGTTATTTACTTATTTCTTTATAAGCAATTTTTTACCCTTGACTTATAATGAGGAACTTTTAAAAATGTTGTATATATGCACTACATTTCAAATGTTTAGGGTTGATAAGATATTTGAATGTTTTTGTTTTCTTTTCTTCATTTTCTCTATTTCTATTTTTCATTTTGCTGACCAGGGCTACATTTATTCCATCAACAATACAGTAAAAAAAGTAGTATTGGTGAATATTGTTACATTTAAAATGTATTTAAATATATTGTAAAAATACACCAGTCTTCTATGATCCTTCAGAAATCACTCTAATATGATGATTTGCTGCTCAAGAAACATTAATATCAATGTTGACAACAGTTGCGATGCTACTCTTGTTTCAGAAGGTTGAAAGGAACAACACTTACACGAGTGAAAAATAACATTATAAATGTATTTACCGTCACATTCGATCAATTCCATGCTTTCTTGCTTAATACAAAAACAGATAATGTACTTTTATTTGTAAAATTATACATAAAGTTGAATTATAAATATCGCACATTAACAAACCTCTCACAGACACATTATCATATTTAGATTTTACTTAAACCATTATTTTGGCCTATTTATGAACTTTATCAAATGTGTGACCAAATTAGCAGAAATTAAAGCGCACATATCAAAGTTGTAAAAGTGAAGTAAAACCTACTCAACGTTTTGATACTGGTGTTTCCATCATGCAATAGAGCTGCATTTACTCTGTTTTGTCATTTAGTTTAGTTCATTTTCTAATTTTTGGAGTTAGTTAGTTGAATTAGTTGAATTGGACACCTTGTTTTACTTTTTACTTTTTTTTGCCCATTTCTAAACTTTATCAAAAGTTTAGACCCCTAAGAGAAGTTTCATTTTATTTCCATGCATAAGTGGAACATGCATAACTCTATGTAAGTAAGTCTTAGGGAAGGTTTCACCTCTCATTTTCTCCAGGATCCTCTTGCCACAGCTGCGGTGCTCCTGTGCGGGTGGAGTGGGGTAAAGTCCTCTGTTGATCCGCGCACTGACGCCGGAGAAGCTCCCGGCTCCGGTTCCGCTGGACGCCGTGGACACAGACCTCCGACCCGGGCTCGCCGGGGGCCAGTCCGCCTCCATCATCCCCTCCTCCGGCTCGAAGCCTGGGTTATCCCGGCTCCATGCCTGTCTGGAGCTGGAGGTGGGTGGAGGGGAGGGGGTCTCCTCGGGCACTCCGAGGCCCACTTCTTCATGATGCATTTTTTCCATCTCGATGCCTTCATGGCACGGAGCCGCTGCGGGAGCCACTGACGCCTGGCTCTGCGGAGCGTGAGGACGGACGCGACCGGAGCTCATCTTCTCATTCACAGGAACACAATGCAAACAAACGCACGCATTTCAGTCGCTCAGTAACGCGTTACGAAAAGCGCAAAGCGACGCCACGAACTAAAAAACTGGAGTTCAGAAAATCTCGGATTTAAGTTGCATCAAATCAAAGTTATTGTTTAAGGGGTTTAAACTTTAAATTCACTATTACGGTGTTATGCAACAGAAACACGAAAGAAATTCGACTACTGAAAAACTTCATACAACAATACAAACAAAAGAAATTGTTTTGTATGAAAAAGCAGACGCTTTGAAAAACAAAAATAGTTTATACTTGCACGTTTCCCTCTGAAATAATTTTGAGTGGCTTCACTCCAGTTCTTGTGAAAGCAGGAAAAAGCAGTTTTCCAGTCCACACTCAGCCATCTTTGTTCCCAGACTAGAGGAATCCAGTGACATCAACCTCTGGAAAACTTCAACATTTCCCCTATTAGTGCAGCTCCTCCCTGTCTATCCTCCCCACTTTCTGTCAAGTTTATTTATATAGCACAAATTTAAAACAACCGTAGTTTAACCAAAGTGCTTTACATTGAAAATAAATCAGACATTTAAGAGAAAGGAAAAAAAAATACTGTATACAGTAATACCTTGAGATACAAGCGTCCCGACATACGATTATTCCGAGATACGAGCAATAATTTGAACAAAGTTCTGCTTTGAGATAAGAGTAAATATTTGAGATATGAGCACCCTTACGCTGACCCTAGGTAGAGTACTCGGAGCAGCTCAAGCGTCTCATTTATGGGGTAATTGCATATGATCTCCACTAGAGGCCACCTTGGTTTTACAGCGGGAGGTTACCGGGGGCGACGAGTGATTCAGGAGTATTAAGCTGGGAGCAGCAGGAGTTATGCGTGTTCAATAATAATAAATATGAGATTCTGAGTCCATCCAATACACAAAACGGGAAGAAACACTACACTTCCATTTTGTGTTTGCATTATCTACATTATCCCTCCCTCCCTCCTCCTCCTCCTCCGCAAATGCCACCATTAGTCGCTACTGTTTTGTCTGTCTCGAAGGTAAGAACTCATAATTAAAACCACATTTTATTTTATATCACAGGAATCCTTATGTACTATAATTCCTTGTGTGTTTGTCTCTATATCAATTAAAAACATGTTTTTTTTTTCTTCTGTTGTTTCTTATCGGAAAATGATTTGAGATACGAGCAATTCGAGTTACGAGCTCGGTCCTGAAACGGATTATGTTCGTATCACAATGTATTACTGTATATACACATGCATGCATAAATAACACAGGAAACCAACTAATTAAAATAATAATAATTCATGCAGCGCATCACTCAATAGCTAGAGAATAAAAATATGTTTGTAAACTAGATTTAAAAACATTTAGTGATGAGGATGCCCTAATGTCCAAAGGAAGACTGTTCCAGAGCTCTTGGGCGACTACAGAGAAAGCTCTATCTCTTTTTGTTTTGCAACAGGAACGAGGGACAGATAAAAGTAACTGGTCGCATGAGCTTAATGACCTAGAATCATAAGTAGGAATCATAAATAAATGGCATCTATGCTGATATTAGTCTCTTTTTATCCCAAGGTTACCGTAGTCAGCCGGATCTGGACCGTATCCAGATCACTGCCCTGAAGCATCTGCAGAGACCCTCCATGGACCCTCCACTATGAAGGCCTCATGAATCCCATCTTCAACCAGAGGGAACTGTATTAAATATTTTGAGTGTTTTGATCTCAATCTGACATTTGACCTGAAATCTTGTCTAGGGGAGCGCGGGCACAAAGTAACACTTTTTCTTTTTAGCCAAATAATGAACAAAGTAATAGGATTAGAAAAACCATATTTTTATACAAACAACATACAAGCCTCTCCTATAAATGAGCACTGTTTTTATGTTCGTCAGACCTACCGTTTCTGTGCAGTACCGCCAAAAGCAGCAGGTGTAAAATGTTACTTCTTACCCCGTGGGCGGGGCTGGTTGTAACAGACAGAGGGTTTGTTGTAACGCATGTTATTCAATGCATGTTCATTCATGTCTTTTTATTTCTTAAAAAAAGTTGAGTCTTGATGTCCTCAGCATAACTTATGAATGAAATTTCCTTTTTTTTTCTTTTTTTTATGCTTTGAACAATGTAATCACATGAAAAAAAAACTTAGTTAATAGGTTAATACAATGCAAAATATCTGATTATTGATGTAGGCTATGCAATGTGCGGCTTAGTTGTAACACCATGTTACAAATAACCCCGCTGTGTCTTGTTTACCTCAGGACTGGCTAGCAGTCACTATGTGTTTTTCACATCTTTCAAAATGGTGCCATCTTTTAGCCAAGAAGATGGTAATCATAGCAATATAGGATTAGACTTTCACACAATCTTTGAAAATCGAAAACAACTCCCCCCCCCTGTTTTTACCCCTTTGTGCCCCGCACTCCCCTATATCATAATCATACTGTTTGTTTGTCGGCCAGAGGAGAACTGGTTTCTCCCCAGGTTTTTGTCACCTCCTAGAGTTTCAGTTCCTTGCCACTGTCGCCTCTGGCTTGCTTGGTCTAAGATACTTAATATTCATCAATATTATTGATTGTCCTGCTCTTCTAGAGCTGCTGTACAGACAAAACAAACTTTGTTTGTTCGAATGGCTTGACTTGTCTTAAATGTGCAAGATTCTGATTTTTTAGCCGCTATAGGGAAATAATGAGAAGAATATATCAAGGTGCAGTAAACTGTAAAACTGTTTGTTTAATTGTATAATTAAGACAATACATTAAAATCATATGGTAAGAAATACCAGTTTGCCATATTAAGCAACATAACACGCTATTTTGTATAGCTAAAAATAACCGGAAGCGAAAGACTCATTAAAAGCATTTGCTCAGATAGCAAAAGAAAAACACAACAATAGTCTATTCACAACCTTCAAAAGGAGGGAAAAAATAGAGAGAAATTGATAACGCCAGTCAGAAGAGAGAAAGATGCCAATTTTGCGGTCACTCCTACAGACGGGAATTTCCAGTTGACGACCCATCAATTATAAAATCATGAAGCTACGTCATTACTTCAGGTTGAATGATTCTGATTGGTTAAGAAATAGATAAACCTAGAAAATCTTCACTCGTGGGCTGATAAACAGAGGCAAATCTTCAACAATCGTAGTGTTGACAATAATGCCTCTGGTTTAGACGGGAAGTGACCTTCCAGGTTGGAGAATTTCTTGGTATCAGTTTATCGAGAAAAACAAGTCATTCCATCTCCCCAATGTGCCAGTTGTTCACCCAACCAATACTGAAATGTTACACTCACACAGAATATTGGCACACACACACACACACACACACACACACACACACACAGAGAGACAAGATACACAGCTTTTTGAAGGCTGAAGTTGGTCGCGCTCTGTCTCTAAACAAGAAACTTTCCCAAAACATACTGATAACATGTTCTCACTCTCAGTGAGAGTTTCAGACAATATTCATCATTATTTTCAAGGGTACAGAAAAGTAAAGTAAATGCTTTACCATGGAGAAAGCGCATTACATATAATTCTAGAACTACAAAAATCTCAATTAATTTAGTATGTAGAAAGACAAATATTGATTAATACCTTGATTATAAATCATTCATCACAAATCACTCAAAATTATATGTATTGAAGCGGCAGTGGATTTTTGAAACCTTTATATTTAAGATCATCTTTTTTATGAAATCAAATGCTGCTATTCATGTATTTTACACACAGCAACTCTGAAACTCTTAATTTGGTCATCAATATCATGACTTACTAATAATTCCTTATATTTATTAGTATTAAATAATGAATTAAATGAGCTTGTAAAAACATATTGATTTTAGTTGGCTACTTTTGCCAGTTAGACCTTCAACTTTTGTTTCTTGGTGACTTTGATACAAGAAAACATGCAGAAAGCATTATATTTATGTTACACACTTTTGAGACAAGACTCGATCAGTTGTTCACCATGCAATTAAATCTATATTGTTTTTCTGGTATTTGACATATCACAGCAAGTCTACAACATTCTGCCATGAGGGATATTCAGTGAGTCATTCGCAGCCTCAGACAAGTCCAAATGCATCTCACTGATAATGATCAGAGAGGGGTTGAAGCAAATGTTTTCATCTGAATCAACATTTTAGGCATTTTCACACCTTTACCAAATGTCTCCATTGTCTTTCAGTTGCTGTTAAAGTTTAAGCCCACCCTGGGTGTCTCTGTGTCGAAACATTTGGTTTCCTAACTTCACACAAAAGCGTCCTTTCTTCTCCAGATCCAGATCACCACCTTATTTATTTTTGTTCCTCAGTGGTGGAATCGACTCCCAGCACCTGTTAGAACAGCAGACACTCCAGCCACATACAAATGAACCTTCAGAAGATGCTCAGACATAATTAAATGGTTTCTCTTAATAATAAAGTCATTTTGTCAACGCCTCAGGTGATTTCACAATTTGTGGTGCTCCACAAAGACTGGCTTAAAACAAATAAAAGTCATGTTAACAGGAGCTTTGCTTCATTTGCAGCCATGGATGTTAACGTTGCCCTCGGACTGCTTTCTGCACTGGTTGTTCTCACCTCACAGCCATATAATACAGAAGGTACGTGTCTGAAAACTTTTGTTTTATGATTCCACATTCAAGCATTTCATATCTCAATGCTTAATCTTTATTTTGAAGCTGATAAAATGCCGTTCTGAAGGTGTTTCAAACTAAAATTCATGTGTGCCTTTTCATAGGTAGAACTATTTGCAGCAAAGATCTGCGCGGTAAGTGCAATAACACAAAATCTGAATGTTTTGCATTAAGTTATGAAGACATCCAGTTCATAACTTGTTCATAGATTAAGGGAACATCCCAGCATTATGATAACTCACTTTTGAACATTCAATTTTAATCGTCCAACTAACCCTTTCCAGAAAATACATTCCATGAACAATGTATAAGTAATGTTTTTGTGCTAACATTTTGAGAACATAATTAAAGATCAGGGGTCTCATTTATAAAGCGTGTGTACGCACAAAACGGGACTGGAAACGTACGTACGCCAGTTTCCACGCAAAGGTTGTGATCTTTAAAAAACAAACTTGACGGGAGAATGTGCGCACCTTTAAGCAAACTTTGAGCCACGCGTACGCACATTCTGGAGACAAAGGGAATTGGCGACACAGATGGTGAGGTTTTATAAATCTGAATATTTTTTGGCGTATGCCATTTTTGGCTTTTGGGTGCACGTAAAGTTTTAGTAGGGATCCTACGCACAGTTTTATAAATGAGACCCCAGATGACTTTAATTGAACTGTTTCTGAACATTAACGGAAGAAGGTTTGATCATAACTTTCAGAGAACCTTTGCAAAACGTCTTACCTAAATTTCTGAGAACATTCCCTGTTAGTTGGGTTAAATATACACTCTAAATTTCTGTTGTTCTGATATGGTGTGTAAAAAGTGTCCTATATTAAGTATCTCCCCTGGTTTGACTGTGAACATCCTGTTTGTCCTCTATTGATCAGAGCTTCAGAAGCGTTCGAGTGAGGATGTTGTTCTTCTAGAAGGTTATGAAATTACGCCGAAGGATGAGGAGCGGGACAATAACTGTGAGAAATATGACGCAACCAGTCCTTTCCCCACTCCCGCTGCACAAACGACCACAAATAAAGAAGAACCAAACATGGCTACACCAGTCCCAACCCCTCAAAAACCATCCAAAAACCAGTTGTATTGTGTGTACTATGGTATGCTTGTGAAGATGTATCTACCCATGAGGAATCTACCCACACTTCCCAATCTTCAAGGGAATAAGCACGTCTACACAGGGGGAACGAACGGTTCTGCTAATACTCGACCTAGGGTAGTGTGTTGTAAACTCCAAAGGCCCATGATAAGTGTCAATAAAGTCCTTCAGGATTACACTAATGCCAGGAAACACAATTTATCAGTGGCCAGGCCTGCGATGGCCATTCAGGCGTCTAGCAGTGGAAGCTCCTATTTTTACAACTTACTCAGATCTTTTCAGAGAGGGTCAGCCGTTCAGAGGCTCGGGGGAAGAGCAGTTTCTTCTCGCTGTGTTTAGGGTGAAGGGAAGAGAACTAGTATGATGTTCTTCAGCAACTACAATAGTTTGCATTGTCATATCTTTACAGCATTCTCCACATGTGCTGTTGGCATCAGTGTGGTTCTGATTCTTACAGAGAGTGTACGCATATTATTACTGTTTTAATTATTTGTGTTAATTTGGTACATAGTTGTATTATACCAGCTTGCAGCGTGTCTCTAATAAAAAAAAAGTCTAGTTAAAATTACTGGCTATCTAAAACTTTCCCCGTGTTCTAGGGATAGTTCACACAAAAATGTCAATTCTGTCATCACTTATTTCTCCCTCATGTTGTTCCAAACTTGTATGAGTTTCTTTCTTCTGCTGGACACTTAAAGAAGATATTTTGAAAAATATGAGTAACCAAACAGTTGATGGGTTCTTTAGATAATTATGATGTTCTTTACACTGAGAATAAAAAATCTGATCACTGAACGATTGTTTGGGGACCCTAAAATGGTTCTTCATCGCTGAGAAACCCTTTTAAAAACTTTATATTTAAGATAATCTTTTTTTATTAAATCAAATGATCATGTATTTTACACACAGAAACTTTGAAAATGTGTTTATTTGGTCAATAAAAATTATGCTTTACTAATCATTTATATAGTAATAATCAATTTAATGAGCTTGTAAAAACATACTGTTTTTTCTAGACTAATTTTGCCAGTTAGGCCTTCAACTTTGACTTATGACTTATAAACGTATAAATGATGTAAAAAATATATGATGACAGAACAATCCCTCTAACCTCAAATGTTATTTCTACTTGTTTTGTATTCATATACACTATTTATATAGTATTAAGTGTAATAACAAAATATATGTTTATTAATATATTCACTTATGATATTGGGTCAATAGGGTCAACACACAATTATTTAGCTTAAAATACAGAGGTTTTGAATATTTATGAATGTATTATTATTATTTATTTTTTGTTTTTTGGGGTTGGATTTTTGGTTTTTGGTCTCTCGTTTTTTTGTCTCTGTGTGTGTTTTCCTTGCACTAAGGTGGTTGTATTGTTATGTTGTTTAAAGCATAATAATAATAAAAAAGATATATAAATGTAGCTTAAATTTCAATATACACAGCAAAATATAAAGCAGAACATGATTGGTCGCGTTATTCTTTTCCTCCTCACGTATACTAACAAGTCCCGCCCTTGCCCTGATACTTGTTTGCTTTCGTTGCCACGGCTATTTGAGTGACTTCTGAACGGTCTAATCACAATCGGCTTTGATTCCGTTCTGACCAATCCGATTGGTTAGTAGGTGGAGTCTTGTCGTGTTAGAGGCGGGACTTGTTCGAACACACGTCACTTCCCGTACCGCAGCTCCTAGACCGCTAGGTTTCCTTCTGGAGTTCAATACTCGCAGTGGACCCGGCACTTCATTAAAGCAACTTCTGCGAATAAATATATCACACTATTTATTTGCGTCTCGAGTGTGAATTCAGCAGCGCGGAATGGAGACATCTGGGAACTCGAGTAAGAAGCAGAAGCTGAGTAACGCGCCCGAGAGCTGGGTGAGTGACCGTTAACAGGCATATGTTGCATTGCTGATGTTGTACAGTTACAGTAAAACACCTCGTGCTGTGAATATGATGTTTCTGATTCTTATGAAGTATAATGTTTTAATTATCACACTGTTTTAATTCACAATATAAACGCAGTCCAGAATAATCGTGCTCGTCATGGATAAGTGCATAAAAAGGATGCAAATAATACTAATGTTTGTGCATATTATCTGTATTGTTTTTAGTGTTGTACATAAGAGTTTATGGAATATATGTTTCAATTACACACACACAAACATATATATATATATATATACACACACACACACACACACACACACACAAACATGTCACCTATTCCCTTTAAATACTTTATTCAGTTCAAAAATAATTCATGCAATGTTATATTAATTATTTGAAAGAATAATGTCTTTCATGTCTATCCTTGTATTGTTCAACTTATCGAAGTTGATATAGGATTTAGAAAGTAATAAGTAATAAATGATGCAAAAAGAATAATTAGCACAGTAATTTAATAACACTACTGAAGATGTAATTAGTAGATATCAATTAATTATTATTTTTAAGAGTAATTTACCCGTCATTCATGCATATACTCACACACACCTACGTGTGTTTATATATGTATGTATGCGTGTGTGTATGCGTGTGTGTGTGTGTGTGTGTGTGTGTGTGTGCGTGCGTGTGCGCGTGCGCAATATTAACGTAACACCAAGAGTATTCATATAATTTTTAAGTGGTCCAGTACTATGGTATAAGTCAACATACCATGTAATTCATCTGATACAGCCAATGTCTTTCTCTAAGTTTTATATGATGAAGAGTAAATATGATAGATATGGAGATATAGAGATGCGACAGATGAAATTATTCTAAATCTGCAATGTGTACAGGGGATGCAAAGAGCCACCAATGTGACATATCAAGCCCATCATGTGAGCAGAAACAAGCGTGGACAAGTAGTCGGCACAAGAGGAGGATTTCGAGGATGCACTGTGTGGCTTACAGGTATAACGTGATTTTTATTTTCATGGTTGTGTCCAAAATGTTCAATAAATATCAAGACCTCTCTGTTCTGCGTCCTCAGGTTTGTCTGGGGCAGGTAAAACGACGGTCAGCATGGCTCTGGAGGAGTATCTGGTGTGTCACGGCATCCCCTGCTACACTATGGATGGAGACAACATTAGACAGGGCCTCAATAAGAATCTGGGCTTCAGCCCTGAAGACCGTGAGGAGAACATTCGCCGTATCGCAGAAGTGGCAAAACTCTTTGCTGACGCAGGGCTCGTCTGTATCGCTAGCTTCATTTCCCCATACAGCAGGGTGAGAAACATGGAGCTGTGTGTATAAGACTTCTAAACACTGTAAAGACTGACAGGAAATAATAGAAAAATCAGTTTACTGAACCTGTTTTGTGTCATACTTGATACAACAGGCTTGTATGACCCGCATCATTTGAAATAGTGAGAGTATGGAGCTCACGCTTGTTAAGGAAAAAGAACATACATTTTATTTCATCACTTGATATCTATTATTAATTATTAATATATAATCTATTATTATAATTATTATCTATTGATAATGCAATACAATGAGGATCAAGAGATGTACAAATTCCTCAAAAGCCTGTTGTATCATATTTGAGACATTTTAACATGACTTTTCTAAAAGATTATATATGGATGATCAAGTTAAGCTAAGTCCAGTAACAGTTCTTCTTGATATAAAAGTTATTCTTACATTTACGCTATAAAATCGTTAAGGATTTCACAGCAAAATGCAGTGTGTATCGAGACCTGAAGGCGATGTTTTCAGAGTTATACTAAATGCCTTTCACTCGCTAAAAAGTATAAACTATTAATCAGGTGACCGAAGGCATGTTTTAGTTGGTTTGCAATCGAAAACTATAGGTTTTTCAGCAAAGTTTTTGACTTTTTAGAAGTTTTAGTGTGAAAAAATTTGATGAGATTTTTTTGGGCCCCAGGACCGCCTGAATGCAAGGAAGATCCATGAAGCGGCCGGCCTTCCGTTCTTTGAGGTGTTTGTAGATGCTCCTCTGGATGTGTGTGAGCAGAGAGATGTGAAGGGGCTCTATAAGAGGGCTCGAGCTGGAGAAATCAGAGGTGAGTCAATCATGGGGGGTTTTGTGTGTGTATTCAACTCAAATCATTTCAGTTGTTTGTAATTTACTCCTCAAATTGTAAGTCGCTTTGAATAAAGGCGTCTGCTAAGTGAGTAAATGTAAAATGTAAATGTAATTTGTCAGATTCAAACTACATGCATACTTAAATTTTGTTTAGACTTCGTCTCAGTTGCTGTCAGTCTGTATTTATAAATATATATACAGTGGTACCTCGAGATACGAAAGGCTCAACTTACGAAAAATACAAGTTACGAAAGCAAAGACAAATAATTTTACTGCTCTACATACGAAAAGTTTTCAAGATACGAAAGGTTTCTGAAAGTCTGAGATTCGCCCCATAACAATTTTGAAACTCGCGCCGCACGCCGCCATCTTAGTTATAGTAGATTCGCCACCATCCTCCTGCTCTCCCATTGGTTCCTGATGCTAGCCAAGCCATGGGATCCTTCTCTCTAATTGGACAGCATCCCTCCCATCATGCATCTTCTATACGTACGTGCTGGCGTGCTTTAGCTCAGCCACTCTGCACCCAAAACTTTAAAAAATTGCATGTGTTTTCGTAAAGTTAAGTGTACGTACGTTATCTGCCGTTTGTCCTCCTCCTCCTCTGCCGCCACTTTCGGAGATAGCCTCACTCGAAAGGTAAGCTTCGACATTTTACGTTATTTCATTGTTTATAGGTCAATTTAGTTTTATTATGAAATTTAATGGGGTGTTTTTGGAGGACTTGGAACAGATTAGCCATTTTACATGTAAAATGTGTTCCAAGATACGAAAAACTCATTATACGAAGGCCGCCTCGGAACGGATTAATTTCGTCTCTCGAGGTACCACTATATATATATATATATATATATATATATATATATATATATATATATAATTTTATTTTTTTATCTATTTGGGCATGATGGTAATTTAATGTTGTGTAAAATATGTGTCCAAATATACTTTTCACTTAAAAAAAATGGGCCAAGCCAAAAATGGCTAAATATTTAGTGGTCTTTTAATGGTCACAAATCACTGGAAATGATGAAGAATTGCACAAATACTGTAGATAAAGTAACTTGGCACAGAACAGTCTTCTCTAACTTGCAGACAGCTTTTTACAGGAAGAAGAGTCAGTGGTGTGTAGGGGAATTACAGTTAAAGGCCCGAGGACCAGATATGATGAATGAAGAGCAGGAGTCAGAAATGCAGTCAACTGAAGACATTTTGAAGATAGTTTGCAGTTTCATCAGCAGAAGCTTCAAGTCTCGCAAGGAGTTCGTAGGCCGCCCCACACACAATCACATTCTTACAGCAGTTATACTCTAACAGAAGCTACTTCATTACTGAAGGTTAAATGATTCTGATTGGATTCTGATTTCTAAGAAAGAAAGGTCAACAATTTTCCACATAAGAGCAGACAGTCAGAAGCAGATCTTCATCGATCACATGGTTGACCACAAGGCCTCTGGTTTACACGTTAAGTTCCTTTCAGGTTGCAGAAATGCGTTTCTAGGCGTCAGATTGTTTAGAAAAACAAGTCATTGTGTCGGTGCCAGTTGATCATCTCACCCATACTGATCTGTAACAGAGCACATTAACACACACACACACACACACACACACACACACACACACACACACACACACACACACACAGCGTGTCAAGGTTGAAGGCGTCTCAGGCTCCAACTATCAACAGAAAGATTCTCAAAACATTCTGATAACATGTTCAATCTGGTGAAAAGTGCAGGCGATATTCATCCTTACTCTATGGAAAAATACAGAAAATCAAAGTAAAGGCTTTAACTAATAATTGGTTACATCGGCGATAGACTGAAGTATACGTATATTTGAAGAAGTCATTCAAAAACATGAATTATAAATCACTCATTACAAATCATTAGAAGAAAAAGAAAATAATATATATTGAAGCGGCAGTGGATTTCCGAATCATCCCTCTCAGTTGTTCCACTCAATGTTAATGGCTTCAAACTCTTCATGAGTTGAAGAATGTCTTCCAGTTCGTTTGAGTTTAATATGAGACCAAATATTGACTAAAGGGTTCAAATCTGGACTCTGAGCAGGTCAAACATGAGCTTGATGGACTTTTTCTCAAGCCTCTTCTTGGGTTTCTTTGCAGTTTGGGCAGGAGCGTCTGAACTTTTGTCTTTAGAAAACAACTTTTCATTTGTGGGAAGCAAGTCATTCTGCAATATTCTCCCGTATTCCAGAGCCTAAATGTCTTTTCTGAGCAGAGCATCTTTTCACCGACACCAGTATTTAAAAGGCTCAGTACACAATGACACGGTCTCTTCCTCCACGCTTCACTGTGTTAGAGATGCATTTATTATTATGTTTCTCAGCAGATTTTCGAAGACACCATAAACTCATGTTTCATTGTGATTCATCACTCCACACTTCCCATATTCTGCCAAAACTGCGATGCTTTTCTGAGATAACTGTGGCTTTTTAAGTACAGTAGTGCATTTGCTTACATTTTTCTAATGTCCTGACCAATAATTTGTGTTTAAGACAATTAAAAGCTTAGTGTTAGGCCTTGGCCCATTTGTTTTACCCAGGCGTGTAGATGCTCTGTATATTATTGCTCAGATTTAATCTCATATTGGTCAGTTGGACAATCAGTCCTAAAGTTTTAAATCTAAACTGATATGTGTGCCGTCAAACGAAGTCAAAGCATCCGCTTCAATATTGCAAAGATCTTGCAACCTGTTTGTGCAGAAACAAGTGAAATGATTGAGTTAGATGTTCTGATGTTCCAAGGCACTGAAGGAGGACAACGTGTTTTGTCATTTGTGATCTCAGCAGTGTGTGCTTTTGAGATTAAGTTGAAAGGTTGAGAGAAGAACTTCTTGAGCAAACCAGTGGCGATTCATCACAAACGTTTTGGTTTCCTGAAGAGGCTAGAAATGGGCTTCAGATGATTCCTGGAAAGCAGGTTTACGAGGAGACTCTTGACTGTAACACTGTGACTCGGTGTTTCCTGTTGTTTTTGTTCAATTTAAGATTTTATAACGGTGAATCAGATGAAGGGCAGGAAACACTGCTGTGACCTTCTGGACTGATGCAAATCTGAAAGTTGCTCTCACAATGAGAATGATTGATGCTTATAGCAGGAAGTGTCTTATTCTCATGTGTATATTAGCTTATACATGCACAGCACATTTGAGATGCTTTATACAGTGGAGGAAAAATGCTAAATCATTTCAGTGTTGCATAGGCCTTCACTATTTTCAGTCTCATTGAATGCAAAACTGTTTTTATGAAGTGCATCTCAAGGATGTCGGTTTTTCCTGATGAATGGATTGGGTTTTTAATATTGTGGTTTACTTCTGTTGTCCTCAGGGTTCACAGGAATAGACTCTGAGTATGAGAAGCCGGAGGCTCCTGAGCTGGTCCTAAAGACCGATTCTTGCAGTGTGAACGAATGCATCCAGCAGCTCCTGGACCTCCTGCAGGAGAGGGTAAGTTCACGCGAATGATTCATCTTAAAGTGAATCCTATTGGAAACTCTATTTAAGAGTTTGTCATCTAATCGTCTTGTTTACAAGCTTTAAAACTTCTCTTGCTTTTGTCTCATCCAGTGCATTTACATGCATATGTACATTGTGATTATTAATTGAAATAGGGCTATACTGTATTTCAGTCCTGTGAATCAAAGCTGAATTTTCATCATTAGTCTTCAGTGTCACATGAACATTTTATGGAACATTTCTCATTATTATTAATGCTGAAGGAAGTGGTGCTGCTTAATATTTTTAACGCAGGTTCTTTGATGAATAGAAAGTTACTGTCACTTTTGATCAATTTAATGTGTCCTTGCCAAATTAATGTACTAATTTCTGGAATGGCAATAAGACTGATCCAAAAAAAGCATTGGTTTATCATAAATTACTTGCCATTTCATGGCATTGCTGTCTGCCGTTATTGTGAAAAACTAGCTATGAAACCGAACAGACTGTATAATCAATGGCAGCATCTTGAATCTCACAGGAAGTAACAGTGGAAATAAAAAACCCACACATGATAGATCATCATATTTACAACAACCATGTAACCAGAAATATTCCAATGCCTGTACACACACAAACATGAATATGCCTAAAAAACACAATTAGAGTCATTGTCACATTACATGATGGGGTTATTCATTTACACCCTTGTTAACAAACTTTTTTCATCCTTAATTCATGATTTAAGGCTACAGTTGCTTGGCTAACTTGGCTTATCTTGATGCTTTCATCATATTTGGATATGAGTTACAGTGATGTCTCTGTGATCGTTTCTTCTCCTCTTGTAGGACATAGTGCCTGTGGACGCGTCCTATGAGGTCAAGGAGCTCTACGTGCCTGAGAACAAGCTGGACTTGGCCAAGGCTGATGCAGAGACGCTTCCAGCAGTGGAGATCACCAAGGTATCTTCACTCCTCAAATGTCACTCAGATTCACTCTTCTGTAAATCCATTTTTACTATTGGCTGTTTGAACATGAGAGATTGTCGGATCTATATTGCCGTTAAAGGGGATTTGCAAAATTCACTTTTACACAGTGTTTAAACATAAATGTGTGTATACAAGTACCCTATAATGATAAAAATCCACCCACTCTTTTTTTTTTTTTTTAATCCTCAAATTTGACTTCAGACATGTTTAGGCCCCGCCCACAAATACTAACATGTTATTAGCATGGACTCTAGCCCTCAGTGAGCCAGAGCGTTTAACAGCAACATTCGAGAAATGTATTCTTAATAAAGCTACTAGTTATTTCAGTCAAGAGCAGTGAGTGATTTCCTGTTTTTCTTTTGTTGTTTATTACAACAAAAGAAATTGTATATTGTAATTTTGTAATTGTATATTAAACTGCTTTCACTTTAACACACCGATCTAATGTACACATGCGATTTCTTTACTTGCCATTTTACTTTCACAGAGACAACCGACTATTTTTAAATGAACTTTGTGTGTATTTGACAGCTTAAGCACAATAACACATGAAACACATGTCGGATGTGTGCGCTCAGAAAACCATATATATCCGAAGTATAGCTTTAAAACGCATGCAGATGGTAAACTTTCATGATAACGAAGAACTGCTATGTCACGTGAGCTTAATCGCGATGTCCAGATAATAATCTAAACCAAACTGCTATTTTAGTTTAGGGCAGAGTATCCAAGCGCAGCAGCTCATTTGCATTTATTAAAAGATATATGCACAAAAACAGCATGGTATAATAAACGATCTGTGGGGTAATTACATGTAAATTTAAGCATTTGGCAGATGCTTTTATCCCAAGCGACTTGCATTGCTTTTAAGGAGCACATTGCCATTCTAATAATTTCTTGCTTTCCCTGAGAGTCGAACCCATGACCCTTTGCGTTGCAAGCGCCACTCTTTATTGTTTGAGCTACATAACTGTATTTCAAGCAGAAACTAATTCTGAGGATTTATGTTACATCTTGTAAAAAGGGGGATAATAGGTCCCCTTGAAACAATCTGAAACACATTATTTTTCAGCGCTTGTGCAGTTTAAAGCCTAACGTCTGCTCTCTGCTGGTGGCTTAGGTGGACATGCAGTGGGTTCAGGTGCTGGCCGAGGGCTGGGCCACTCCTCTGAACGGCTTCATGAGGGAGAGAGAGTACTTGCAGTGTCTTCACTTCAACTGTCTGCTCGATGGTAAATGCATCATTTTACACCAGCACTGTCTTCTCGTGACATACTTTCAGTATTGGATTTCTTTTTCATGTGCTGTGCTTTCTGAATGCAACACCAGATGGCAACATTAGACTGTGCAATGCACTTTTCTTCTACTGGCCGATATTACAGTCAAAAAGGATTTTAGAAATAATTTTTTCCACTGTAATACATATTTAATTGACAACTAGTAACTCATGATGAATGAGTGGAAACACCTCTTTAGAAATATTTTGCTGATTTATGAAAAATAAAAATCTGTAAGGGCCTGAACACCTAAGGGATAGTTCCCCACACACACAAAAACATCACCCGCTTCTCACCCTCATGACATTCCCAACCAATTACACTTTGGTTAATCTTTGAAACACAAATGTAGATGTTTTTAATGAAACCGATTCATATGGATTTTTACATAACATTTTTGGGTCTTTTGAGTTTTGGTTACCTGGTCTTTCAGCGGAGAGATAGAAAACTGATAGTGAATGTGAAAAATTATGAAATTATGAAATAAATTATGACAGAATTTAAATTTTTTGGGTGAGCTAAGTGACTTCAGGTGAACATCAAACGACTAATAATCTAGTAATATTTCAATATTATATTTCTAATAATGTTTCTGGGTCAAGCCGGGCAAACCTCCTGGAATGGGTGACCTTTCACAAAAAAAGGGAATCTGCAAATGACAATTAGTGGTAGAAATAAAAGAGTTATTATAGTTGTAATGGAGGCTTGGGTTATGTTGATCACATGCTTTCAAGGATGCATGGTCTTTTTTAGAAACGTGATCGTCGGAAATAAAAAGTCGACATCTTTTTGATTACGAGAACGACAAATGTGCGAATGGCTTTTTAAACCATGATGTGGTTCTTACATTTATAGAAATGGGTAATTACAGCAATTTCCCACGTCAAGCTTGAGTTTCCAAAAAGTGTCAATTTAGTTTTACGGCCTCGTATTGCTCTGCCGTGTGTTGTCTTGCCTAGTATTCAAATTCACACTCATGACCATTAAGATAAAAAATCTTTCTAGTACACGTTTGAATTTGGATGTGAGAGAAAGTCGTTATTTTTCGTCATTACTGCACATCACACCTTGTGTTATTGTTTTGATCCTCACAATGCGCCCAATTGGACTCTTGTTGGACCAGACTGGCGTCTTTATGAATGTAATGGACAGATTTGTGCATCTTGCTGCCTGATGCTAGTTTAATTTGGATTGAGCTGAAATGGGACTCTTTCTTATGGAAAACAGCTGTTTCTGCCCTGATGTGTGTGTGTTTTATCCTGAAAATGGATTTAAAAGCTTCCCGCTCATATTGCTTTAATCAAGGTGTCTTACTTCCCTAGAAAACTCAGCACTTTGACATTCAGAGTTCGTTCCCTTATCTCGCCCCATGGATCCTTAACTTTTCCCCTCGAGCCCTTTCAAAGCTGTCAGTTTCTCGGGTTGTTTGATGTATGTGCCATGCGTCTGACCTCTGTTTGTAGGTGGAGTTATTAACCTGTCGGTGCCGGTGGTCCTCCCCGTCTCAAACTCCGACAAGGAGCGTCTGGACGGCAGCACCGCGTTCGCTCTGGCCTACGGTGGTCGGAGAGTCGCGATCCTACGAAACCCAGAGTTTTACGAGCACCGCAAGGAAGAGCGTTGTGCCCGGCAGTGGGGCACTAACTGCAAAGATCACCCGTACATCAAGGTCAGGGGTCAAATGTGTGTGCATGAGTAGTAGATTATGAACACGTTGTCTTAACTAGTCAGCGTGTTTGCCAACAAGAAAGAGAAAGGTCTGCTTGACCCAACACACTAATGGCCAATAAGAGCTTATTTGATTGATTTTAATTTATTCTTTGTTCACACTATGTCGTGATTACTGTAATTACTTGATCCGCCTCAGAGCTATTCACACCCTTCGAATTATGCATTTCTGTGGAAAGGCTGAATCTGTGTAGACAAAACCGCAATACAACACATTATGGCTTATTAATAAATGTATAGTGTGTTGAGTGGGACATTAGAAGGTTATTTTAGCTCTGCTAGCAACTTTAAACTACTTTATTTGTCTTTTATTTGTTTTCAAATCGATCTTTTATTAGTAATGCGTTGACGGTAGTTAATTATAGGAATTATTAAACAGAAATATTACAATATAACTCAATATATTCCCCTCTTTCCGGCCATTGAGTGTTTCCTCATGATGTTGTAGAAGTTGGAGCTCTCAGAAAATTCAGAGTTTGCAAGTAATTGGTAATAACAAAAGTAGTTTAGTAATTAATTACTAAGTATTTTCAAGTTCCACGAGGACGTGAGCGCATTTTATTCAAGATTCAAGAGTTATATTTGTCACATACACAGTTATATACAGAATATACAACCGGCAGTGAAATGTAAACCGGTCCGCTCTATGGACAGTGCAAATAACAATTACCAAAAAAACACAAGAAATTATAAAATAGAAATAGCTATGCTATATATATATATATATATATATATATATATATATATATATATATATATATATATATATATATATATATATATATATATATATATAGCAATGTAGAATTATAAAAAAAACAAGTAAAAAATAAGAGATGTGGAATAAAATAAGTGAGATAAACTGTCAAGTAAACTGTAGACTATAAAAGTAAATATGTGGTTAACAGAATTAATTTGGATTCTATAAGCTGTAATCTTATAATTATGCTAATTCTGGCATGGTGTGAATGCGTTTCTACACACTATCTGGAGCTTGATTTTGGACCAATTTAATTGCACTGGGCGGGGCTTTTCTATATGACATCACACAAATATAAACTGAACCACAGACTTAGGATAAAGCTGTTGATAAGATATTTCTGCTATCTTATGTAAGCAGTTGGAAATGATTACCATTGCCCTGCATGTAATTTTGGTTGTCAGCTCCCTCCCTTTCTTTGTTTTCTGACTCACGAACCACCTGGAAAGTCCCGATTATGAGCCTGCCGTGAATGAGAGCACTGTTGGACTACATACATGTTAATGAAAGCAGAATCACAGTGATTCAGCTGCCTGATCCATTAGCGCATCACTTTTCACCCGTCCGGAACTGGGCATCCATTACGGGAACACGTTGTCCGATGGTACAAGCGCATAATTGTGCAAGGCTGTCTGTTGCTTCATTGCTGTTTATTAATGTTCATGAGCAAATATAATTGCTCTTGCTTGTGTTCAGAACTAAATTAGATCAGAAACTCTACAGAAATTATAGCTCAAGACTAAAGTGTTCCTCAGGGGCGTCACTAGGCCCTTTTTAGGGGGGCTTCAGCCCCCCTAAACTTCTGCTCAGCCCCCCTAAAAAATATATTTGATACATTTTTTATCGCTTCAGTCCCCTTTAAAAAAACTAATTTGAAACGGCGGCAAGCTGCGTCAAGTTTCGGCTCCTCCCCTTATCTGAGTCTGCTTGGTTTTAGCGCATTTTTCAATCTGCAGGGGCGCCGAGCAGAGTGAACATCAAGGTTTGTGTCGTGTGTGCGTGCATTTATTGGTAGATTGCTAATGCTATGATATTACACCTGCATCGGTGCAGTTCTTTGTCATAAATGCATTGCAGTTTACATAATGTAATCATGGAATAGTGGATTGCAGTAAGGTTAGTAGCATACCACCCTACCCAGTGCCGGCCCGAAGGGTTGTGGGGCCCTAGGCGAGATAAAAAAATTGAGCCCACTGGTGTAAAAACAGCGAGAAGAGAGCACAAAAAATACAATTTCAATATTTAAGTGTATACATTTTTATTACCTGTAACAAACTCAACATGTAATACATGTGTAAAAATATTTAATCTGATTTAAATAAGTTTGCAAGTACTGCAAAGTATTGTAAAATATTGTAAATGAAAGTGCAAGTGTGTTTGAGGAACACAAATAATTTAAATATTATAAAAAGAAAGGATACAAAAATAAAATACAAATAAATTCTATACTTAAAAAATATATGTATAAGGGAATAGATTGGACATGACATGAATTTTAAAGCCAAAGAAATTGTGGCTGAGAGGTTAAGGCGACGAACTACAGATCCAATGGGGTTTCTCCGCGCAGTTTCGAATCCTGCCGACAACAACAATTGTGCAATTTGATTGCATGTTTTTGGAGGGCTTGGAACGGATTAGACATTTTACATGTAAAATGTGTTCCAAGATACGAAAAACTCATTATACGAAGTCCGCCTCAGAACGGATTAATTTCGTATCTCGAGGTACCACTGTACGTCGATCAAAATAGCAACCAGACTTATGACGTTATATAACTTATAACGTCTAGACTTATTTAAAAATAAAACTACTAAAAATGCGTGAAATCATGTGCGAGTCGCGGGGCCCCCAAATCAAAGAGGGGCCCCAGGCGACCGCCTGTATCGGGCCGGCACTGACCCTACCCTAATAGTCAAATAATATTTTTTTAATCATACCCTTATTGGGGGCTGAGCCCCCCTAAAATCAAAATCCTAGAATCGCCCCTGGTGTTCCTTATTAGTGAAAGAGAACTCCACAACGCTTTAGCCTCATGGCAGTTTTTCAGGGGGATTTTCTTTAAAGTATTTTCTTTAAATACTTTTTTTTTCTTCTGTAATTGTTTAAAGGGGCATAATAGAACATGTTAACATGCTTTAATGTTAAGAAATGCATTATTTTTCACTTATTGTAGCTGCTCTATGCCAGTCTTTCTGAAACGCGTCGATTTCTACAAGCCCTACTTCCGAAAAGCGAAGTGTGCTCTGATTGGCCAGCTGACCCAGTGCGTTGTGATTGGCCGAACACCTCAAGCGCTTGTCAGAAATGTTAACGCCCCTTTCCATAATCACAAGCTTCAGCTTCCAAAGCAATTATAAAGACGGTTAATAATAGCGTCAGTTTTCCCATATCAGTTCGAGCCCGAGCCGGATTCTGAAAGTGCAGCTCGATCAGATGCTCGTATGTTTTTACAGATACAAGCGAATGTTCAGCGTCACGTGACAAACGCCTGCTTGAGCGACCAGTGTGAAGCTGCATCCATGTTTGTCATCTTTTCACCACAAGTTATAAGCGGAGAACAGAGGATACTGTGTTTGTAAACATTAATCCATCTCTGCACTTTTGATCGTAAGAAGGAAAAGCACATGCGTTACTCTACACTGGACGAAATGCAGCATTACTTTAGCAGATTGCCCGAGGAATTGCTCATTTATTTTAGATATAGCTGGTCTTGTTCTCTGCGGGTTCAGGAAACTGTCCTGTAAAATCCACTGCTCACACATGATCGTTTGTGTTGGGATTTTCTGGAACAGTGTTGGAAATCAATCTTAACCACCGTTTCCTAATTGCATTCACTTTCGGAAGGCCAAATAAAATGCAGCCATTGCTTTCGCATAGAAACACAGCGTCTCGAGACATGGCGACGACAACATGAAAACTGAAGCCACGCCTTCTTTCTCTGCATTTGGGCGGCATTATGCAAATATTCCCGTCTAGTGACAGAGAGGGAGAATTTGATTCAGGTGTTTTAGATAGATAGAATAAGTCTTTTTGTGCTTTGTGACTTTACAGATCTTATATGTGCACAAACGGCTACATCACACTAAAGAAAAACATGAAACTGCATCATATGACCCCTTTAAAAGAGAAGATTTTCCACTTAAGTTCTATTTTAGAAAGTAAAGTCATGGATATCTAGCTCGAAACAGCTGACCTTATGCTTTAATAGGCCCCGGTTCGGTCACATTGCCAAGCTTTCCTTGGACTGCACTCTGACAGAAGACAGAGTCACGATGCCCTCTCAGAAGGTCTGTGGAAACAGGGTTCTCTCTCTCTCTCTCTCTCTGTCATCTTTTTTTCAGTAATCTCTTTATTTCTTAACCTCCTTAATTTCACACATGTGTTTTAGTTGGATTTCTCGCCCTGCGTTCTATCCAAACAGTGTTTAGGCAAGTGGCGCTCTCCTCCCCTCCTTTCCCCTCACCTTTCTCTTACAAATCTCGCAGAGTAAATACTGAACAATTGTTTCCATCTGTAAGTAGGGATTGTGGGCTTAGGTGGACTTTAATGGCTCCGCTCTGCTCCAGCTCGCACTAATGGGCGCCAACGGAGAGTTTTCGGACTCTGGAATGGCCCCGTCTGTCTGCGCGCCTACGGTCACAAATAAACCCATCCCCAGACCAAAGAAAGAAATCGCACACATTGAAGTGTCTAGCAATAAGCTTTTCTTTTATTTACAGTACTCTTCGCTTAATGGCATTCTCTTAATGAAGTTTTAAGAGTGGTCACAGTCCATAAACAAGCCAAACAAAAACAAAAGGTGGAGTATTAAATGCATACAAAACAAAAATTGCCGTGATTATGTGGTTAAAATTACATTTCCTGTTTAACTATTAAAGTTGTTGTAATAAAAGTTATTATAACTATAAGATATTTTATATTTAATTGTGCATGCTCATCTAAAAAAACATTTTTAATAGTTTTTAATCTTTAGCAAATCTAAAAATTAATTTTCATTTACTTTAACCAAACTTTGATGTTTTTGTGCCTAAATTCACGTGTAGCGTTTTAAACTTATTTGTATTTCCAGCGTGCTTTTATTTGACCTTTTTATAGCATAGAATTTATGTCATATCATTCATAATTGTAATATTTTTCCATCCCTAGACAATGGCTTGCGAATGAAATTTCTTTTTAAAGTGTTTGTACTGCAGTTCCTTTCAAAAGTTCTGTCAAGGCTCGAGCTGAAACGACCATCATGTCTGTTTTCATTTTACACGATCATTAATATCACTTAAGCTGACCCCCCCCCCCCCCAAAAAAAAAAAAAAACCCCAAATGAGTCTGAACTTCTGTTTGATTTAATATTGTACCAGAGTACCCAGTTGGGTCTTATGAATGGGGAATATGCGATACTGTGATAAAATGTGATTATAAGTTATCTCATTACTATGTCTGGTTTGTGTGTTAAACTCCGTCTGCTGAAGCACGTCAATCAGCGCGGCTGTAAAACCGGCCTCCATTATGTGTGGTAAATACTCTTTTCCTGTTTATTTCGGCTGTCAACCTGACAGCTGAGTCCACATTGCGAGATTTGGTATGGGGGGATGTTAACCAGACCTTTGAGAGCATTACTTTAATTGCATTATCTATGTTTTTTCGCCTCATTGAAAGGGGAGCAGTGCTAAACCAGTGCTCAATTACTTTCTAGGACAGCTAATAGAGTTGATTTACTGTATAGATGCAATGCAGTGCCAACAGAACGCTCCCTGAGTTTTTCCCTCGCCAGCCTCTGCAACATAAATTAAATAAACGACTGCTACTGTTGCTATACTGACAGCCACACATGCGTTCGGTCTTCAAATGTAAATGCAATGCAGCTTATGAAGCGTTATATTAAACTTCACTGCTTTCAGGCCTCTCCAGGTTTGCTTAATATGATCGCATTCTTGCACATAAAGTTCTCGAGCCACCAGTGCTGCTGTCGAGTCAAATCAGTAGATGAAAGTGTGTGGGGTTGTGAAATGGTATTCTCTATCCTAGCGGCCCAGAATCTGCTGCAAGCTCTGATATCCTCAGCATACTTTACTGCTTTTTAAACCTGGCCAGCGAAAACCTCCTGAAGGTAAAATACTAGTAACAGCAGCTGAGAGTCATAGCCTGATTTTGAGATGTAGTCCTGTTTTAAAATATGAATGTTTTGAAATTCAACGTTGAGTTTCAAATTTTGCAATGTTCTCTTGCTAAGATTGTCAAACTTGTGCGGGGGAAAAGTTGCATATACTACTTAAGTTACCAGACTGCGACAATTAGCATTTAAGGAAGGGTTAGGGTTATATCTAACCCATCATTTCATCTTTGATTTCAATAAATCTTGGAATGAATACAAGAGTTTTGCTTGATTTTGTATATTTGCCGATTTCAGAACCAACTGTGGTTGTCAATCTCAAACAGCTTCTTCTGTGTTGGTTGCCATTTTGGGGAAAAATATGCTACAATATGGACCAGTTTAAATTTTATTTAGGTTTAGCTATATTTGACCACTTTATTACCACAAATCACCATACTGAGATTTTTAAGATGACATCCTCAAGCCTCACAAAGAAAGAAAGAGAGTGCAATTGTGGCAGTTTGTCCCACAACATTGTACAGATGAGGTTTGAAGTTTATTGGTGTTGTTTCTGATGGGCTTTCCTGTGGCAGATGGTGATGGAAAGCGGAGATTGGCTGGTCGGAGGGGATCTCCAGGTGCTGGATCGGATCTACTGGAACGACGGGCTGGATAGTTACAGGCTCACACCAACTGAACTCAAGCAGAAATTTAAAGAGATGAACGCAGGTATGAAACAACACACAGAAGTTGCTGAATAGTTAATGTTGGGTGTTGTGAGTTGCCATGCTCTCAAACGGTACATTTACATTTTTGCATTTGGCAGATGCTTTTATCCAAAGCAACTTACATTGCATTCAAGAAACACATTAAATCAGGTCTTGCTTTACCTGGGATCGAACCCATGACCTTGACCCATAAACACCAATGCACTACTGATTGAGCTACAGGAAAGCAACAGACCCATTCATTTTCTTAACTTGTATACAGTATACTGGTTTACGAGTGACTTTTTTTATACGAGCAAATCGGTGTATGAGCATTGTATCGGAGTGCGAGACAAATTTTCCCTCGCCCACGCACTTTTTTTTTTTTTGTGGAAAAGTCCTAACGCTCAGCATCTTTGCGCGCATTTTTACTGGAAATATCCTAATGACAGCCTCTCACAAAACAGTCACGCGTTCCAACCTCTCCCCTTCACCCCTTAACTCGTTCATTCTCTCAGCATCGCTCGGTTTGGTTGCATCATTCACCACAGTGATACTTTTATAAATGATTTACAGCGGTTTTACCTCGTGTTGTAACATTAATTGTGATCGCTATTGTTCACGTAGAGAAATATATACGTACAGTACAGCATATAGACAATGAGCTCAAGATGAGTAAGAAAGAAGGGATAAAATTCTCCCTGTAAGCAGTAAAACCCTCCTCTCATCTCCTTCACGCCAGCAGCGACGCCACTCAAAGATAAAAGTGTGCGTTACAGTAAATTGTCAAGTATTTTTAGAGTTTAATTGTAATTAATAGGATGAAACCAAAAAAATATTTAAAATGGGCATTTATGGTCGTGTGGAACGAATCGAGTGATTTTTATTGCATTCTTATGGGGAAAATTGTTTTGGTGTTCGAGCATTTTGAGCTCTTGGAACGAATTAAACTCGTAAACCGTGGTATTACTGTATTGGTTTTAATGCAACTAGTTTTAACCTAGTTTTAATATTTATGGCAAGTTAAGAGATTTTTATGCACTCTTCTCTTCTTTGTAGATGCTGTCTTTGCTTTCCAACTGCGGAACCCAGTGCATAATGGCCACGCGCTGCTCATGCAGGACACACAGCGGCGTCTAATTGAACGTGGCTACCGCCGACCCGTGCTTCTGCTACACCCGCTGGGAGGCTGGACCAAAGATGATGACGTACCACTGGCCTGGCGCATGAAACAGCATGCAGCTGTGCTGGATGAGGGGCTCCTTGATCCCAACTCCACCATAGTGGCCATTTTCCCCTCACCAATGATGTACGCCGGCCCCACAGAGGTTAGTGTAGAATGAAAAAGGGCCTAGAACAGACCCCTGAGGCTTGACATTTAAAATAATAATTCAAGCTCAGCTGGACTTTATAGTTTTTTCACTTTTCTTGCTTTACATTTATGCATTTTGCATTTGGCATTTTAAATGGAGACTCATCCATCTAGTCATTTATCACATTTACATTTATTTTTACATTTATGCATTTGGCAGACGCTTTTATCCAAAGCAACTTGCATTGCATTTGATATACACATTAACATTCTGATCAGTTCTTGCTTTCCCTGGGAATCAAACCCATGACCTTGGCATTGCAAGCGCCACTCTCTACTGGTTGAGCTACAAGAAAGCTATAGATCAAACATTTTATAATCACTATAAATATTACTATATACTGAAATCCTCCAAGAACAGTTTTACTGCAGTTGGTAGCTACTCGTTTCGATGCCAGCTTCAATTTAACCATATAGCCTTTGAGATCTTCCTCAATATCTAAACCAGTGGTTCTTAACCTTTTTGGAGGTACTGAACCCCACCAGTTTCATATGCGCATTCACCGAACCCCGGGGCCCATCGCACCCCCCGGGGGGAGGGGGGGGGGGTCATTATAGTGACTCTTTATGATGAACCTGCATCAAAGCATCAAAGAGCATCCGCAAAAGTTGCGTTAATATTATTACACTTAAACTTAATGAATAAATATAATGTTAATCTGATAGTTTTTTAAATCGTGCAAGTTTTGCATTTTTCATGCAACAAGAACAGCTGTCTTAGTTAAAGTCTGTATAATATATAATATGCAATCTATAGTAACATCAATTATAAATTATTAGTATATTTTGCACACTTTTCCATGCGCATAGGAAGGTGTGGAAATGGAATAGAAGCAGGGCGGTTACCAAATTTAGTGGTTGCTCTTTGATGTGCAGGTTCATCATAAAGAGTCACTATAATACAATATTATACAACACTATAATACATCAGTCTATAATTCCTCTGTTTGAAATACAAAATGAATAAAATACAAATGAATAAAATACTATATACTATGGAATCCCCTCTTATATACTGATAATTTATCATGCATGTTCTTTAATAATATTCTTGATTAACACACTGACTTTAACAGCTGTTTTACAGAACGTGTCATATGTTTGCTGTGATCTGGCATTTACACGATTTGACCATGCGGAGAAGCACCAGAAATTAAGTCATTATTTCGAGAAAGTTTCTCGTTATTTCGAGATACTAAGTCAATATTTCGACTTAAATTATCTTTTTTTTCTCAACTGTGGCAGAAACGGGCTTCCATAAATATCTTTGCCTCAGCTCTAGACTGATAATCACAGGCGTCCAATCACAACTGACCTCTGGAGAAAAGGGAACTAACCAATGACATTTTATGTTACTATTAAATGAGCAAGCTCCGTCCCGCGACTGACAAAAATAAAAATGCTCGCGCGAGCAAAAACAGCAGTCGAGAGCGGGCGAATGTTCGCGCGTGCGCGCGAGTTATTAAAATGAGCTCGCGGGTACCCGTATTTACGCGTGTAGCTCTGTTTTCCGCTCGCGGATGTAATTTATCGTGTGCAAACATCAGTTTTGCGCTCGTATATTAATGGCATGGTTTTGCCGTCATATTTGGGGACCACTGCTCCACCGAACCCCTAAGACTGACTCACCGAACCCCTGGGGTTCGATCGAACCCAGGTTAAGAACCACTGATCTAAACCCTTAAGTGTCCCACTTAAGATACTTTAGGAATTGCTTGACATAGGCAATGTTTTAGAGAAAAAAACTCTATCAAATTCGCTTTGTCCTAAGAATGATGATTAAAATGAAGGCAGTGAACTATTGAATGGAAAGTTAGTGGTAAGGAAACTTGCGCAGGGCACATTCCTTCTTAAATCGTCGGGTGTACACTCGATTGTTGGTCCGTTCCACCTAACCTGTGCTGGAGGCTGAAGACAACAGGGACAGTCTCCTCTTGCGGGCATCACATGTCTCTGGGCTTTCCAGTAGGGATTGATTTTGTGTCTTCTGTAAACAGAACCAAAGTGTTTAGAGAACAGTGGTGTCCCTCTATGTTACACACACACACACACACACACACACACACACACACACACACACACAGACGTAATAAAGACAAACGGGGAGCTTTCTTCTGACAAAAATTGTTGCTGGTGTAGTGTTCCATGGCTATTTTGAAGTCTGTTGTTCTTTAATCATGTGGCCGGGGACATTAAAATTTTTATTGGGAGCAGACAGACTCTGTAAGTCTAAAGCAGCCCACAGGAAGCAGTCGCTCGCCTCATTGAGTTATGAGGAGGAAGTAGGGGACATGCTGACTCCACAGAAAAGAATTAGCTCAGGTGGTGTAGGCCAATTCTAATCATCTGTCAATGCTAAGAGATGTTTTCATTTTTCTCCAAATTATACGTTTTGACAGAATTTGAAATTGTCCCCCATCTCTGTGTCATTGAGCAAAATTTCCATTTGGTTTACGTTATCGTTGTACTCCCAATTTTAAGCATAGGATTATTCATCAAAAATGAAATCTGTCATCATTTACTCACGCTCATGTTGTTCCAAACCTTTGTTTTCTTTCCTGAACAACACGAAAGAGCTTTTGCACAGATTATCCAAGATTCCTTTTTCTCTCTAGCCATCTGACTTGTGTATTATATTCCAAGTTTTTTAAAAACATACAGCAGTGAAAGAACAAAATTGAAACTAGACACTGAAAATCTTCCTGTTGTGAGTGCTCTCAAATTTCAGTCGTATACAGTTGGTTACAAGACAAGCTGGAACCAATTGACGTCAAACCGGTTTTGTTGCAAAAATGAATGACTATTGGGAGTTTTATTAATTAACTATGCATTTGGCAGACGCTTTTATCCAAAGGTATTTACGGTACAATGCAATGTAACGTAGAACTTTATCAGCAACCCCATTCACTTTCACTGCTCTTTTCCAAATTGTCTCACTTATTTTGTGTTCTGCAAGAATAAAAGAATATGATCTGGTTGAACTACCATTCTAATTGATTAGTTGAAATGAGAATAAATCTGAACTGTTTCCAATAGGTCCAGTGGCACTGCAGGGCCCGGATGGTGGCCGGGGCCAATTTTTACATAGTGGGCCGTGACCCCGCAGGAATGCCTCATCCAGACACGGGTAAAGACCTCTATGAGCCCTCCCATGGAGCTAAAGTTCTCACCATGGCCCCTGGACTCATATCGCTGGAAATTGTGCCTTTCAAAGTGGCAGCCTACAATAAAGTCAAGAAGGCCATGGATTTTTATGACCCCAAAAAGTAAGTTTAGACTTTAGTCTTCCTATTTGTAAACACAAAGTAGTAACTAGTTGACAAGTGTCTTTAAGGATCAAATTCGAGACTTGGACATATTGACAGAGGCGTTAAACTGAAAACATGAATTAACTTCGTATACGTGCTCAAACAGTCTATCACTGCATATGTTGAGTTAAACATATTCCCTCCATGTCAGGCTTCCTCGATTCCTAACCGTGTTGCCAAGAATAACAGGAAATGTTTTGTTGTTGGTGTGCTTTTACCAAATTCTATGGCTTTGCTCCATTCTTTGAAGTCATTTAGAAGTGGAGATCTGCCATTATTCCTCTGGCGCTGTGCAGATGCTGCGGAAGATGACTAACGAAAATCATGCATTTACGCCGCGTCTCGTCTTGCAATTAATAGCGTCCGCCGCTATCGAGTTAACAGGCATTTCAGTCGTCCCTGATGAAGACCATGCAGCATGTCAACGTGCAGCAAAACTGACTGGAAGAACTGGGGACTTTTAATATTGAATGATCTTTATGCAAATGCACATCCCACACAGAGTTTAAAGGAGTAAGAAAAAGAAAATTGTATCAATTACTCACCCTCAGGTCATTCCAAAACCATATGTGGATATTTTTTCCATGGAAAAACAACAGCAGTTTAAAAAGATAGATCTTTAAATGGATCTTTCAACTGTCAAGCTCCATACAGGGAAACATTTAAAAATGAAAGTGTTACTGAATATTCAATTGAAATGCTAAAAAATAAAAGTTTGTTAACATTAATTCATATTTATTATTCATTGTATTGAAGAAAAAAACCCAACTTTGATAGTCTGTAAAAGTCATACAGGTTTAGAATAGGGATGTGCGAGTGTAGTCGACGGTACAGGGTGCGACTAGTCGACTACACAAGAAAAAAAAAAAACCACAAGATTTTATTGTTCAAATGACGTTTTAATCTTACATGTAACCCTCTGACACGCGCGATCACACGCGGGATTAGAACGATACGTGCGTTGGCTGGAGCTGCGGTCGCGAGGGACGCGCTCAGTGTTTGTCATATATCACAGTGATTTAGTTTTCAACCACGTACCTTTATTTTAGGTTTCAGACGTTTAAATACGCATAAGTACTGGCAAAAAAATACATTTATAGTTTGAAAATCAATCCGTTCAATAATAAACTGACAAGGTGTTTTATTCATATCAGATACACATTGCATAGATAACTATAAACTTCTCCCACTTCGCTGGACACTTACTGTCATGTATTTCGAGAGAAGGGACTGAATTTACATGTTGTAAATCCGACGGATCAGATTCTCTGAACTGCGGCGCCTGTCAAGCATCAGCTGACATGATCATTATAAAGGCTATTAAGCGACAAAACGCATTCACTTCCACATATTTGAGAATTGAAATATCAGGTAATTATGAAATTATCAGAAAAAGGAGATACGTCTGTCATGCGAGCGGAAACTAAATCTTTACCGCAGATCTCCCATGCGTTTTGTTTATATCAGTCGCAGCCGGTTTAATAATGACCACTGAAAGACGAGCGTGGTGTTGGGAGTATTTTAAAGTAGGAGGAGAAAGAAAAGTGTTTTATAAACTGTTATGTCAAACTGATATAATGATTCCACTGGATCCGAGCATAACCATATAAATCACAGACACGCAAATGTTTGGAGAGACGAGCCCAAACAGCCAAATCATCGCGTCATTTACTACAACTGTCCGTCACTGTGATCACGTTCAGCTGAAAGAAAGATATATATATATATATATATATATATATATATATATACTTTTTAATTTTTTACCTGTTTATTGAACTCATTGTCACGGGCATCACCATGAAAACCGACACACACGCCTCTCCAGAAGGAAAAGCGCACTTTGGAAAAGTGACCTTATTTCTAGCGGCATTACTTTTAGACTAGTCGACTAGTCGGTTACAAAAAATAAAACGACTTTTAAACGACTAACAAATTAGTCGAAAAGCACATCCCTTGTTTGGAATGACATGTTTTTTGTCATCTTTATCAGTTTTTGTCCTCATCATGATTAAGTAATTTAGTATTGAGATTGTTGCTTACGTTGTGATGTAAAGTCTAGTGTCTGACAGGAGGTTACTGGCATCACTTCTCTCCATCTCGGAAACCCCAGCAGTCGTTTGGAGGGGGTTGGGTTGGGGTGGCAGACTTGCACTCCGTCTGAGTTTCAAAGAGCCTTGCTTGGCGCCTTAGTAAATTTATGGCGTTCCGTCTGCTCCTTGAGCAGGGTGTTGGGCCTGGCCAAATTCGAGACGAATATGGATGCTGAGCCTAATTGCCAGCCATCCCCCTTAAAGTCCTCCTCTAAAATGGCTCAAATCAGTCCAAGCTGTTTCTCATTTAAATGCATATTAACGGTTCTCTATGGAGTCGGGGTTTACGTGTTCCACCCCTTCACCCCATTGAAGTGACTACCAGGTGGAATGGTGATAATATTCCATAAAACATCAGTTGTGGGTCCGTTCAGCAGTAGGATGCATCATATTTGCATTTTAGTGTTGAGTGATTGCTAAGATGTTCTGGATGCATTGCTAGATAGTTTCAGTTGCTGTTATATGTTTGGCAACTGTTCTTCTAACACTAACTGATGGAGTGTGTAGGTTTTCATCTTTTAAACGACCATATAGGAAGAAACATCATGGCCATATTCCAGGATGACAATCTCAAGATTCATCAGGCTTAAACTGTGAAGGAATGGTTGGGAGGGAGCATGAAAAATCATTTTCACAGATGAATTAAGAGTTCAGAGCTTAAATGCATTGAAAGTTTTTGGGATGTGCTGGAGGAAACTTTACAGAGTGTTGGACTCTTGCATTGACGATACAAGATCTTCACCAAGAATTGATGGAAATAAAATCACATCGCTTATTCCAGCGATGTGGAATATATTCAGGATGTTTCTTCCCGCATCGTTGTTTAAGAAATGAAAAGGTATACTTTCCATCAAATAGTGTTAGAAGAACTGTTGCCAAACATATAACATCCTAGAAACATAATAATCACAGCAATTATGATCCAATCAAAAGACTTTGGAAAAAAAAATTTGTCCAGGCAGTTGTCCATTTTCTATTTGAATGTATTTAAAAAAATGTCATTTATGCGATGGCAAAGCTGATCACATTTTTCAGGACCTAATATTAGGGTCAGGGGTTAAAAACCACTATTCAGCGTTCCATATTATTATAAACCCATCTAAAACACTTCGTTTGTCCTGACTGGAAAGCCTTTCTGAACGACAGCGTTCATTTAATGAACGTGATTACGACAGGGAAAGCGCAGTGCAACAGTGTATGTTTATAAATGAGTTTGTTTTCACAAGGTCTGCGTCTTAATTGAAGAACAACTAATCCGTAACAAATAAACCCTATCCGTAGGAGCCGTTGAGGATTGTATTTAGACTAGCGTTGGAGTTTTATTCGAGACTAATTAGCTCTATTTATCAGACATTTTTGCCCACTGTTTATTTTCGAAGCATTTGTTTAAATGAAAACGTGTAGCTGAGAGTTTGGATTTAATGACATTGGTCTGAAGTTTAGATTTCTGTTCCTTGCTAATTTATTTTTGTCTAAAAGTCAAGTCAGCTTGTTTACCTCGTCGTCTTTGCACCGTTGAAAGGAATTATGTGGCTTGAAGAGCCACTCGAGAGAACATATTTTATCATAGAGCTCTTTTCAGAGTATAATACATCATTCCCTCCAGAGCGAAATGTCCCGAACAAAGGAGCAGTGTACAACACCTAGTTATTATCTCTGACGCAAACCCCGAGATTATGTTTCATTTTCTTATCACATTGGGTACCACACTGTCCCTTTCCTGTGCACATCATAAAATTCCCTCCACCGTCTCGTTTTACCCAGACACCAGGACTATGACTTCATCTCAGGAACCCGCATGAGGAGGATGGCTCGCGAGGGCCAGAACCCTCCGGAAGGCTTCATGGCTCCCAAAGCCTGGAATGTTCTCAAGGAATACTACCAGTCTTTGGAGAAGGCCTAAGCTGCTTTCCAGGTGCACCGAGAGAGGTGGAAGCGATACTGTTACACTGAAAGAGGGAAAAGGAGGAAGAGGGGGCGTGTAAAAAACAAACAAAACACAAACATTGGGACCACCCAAAGGACTTCTTGAACTGTTGTGGATTTTGTCATTAAGTGTCACTGTCGGTTTCATGGCTCAGAGTCGTATGGCAGCATTTTTATATGTCGCGTAAAAAAAGAAAAAGAAAAAAAGGGTTGCACTTTATTTTACAGTACATGCACTTGCCTAAGAAAGTGCTGATAATAAAGAAAACTACATGGGGAGCTGGAATGCAAAATAAAGTGCTACCAAAAAAAGTTTGTGAAAGGTCCATTTTAAGTATACAAAACCGTTTTATTAGTAAATTATGTCATCTATATTCTTGTACTCTCACTAGAATTCATGATCACTGTTAAATTCGGATGAAAGACGTGTCATTTGAAAATTGTCCTACTTGCCTTAAAGATCATAAGCTTTTATTGAAATGGTTACTTGTACAGCATTGTCCGGGCTTTAATGCACATTAAGTTCTAATAACAGCATTTATATCAAGTAAAGCAGAAAATCATTTCCTCGTGTGCTTTTTTAGGCAGCGAAAATAGAGGTTGCAAAGTCAGTATAGCTAATGCATTTCCCCAATGTGTTCTAGTGTAAAAAAGACGGTTTGCATAGAGAAATATTAAACTTGAAGATTGAAAGTGAGAATTCAAGTGCAAGTATGCTAATATAAACCTTTTTTTTTGCTTTAAACTACTTGAAATGATTTTGTGGTACAACATTATGTTACAAATGCTGTCAAAAGAACTTCAAGATTTGAGCAATGAACAATCCTTTAAGCCACAATGTGTGCCTGGATGTGATGTATACCATTGGTTTTGCCCGTCCCTCTTTTCGGCATTGTTTTTAGTTGATATTTGGAAAAAATGTTATGAAAATAATTGTGGTTACAACAGTACGGTATATTCTTTGTGCACATTTTTCTACAAGTTTTTTCTTTCTTGCAAAAGCGGTCAAATACAAAAGTCACATTTTCAGTCTGTGAGGTTTGTCTTTTGAAGTTACTGGCATAACTTTAATAGATTTTATTTAGTCTGTAACATTTCTAATCATGGTGTTTTGATTTTTTTTCTTAGTTTGAATGTAGTGTTTTTTGTTAAACAAAACTTAGCATTGTCTTTGGAATAGGTGTATTTTTTTGTAGTATTTATTTTGAAAACTTTTGTGTTTATTGTATTAGAATAGAATCATATTTTTCACTTTACAACACTCCTGTTTATTTTTAACAGTATTGTCCTTATTTACTCAGTGTTTTTAATAAAGCATTCCACCAAAAAAGAAAATCAACTTCATTGGGATTGAAAGTCTTATTAATTCAAAGTCTGCACTCTCACACAAAAGACACATGAATCTGAAAACATTTGAAAATGTTTTCATTTCCAAACGTTCTCCTTCCTGCACTTACATTTCAAGCGTTTTCCAAAGGTTTTTCATCTATACTGGAATACTTAAATCTTTACAGCGCATCTTTACATCATGCATCTTTACACGCTTTTTGTAAAGCGTACAACAAAATTGTACAGAGACTGAGAGACCAGACATAATTAGGTTATAATAGTAATAAAGTTCTCACACTGTTCTTCCGATCACTTTATTAGCAGATTTACCCACTGGTGCGTTTGGGTTGCACTCAGTTGCCACTCCATGTTTTGGTCTAAAATGCGATTTCCCTCAGCACAACAATTGCTAGTAAATTTCACAGGACTGTAATACGAAGCTTGTGCAAAGTAACATATCTTTAGCAACACTGAATGCCCTGATATACTCACTAAAGAAGTTCAAAACATGTGAGCAGCAATATGCTACAAGCGAACCCTCTGCTGAGCACGGCGTTTAGATGAATATGAAAATATATAAACAAAATAAAAACACAAAAAATGACAGTAGTGAGAAAACCGCAGTTAAGAAAGCATCTGATCATAGCGATTTGTTTGCACAATCTCTGCAAGTGCATTTCCGCTCTCCAGTCAAGTCAAGTCACACTTAATTAAATAGCACTTTATACATTAGATTGGTTTTAAGCAAAGTAGCTTTAAGGTATTAAACATGAAAATAAAGTAACTGGTTAGATTCTTGATTGGAATTACACTTTCTTTTTGTACTATAAAGGGTCTTTCCAGTGAGTTAATGTTTTTACTCGTGAACGTCTGACCTCAGTGGACTGAACAGAGGAAATTAACCGGAGGCGATTTGCACCCATTACGTAATCGCAACGGATCAATAACACTGGGAGTAGGAAGCGGTTTCAAACTCCCAAAATAAATATTGTTTTGGTCCGATTTAGTTTGTAGTATGACAGGGGCCTTGACAGGAAATGGCACACAGTAGGCACATCCCTGTATAAACATGGATACCCATTGGTACAGTGTGCGTCACATGACTAAACTTGCATCATTGTTTTCGAATACAGTAATACCTCGGTTTACTAGTTTAATTCGTTCCAAGAGCTCGTAACTCAAAATTCTCGTACACCAAAACAATTTTCCCCATAAGAATGCAATAAAAATCACTGGATTCGTTCCACACGACCATAAATGCCCATTTGAAATATTTGTTAGTTTTACCCTATTAATTACAGTTAAAATTATAACCATTAAGATCTCATATACGCGCACTTTATCTTTGAGTAGCGTCGCTGCTGGCGTGAAGGAGACGAGAGGAGGGATTTACTGCTTACAGGGAGAATTTCATCCGATCTTTCTTACTCATCTTGAGGGTCATTGTCTATATGCTGTACTGTACGTATATATTTCACTACGTGAACAACAGCGATCACAATTAATGTTAACAACAGGAGGTAAAACCGCTGAAAATCACTTATAAAAGTATCACTGTGGTGAATGATGCAACCAAACCGAGCGATGCTGAGAGAATGAACGAGTGAAGGGGTGATGGGCTTTGTGAGAGGCTGTCGTTAGGATATTTACAGTAAAAATGCGTGCAAAGATGCTGAGCGGTAGGACTTTTCCACAAAAAAATGTGCTTGGATGAGGGAAAATTTTCTCGCACTCCGATACAATGCTCGCACACCGATTTGCTCGAATACAAAGTCATTCGTAAACCGAGGTATTACTGTACCTCCCATTTTCACAGTCACGCTTTAACTCGCATTTTCAAACTTATCCAACTTTGAAAAGACCAAAACTTCGAGAAATAGATGCTCTTTCAAATGTATCCAAATTAGTATAGACAAAGACATGAAAACATCCCTGATCATAATGCAATTTTCCCCAGTTCCCGCTGTTAAACAATGCTGTGTGCAACAGTTGTACAAGGTCAACGAGATATATCAGAAAATGCACAAAAGCGCAGCTGGCCTCCAGATGCAGTCGTGCCCCTGTGAGAGGGTGACACCTAGGGTTAATCCAGACTCTTTCAGGAATACCCTGCCCTCTCCTTTCATTCCAGCTCGGAGATGAAACGTCCAAATGTGCCAGCCGTCATGTTTTTCTCTGCATGTCCTCTGCCAGATCTTATTCCATCTCTGAACTGCATCGAGTGGGGCTTTCAACATGACTGACTAGCACTTCAATACGAACATGAACGACCCGTTGGGTATAAAGTTACTTTTTTCCTATGTTCTTTATAAGGTCACTTGATGGAATTATTTCAGTCACCTTATATCGTGCAGATTGAATAAAATATGACAGAACTAATTCAATACAAGGATTCCCAATTCATCTCTGTTCTATAGTGTTCAATCAAACTCATAGCGTAAATGATGTTTGCAAATGTTTCTGCCAAACTGCTTTTTTCCTTCAACGGTGTCTTTTAACGCAGGCTTTATTAATACTGACAGACAGGGAAGCAGCTCTCGGTAGCACCTGGTTCTTGTCTTTGCCGCTCTGCAGTAAAAGCCTTGGCTCTTTTGACCTCCCCTCCAGTGCTAAAAATGCAAACCACCATAAAGGTAAATGCATCAAGTCATGTGGAAATTATTACATTGTCCTTAACACACAGAGATGAGTTAGTGAAGTTGGTTTGAAAGGTGTTGGGGAAAGAATTGCGGTATAAATGTTTGTTGTTGTTGACAGATAAACACATAAATAAACGTTACACTTTATTTCCAAGTATACAGAGTCCAGTCTCTTGGACCGTATTGCTGAAGGCAGTTCATGAATAGGTATGGCCAGCTTAAATCCTGCCTTCTACAAATAGGGTACTTTACTGTAAAATGTTTTTCCAGCTCACATGTCTTGACATCAAAAATGTTTACATTTATCAATTGAGTTGATATCAATTTCACTAGAGAGCATAATTGCACTTTATTTTAAGGTATGAGTGTAATTATGTATTTAACGACAGTAATATTAATTAACAACATGTACTTAGGGTAGGGTAGAATTAAACTTTGGTTGAAGGTTGTATTTATGCATAATTCACTGTTATTACTATGGTAAGTACATATGATAAATGTAACAAGGACACTAAAAGGAATTGTTACTGATAACAAAAAAAATGAAATGGCTAATTATGACTAATTATTAAAATGTATTTTTAAAATGTAAAATATTTTTTTAAAGGTTTTTTACTTTGACCACATGACTTTTTCTCCCTTAAAAACTGAACATTTTAGACAATTGTGAAACAGGAAGTTATATCATCTCTTTCTACATTGTGGCAGGAAGACAATCATTCCATTTTCTAAATTTGAACACAAATTTCATTCAACACTGTCATTTTTTATTTTATGTATTTGATGCAATATAGTTTTTTTGGTGCTAGCAATGCCATGATCATGTTTGATTCCCAGGGAATGCAAAAAAAAAAAAAAAAAAAAAATTCCTTCAATGCAATGTTATTAGTGTATGTATGTATATATGTGTGCATGCATGTATGTATGTATGTGTGTGTGTGTGTGTGTATATATATATATATAATAAAATAAATATTACATATAATATGTTACATTTATTTTTTATTTAATTTTAATTTGTTTTTATTTTGTTCTCCTGCATTTCTAAATGTAAAAGATTTTGGATTTTATAAAATGAATCGCGAGTGACTGCTCACAAAACTCATATACTGTGCCCTCCTGATTTGATCGAAAGTTTTCTGAAGATTATGCTCCCTTTTTTCTGAAGTTTTATTGTTAAAGAACACAAATTTTGCCTGAATGTTAGAGAGTTCCAAATCCTATTTTGCACCCATTTGTGGAGAGTGCCGACAACTCTCTTGCAATACAACACATCCTCCATGACTAATGAGTGTCACCACTCCATCATGTGACGTCATTGGCTGTACCGGTAGATTAAACTGTTAGATGAAGCCCAGACACATTATCCCTTCCATTTCCCCTGCATCTGCTTTTACTTGCATTCAAAGCCAGCCATGACAAAATCTGCCTTCTATTGAAGGACAATGAGGTGGTGAGGAAACCCAAACTCGGTTCCCGGAGCTTTACTAGACGTGTATTACAGGTTCTATAACATCTAGCTGTTATTTAAGCCTTCTCTTTAAATTCCTGCTGAATATGACTTGTATTTTTCTCAGGTGCTTTACATCTCTAATGAAATGAGAATGCTGACGTCCCCATGCGATTTTCATGACATAGCGAAATATTTGCTTCTTTCCACATGTCTTTTCCTGCGACGTCTGATACTTGAGCCGTCAGTCACAAACATTCATGATTTTCATTGATTACATCCTTTTCCTTTTAATCTGCTTTCATCTGGTTTGGAATATCTACAGGTATTAAAATCCGAGATATGGCACATTACCTTTTGATATACAGAGAGGTATCATACATCAAATACTTCAACCTGGCATGTTCGCATCAAAGAGACGCATCTGTTTCATGACATAATGAGGATTCAAGGACTTGACAATTAACCCTCTTGCACTCCTCATCTTGTCCTCCTTCACCGTCTTGAGTGTCTTCAAACTGTGGCAACACTCCAGCCTCATGCCAGCTACCTGGGTAAGCGAAAGGGATCTTTGTCATTACCGAAAGATTCAAGATCATTCGTGTCGGTATCAGACGACATGCCTAAAGGCTGTTCACAAACCGTATCACAAACAGGAATCTCTGAAATCTGCCATTTCCATGGGTCAGGATTAAACTGGGAAAATGTATAACTATAAAACTAAAGATTTGTTATATATCTGTTAAATAAGCATTGCATCTATGTCATGATTGAAGGATAAGGTTGTTACAAACGGCGGGGAACATGTGCGATGCAGAACGAGGAGACTGAGGCAAGGCAGGTTTGCAACTGAAAACTCACTTTAATATAAAGGAAAACCAAAACACTTTATATAACAAACAGAAAAGGCACACTTGTGCAAAAACCTGAGATCTAAGAATACAAGGAGTGAGCAAACACAGAGACAGAATCCACACACAAGACCATTAACAACCGACAAAGACAAGGGAAACACAAGAGGGTTTATACACAAGGGAATGACGAACACCTGAGTAGACTAACGATAAAAGGGATGACAAAACTGGTGCAGCGAGGACACACAGAAGAGACCCGGAAGTGAAACATAGCATGACACACCAGACAGGAAGTGACACACGACTGACAGGAAGTGACAATTGACTTCACCGACAGGAAGTGTAACCATGACCTTACAGACAGGAAGTGACAAAAGGACATGACACACAGGAAGTGCACAATTGACACACCGGACAGGACTCATGGTAACAGAGGTTAATAAAACTTTTTTATTAAGGTTTCACAGCTTTACCTCTATACTGTCATTGATTTAAAAATCAAGCAAAATTAAATGTTGAAGGTAAATATTTCAACAATGCCACTGTTGATTGGTGAGTTGTATAGTGATTTTTAAAACCATTTTAAGTATCTCTGCTGATATTGTCAATGTCATGAATTGATGTCAAGAGATCTGGAACTGATTCCCGTTTTAGTGGTTCCTATTAGTAGCTAATATTTATGTTTGTCGCATTTTATAAGATGTGATGAAAGGGAGGTAACATTCAAAACACACATTTCGTCATTAGATGTTAAATCCACAATGCAATTACATCAGAAGTAACTGTATTTAAATGACAGGAAAATTAAGAGTAATCCCTTTTTCAAGGGAAAGTAATTAATTGTACCCAATACTGACTGAATGAAAGGCATTTATATAAATCTTAAATTAAATAGAATTTTTTTTTATGAATTTTACTGTTAAACTTGATCATTTTGTTGTGTCCTTGTTGAATTAAAGTATTAATTTCCTTCATTTTAATAATGGTCAATATTTTGCCCCCTTACGAAACAGTATTGAACTCTGTCAGGAGGCCTTCATACATATTAATACAGTTACCAACTCATTTGCATAAACTGTCAACAACATCACTTCGCACAGCTAACTCTTATTAATTGACTTCCAGACGATTTTCTGCTTCAAATCACTGTGCGAATGCATCTTTTATAGCACTGACTTCAGCCTTACCCATGTCAGGTCATAATACAAGTCACTCAAATGGCCTGTCTAAGTGGTTTCATTACTAGAAATAGCAACAATATGCACCAGACTTGTGATAGTTTCTGACATTTGGGTTTTTATTCTGTGTGTGTGTGTGTGCGTATGCATGTGTCTTTCTCAGGTTCTGCACTGCACCCAGTCACGTTATTTGCAACAATGAAGTTGCAAAGCCGTCAGTGCTTCTTAATGCCTTTTGGCCACAATGAATTGATGACGAAGGTAATGTTGATGGTATCATCCTCTGTATGTTTTGTAGGTCATAACGGTGCGTTAATAACTCATTGCCGTTCGCTGACACGCTACTGTATTCAAATGTAATGGCTTGCATGGAGCTGCCTCTTGCGTCAACACCATCTGAACGAGTGCTGATGCAACACTGTGCTTCTTTTATCTGTTCTTCCTCAATCAGAAGGCTGAGATAGTATCTGCGTGAAGAGAAGCAAGTGCTAATCTTTCAGTTTGTTTGTTCATCAATAGTTACAGACCACCCTTCAGGGGGATATTTTTCAAAGTAAACACATACTGTGTCATTGACATTTACATTTTGAAGTGTGCAAATTCAAAGTGTGCATATTCAAAAAAAAAAAAAAAAAAGAAGTGCACAAAACTGAAACTTGTGCAAAATCTCATTTACACTTACATTTGCTAATCACTTAGCAGAGGCGACTTATCCAAACTTATCCAAAGCAACTTAACAATGAGGCGAGCAATAGAAGCAATCAAACCAAGTTAGGTTGTTGTTTTTTCATTTAAAAGTGTTAGTATTGATGAATTAATGGGTCGAGTGTTGACGAAAAAGAGACTGCTTAACCGTTTCTAGGAAATGGTTAAAGACTCGGCAGCTCGGGTTGAGTCAGGCAGGTCATTCCTCCAGCTTGGAACGGTCAAAGTAAAGGTTAGTGAAAGTGATTTTGTACCGCTTTGGGATGGCGCCACAAGATGCTGTTCACTTTCAGAATGCAAGCGTCTAGATGACGCGTAGGTCTGAAGTAGTGAGTTTAGGTATAGGGGTGCAGAGCCAGTGGTTGTTCAGTATGACCTAACATCAGTGCTTTGAATTTGATTGGCAATTGGCAACCAGTGCAGTTTTATGAAGAGAGGTGTGATGTGCGCTCTCTTCGGCTCATTAAAGATCACTCATGCTGCAGCGTTCTGGATCAATTGCAGAGGTTTTCCAGTCTGCCAAGAGAGCATAGAACAAGAGCTTGGACATAGCATGCGCCGATAGGAACGGCCTGGTCCTCCAAATGTTGAATTGGGCCAATCTGGAGGACCAGGCCGTTCTAGCAATGTGGTCTGTGAAGTTCATTAATCATAACTCCAAGGTTCCTGACTGTCCTGGATGGAGTTGTGGTTGAGGAACCTTGCTGAATTGAGAGGTTGTGAAGACGTGTTAGGATTGGACCTCAAGCACTTCTGTTCTCGCAAGGTTGAGTTGAAGGTGAGGGTCCTTCATTCATCAAGAAATGACTGTCTAACATCGGATCATTAGGCTGGAATGAGTAGTAGAGCCATGTTTCTGAATGACTTTGTGAATCTTTGTGATGACCTGTAGATGGAGAAGAGAAGTGGTCCAAGTACTGAGCCCTGAGGCACTCCAGTTGCTAGATCTTGTGACTTGCACACCTCACCATAAACAACAGCCTGAAGGACCTACCAGAGAGTTTAAGCTTGAACAATTGGATTGCGGTCCTTGAGATGCTCTTTGTCATTAGGGTTTACGGATGGATCTGATGATTAACTGCGTCAAATGTATGTCACGTTTATAATATCTGTATTTTTAAACTATATTCTTGCAATGTATATTATTTATGTGCATATACAGTACATGTGTTGTGAATTAGGCAGAAAATTATAGTGGAAACCTTTCCTGTGCGTATAATTTATGAATTTGAAATTTATGAATAATCCATTCAGTTATTTGAGAATAAGATACATTGTTTTAGACAGGTTTCTTAAACGCTCTGCCATTGGTTGAAGAAAAAAACGTCCTAGTCCTTCTCCAATTGTACGCAATTGGTTGAACCAATGTTTGCGAGTCGTGCTGGTTGTTTTGAGTCAGTCACAATGTTTTCTATTTTAAAGAAATTAATTTTTGAATGACTGACGTGTAGTTGTCTCTAAAACTGGAGTAGATATTTTGACAAACACGGGAAAAAAAAGAAACTAATGTGAATAAACACCTAAATATACATTGTACTTTATAATACCGTGTTGTGTGTTTTCAATTTCATGCCCTGTGAAGTTTAGCCTTTCTAAAATAAAGGTTGTATGGTCATTTGTGTTGGTTTAATGACTCTCTCACGGTATTGGGCCATAAATAAACACAATCTGATGATATGTGACCTAACTGGCATTTGCATTCAAATTGAAGATACTATCTTGACAGCATGCAAATAGAGCGGGAGCTTTGTGAGGTCATAAACACATCCTTCAGTAATGTGCTCATCCTGACAACACTTTGTGTTTGTTTGTATGGTTTTCCAAAGCCCTGCGCAAACAAACTCTCACTTTTAGGGCATCGCAGATTACTTGAGCTTTGTTCGCATAATTAATAACTGATAAAGGAAACTTGAGTGTGTAGTTACATCTGCCTGGCCTTTAGCCATGTGTTTTTATTAGTAATGCATAGTGGCTCTGTTTCAGCCAGGGCTTGTTGGCTGAGCACCTGGTTGGCAATCTTGATTTCCCATATATCATCTGCTTTGGTGCTATTCGATGCCGTGATTGTATTTGTCTTGGACATTGTTCTAGCTTTGATCATGAGCAGCTGTAATTATTTGGCCCCGCACTTTCCGCAGGAGACAGCCGGTGCAACAGGAGAAGGCCGTGTGTGTGAGTGTGTGTATGTGTGAACACAATCCCAAACAGACTGGGTACAGTGCAGGACTTAAGTAGAGGATAAATAGCCCAATTAAATGCCTCCTTTATGGTTTTCATCAACAATACAGTTGGCTGGTTATTGTGCAACACTCTTTAAGTCTATGAATGAAGGCGGATACGTAAATGAATCAGTGGAAATTGAAGCAGGCCCGCCCTCCCCCTGCCAGCTTTCATGCTCAGGTCCCGAAACAAAAATAAACACATGAATTAAACCTGAGAGGTGAATGAGAGGGAATTGTTCATTTATGGATTCCGGAAAAACAGGAGCAATCGGGACGGAAAACAAGGGTGATTTCATTAAACTCCAAAAACCGCACATTTGCCCCCTCCCTACAGCTCAGCTATTGTGAGGAGCAAACAATGGACTTTTTGTACATATAAAAAAAAATAAAAAAAAATAGGCGTTTTAAATATACAGGTTAAAAGAGGCTTACTTTGTTTTTGTTGGAAAAATATATTTAAGACAAAACATGCTAATTATACATGCTAATGTCTTTAATTCAGTAATGAGATGAGAGTAGCTCATGCTAAAATATTATGATTAATAATTATAAGATTTCTCTTTTTTTTAATAAATGCTATTCTAAAACTTTTTATTCATCAACGAATTCTGAAAAATGTATCACAGAATCAAATCAGCATATTATAATTATTTCTGAAGGATCATGTGACACTGAAAAGAGTAATGATGCTGATCACAAAAATAAGTAAGGTATATTAAATTGCAATCATATTTCACAATATAACTGTTTTTTCTGTATTTTTGGTCAAATAAAGGCAGACTGGATGAATATTAGAGACTTTTTTCAGAAACATTAAAATTAGTAATCTTTCCAAACTTTTGAATGTTGCTGATCCCAAGTTGCATGACAAAAAGTATAGTTATACATAATCTATTGCATTACACATTTTAGTTAATACAATCTGACTACTATTAAATTACTTTTGACCTAAATTGTTTTTAATATTGAATTGAATAGGATAATATTGTACCATATTGACAACAAAATACAAAGAAAATATATTCCATTTATTGTTATCAACAACATTTTTGTTTCATTATATCAGGATTTCCCACACCGGGGGTCTCATGTATAGACACACACACACACACACACACACACACACACACACACACACACACACACACGAGACCGAGAGAAACAAAGAGTCGTTTAATCAGAAATGACAACGCACAGGATAAACAGAAATAACAACTACATTTAATATAAACAATACAGGACAGGGAACTGACTCAAACTGAGGGTTTAAACACACAGAGCAAACAAAAGAGCTAATGAGTTCATTAAGATGAACAGGATCAATCAAACACACGGGGAAACTAGTTCAAACAAGCAAACAGAACCAGAACGCAATCAAAACAGAACGTGCGCGTTACAATTACGGCAAATCAATGAATTGGGGATGATTTACTGCCATTGTGTGAACAATGTGTAATCAATAAAAAGTAAGAGTATTGAGTATCTGAAAATGAAATCTAGCACTTAATTTTTAGAATCTGATTATGTAATCCAGATTACTTGTAACCAGTTACTGTCCAGCACTGTATGTATGTGTGTGTGTGTGTATATATATATATATATATATATATATATACATTAAATATATAAATGTGTGTCATTTTTAAATACTTTATTAATGTTATTTAACAAATTTTGGCTGTTTAAAAAAAACTATATTTTACACAGTTTGCATTTTCGGTCCCATTCCTGGTATTGCTAAATTTTCTCTATGGTTAATTACAGGTTTATAGTCTCAATAACGCTGAAATATGTAAAATATGTTTGAGACCGCATTAAAGCCTCATTTTTGTGATTCAAGCCTGGAAAAAAAGCCCAGAATATAATGCTTATATTACAATTTCTAATAAGCATTTTGTATTAAATCAGTAATGAAAAGAAAACTTTCACTAGTGGTCATATTTTCTCGAACTCTACTGTGCATCCCAACAATGGCGCAGTATGCGCTTTTGAAGCCTTGCGATTGATTCCATGTCTTTTAGTGCTTCGGGAGTTAGAAAAGACTTCATTTGATCTGTGTTTGATAGACAGCAGCCCACCCTGAAGTTCAGGTAATCCATTAGTTCCCCAGGAAGCTCCAGCGGGACTTAGACTGGCCTATAGCTCCACTGATATCCTGATTTTTATAGTTCACTGCGATTCCTCTATCCTCAGCACCAAAGCCAAATGTGGGCTTTTTTACAACCTTTTATGAGTTATAAGTAGTATCGCATGTTTCCATTTCCATTGTCCAGAAATTCCAACAAAATACACATCTCCATAAATCAAGCACAACGGATCCCCAAGCAGTTTTGTTGCAGGCCTACTAGTTAAATCCTGAGCCAGTTTTCAGAGTTTAGTGGAATACAAACTCGCTTTATATCGGACAGATTTAATTAGCAATGACTGTGGAAAAGACAAAGACATATTTAGCCTTGGAATCTCACTTTGTGATAACCACGCTCTTGGAGGACAGTCAGAAACCATTACTTCCCCCTCCTTGTGTCGCCCCTTGACATTTTAATTTATCTTGGCCACATCCTGACTAGCCAAGGGAAGAGATATATTCAGACTTCAGTCCTCAATAATATGGTCTGGATGGCTTGAGTTTGCGCATTGATGTTATTTGGTCTACCATCTGTAAATGTGTATTATGCGTTTGTATAAATATATACCACATTAGTTGTCTCAACAGGTTTCTAAGCTTGTCATTTTATTCTTTGTAATTATAAACTCAACTCTTGTCTTTCCAGCTTTTTGAAGAAGCTCGTCATATGCAAAGGAAAGACTCTCTCGAAAGAAAACCGTTTTTTATCCGTTCGATGTAAGTCAGTGGGATCCAATGCTATTTTGGACCTCATCGACTTTCATTCTGTGTATAAAAAAAACGGTTTTATTTATTTATGCGTTCCACAGGCTTCTAATGACATGAAGGTTGGTGAATGATGACAGAATTCCTTCAAAGTTCAAAGACTTGGATGATATGATCTTTTGAGCCAGTACTGTTATACGTAGTGAGTCTAATATGCATTTGTTCAAATGTTTTTGTAAACTTTATGGTTCTTAAATTCTCAATTCACTGTTGTACGCATCGACTAGCTTCTGCATGGGGTTGGAACAATGCCGTCTGCCAAGAAACTTCTGCAACTGGCTCTCAGTTGAATACAGTTGTCAAATTATATTATTTCGTACAGCAACTTGACTTTGAATAACTCAAAACAGCACCAACAAGTCTCATGCTTTAAAAACCTCTGTTTAATAAACAGATGTGTAAGCCTCATTTATGTAATGCTTTTTACTGTGGTCGTGTTTGCGGTTAATTGATTGTGAAGTGTTGCAGGATGAGTTTTTTATTCAAGTAAATGATAAAGAATAACACACACGTGTATTCAAGCGTAAGGTGTTGGTTTATCAACATTTAAATAAGAAGTTTTGAAGTTCCATGTGAGTTTCTCCTCAGTTGCTTGCCTGAAGACACGCAGAAGAAGGGAGTTTTGCTGGGAAATGTGTTCAACTAAAAAATGTTTCTTCTATGACTAGATCGGAATGTCCATTTATTCACTTGCTGAAGACAAAATTCCAGCTAAGTGGCCAAGACCTCTCGGCAGTATGAATATGAACAGAAACACGTCCAGCATGGGTGATGCATTAGCCCTGAATGACTCCCCAGAGACGGTTTCAAAGCATCTACATCCAGAATCAAGGTTACAAATGTGGTTCTGTATCACGACTATATGGTTCTCTGCCAAATGCATCCAAATCAATGTTTTATTTGCGTCATGATTTTGGTAGAGTGGGACAAAACAATTAAATGGTCTTTCGGACCTCCATGAAGTGGAACATCTGTGATGTAAACACTCTGTCCCACTGAATCACACTTATTATAAGGGGACATTGCCGTCCTGCCTTTTGTAAGCACTCCGTTACTTTTGGAGGGGGTTATTTATGTGAGAAATTGCTGTGGTATAACTGACACTATCCCCTTGAGTGTATTTGGGGGAGTCTGGATTCCACCTCTGCTCATTTACACCTAATCATTCTTTAGTGTGAAAATCAGGCAAGATGTAAAGGCAGATGGAACATATTAAAAGTATAAATATATATGCACACGCACATTGCTAATGCTTGTCAGAATGACAGTGGGCATTCTCAATGCACATGGATTTCATTAATATATAGCCAATATAATGGGGGGTGAAACATGGACTTTAATCTTTTTGAGTGAACAGGGATCATTTTGACAAAGCTGACAAAGTCTGTACACGAAAAATGCTAAGGAAAAACCTTTTTAAGTACATCATTGTTGTGTAAACGTACCCCAAGAAGAATGTGAAACATGGTTCACCTAAATAATGTGTAATATTCCACCTCTCAAATGGATAATATTGGTGATATTTTGATAAATTTGAGCTTTCAGTAATTAGTAACATTCATGTTTAAATAGGGTACAGATAATCTTGAGTAAATGGCTCAGGAAGAACTAAACCATTCATTAATTCATCATCAGCTACTAATAATTTAGTCTGATTAATAGTTTGTCAAATATTAATCATCATGTGTTAATTTCTTATCAACATATGTTATTACTTAATAGTGTAAATGAATGTTTATTACCACAGTCTAACTCGTGTATTTCAGCTTCCAGTTGTCTCCTTTAATTAAGCATTAGCTAATGATTTGCTAATTAAAATGTTGTTATTATTATGTAAATCTCTTTAATCTAGTACTGTCCACAAGATAAAAAATTGCTGAATTTATAAAACTGATCCCGTTCAAAAGTTTACATACATTATTTGATAATATATGGTTCTTAATAATTATTTTATTAAACAAAATAAGAAAAATTATTCATCCTGTTCAAATATTTTCACCCCCAGGTCTTAATCTATTGTCTCGTTCCTTCTAATGCGGTAATCAGTGAGTGGTTTAGTTCTACAAATTTGTTCTATATTTCACCCAAAAATGGAAATTATGTCATTAATTACCTACATGTCATTCCAAACTAATAAGACTTTTGTTCATCTTTAGCACGTTTGAGCTTCAGCAAGAACCAATGAGGTTCATTCTCGTGTTACGCGTCACGTTTGAGCTTCAGCAAGAACCAATGAGGTTCATTCTTGTGGTACGCATCACGTTTGAGCTTCAGCAAGAACCAATGAGGTTCATTCTCGTGTTGCGCGTCACGTTTGAGCTTCAGCAAGAACCAATGAGGTTCATTCTCGTGTTGCGCGTCACGTTTGAGCTTCAGCAAGAACCAATGAGGTTCATTCTCGTGTTACGCATCACGTTTGAGCTTCAGCAAGAACCAATGAGGTTCATTCTCGTGTTACGCATCACGTTTGAGCTTCAGCAAGAACCAATGAGGTTCATTCTCGTGTTGCGCGTCACGTTTGAGCTTCAGCAAGAACCAATGAGGTTCATTCTCGTGTTACGCATCACGTTTGAGCTTCAGCAAGAACCAATGAGGTTCATTCTCGTGTTACGCATCACGTTTGAGCTTCTGCAAGAACCAATGAGGTTCATTCTCGTGTTACGCATCACGTTTGAGCTTCTGCAAGAACCAATGAGGTTCATTCTCGTGTTACGCATCACGTTTGAGCTTCTGCAAGAACCAATGAGGTTCATTCTCGTGTTACGCATCACGTTTGAGCTTCTGCAAGAACCAATGAGGTTCATTCTCGTGTTACGCATCACGTTTGAGCTTCTGCAAGAACCAATGAGGTTCATTCTCGTGTTACGCATCACGTTTGAGCTTCAACGAGAGATTTGTTCTTTTACAGCAAGCAGGTTCGGTTGAGCTTCTGTTAATGTTTGCTGAACAATGTTTATCTGGGATTAAAAGCCTAAATTAAATCTGTTCATCATGTAAACGTTCATATTGATTCATTTTACAATCTCTTTTTTAATTTTTTGAAGCGTTAAAGTGACAGTTGCGTTGGCTGTCAATGGAGAGACAGATTTGATCAAAAACATCTTAATTTGTGTTCTGAAGATGAGCTAAAGTTTTACAGGTTTGTAACAATATGAGGGTAATTAATAAAATAATTTTCAAAGTGTTACCCAATATTTTTATACTGGAGCAATCAATGTTATATTACAAGCAATTTAAAAATAGTTGTTTCTGATAGGTCAATCGCTGCATCCATCAGTTTGCTCATTTGAGTAACTAAAACAGCATTACTTTTATCTCTCGTATGAGATCGCGGACTCGTACTCTTTTTTTTTCTCCTCTTTAAAAAAAATATATATGCAAATGCAACTGGCAACGTCTTCCGTTATTAATTGTAGTGATTCAGTATCAACTCAGTATCGATCTGTGTATATTTTTTATATACACAGATCAGTTTATAAAAAGATTTAGGCTCAAATCTATATTTAGATAAATGTGCTATTTGACTGTGAAAAATAATTTTACTCCATGTAAAACTCCTAATATAATGGGCTCTGGACTTGTGCCAGCATAGGTTTTCTTTAATGCCTTGAGGAAGTGGCTGTTGAATAGACTTTCAAACTTTCAATGTACTTTGGGTTTGCTTAAGGTATTACAAGGTTCCATGAGACCTTTTGAACTGAAAATAAAGAAGTGTTTCCTCACTATTCAGACAAATTACATTTGATCTGGTCTGTTTCCTTTCTTTACAAATCCCTTTTAAGTTGCCTGTTGAGTGAGAGAAGGCAAAAGTGACTTTCTTGGTTGAGCTGAAAGGCCTAAACCATATAGAGCTAATAAGCACACAAAGGCCCAGCTGGTGGGTTTGGCTCTCATTTTCTTAACATATATGCGGACTAAATAGACTGTTTTAAAGGGATAGTTCAGCCAAAGATAGAAATTCTGTCTTTTACAGTACTTTTTTTTTCTTTTTAAAAGAAAAAAAAATGTATGTATGAGTGTATGTCTATGCATAGTGCATACATATGTGTGTGTGTGTGTGTGAAGGTATCAATATACATGTTACTAAACCAAGGGTCTTCAACAGTGCTCTTTGTTTACCAGGTTCCTGCTTATTTCATAAGCGCCACCTACTGACAGGGAGTGGATTTACATTTTCATTCAATCTGTCTGCCTTTATTGTTCAGACAGTACAAAAATCGGACCAAAAAATGTTTATTGTAAAAGGCAGATGGGAAATTAAGCTAAGGTGCATTCTACAAATCTTGTTTATGGAGCAGATAAAATAATTTATCTCTCTGAAATAGGTTTATCTATTTATAAAACTTTTTTGTCAACATGTTTGAACTTGTACATGTTAGTAGATAACAAGTTATGAATTCATGTTATGATATCGAGATAACGCTTTATGAATTGATTTCACTGTACAGTATCAGTACTTTTTAACAATGCTGTGATAACCATTAATCATTTTGGTTACTGTATTTTTTTAATACCTTTTCATCTCTAGTTATGATGCACTTTAAAATCAACTATAGTGCTGTTTTTGAAGTATAAAATGCACAACACTTTTTTTATATAGTAGTTCTCAAATTGATTGAGTGATTGCAATGCACACAAACAAAGCTAAAATCAAAGCTAAGGGTAATGTACAGATGGCAGGTGATGTGGCCCGATTGATTCTGATTTGGGTCACTTCCATATATGGTCCTAATTCCGATACAGGTCAGATATTTTGCAATGTGAGATTTTTACATCACTGTAGTCACTTGCTGAAGGTAGTCAGTGAAGGACATTGATATGTCAGAGCTCATAAGTGTTATAATGACAGCTCTATATACGAGCAAAACACAAGGGCTCATATCATAAATGTTTAAAAACTTTAAAAAGCGTGCTGCGTGTCATTCTTACCGTTCTTTTGCACATGCGGGTCAATTCAGGACCATGATTTGTTCACACTGGAATCTAATATTGGCCACATTTAAAATAACAATGTGAACAGCTATTACAAAAAGCTGGTATCCGACTAAAAAAAAAATGTAAATGCAACTTTTATCTCACAATTCTACATAAAAGGTCAGAATTGTGAGATGAGATAAACTTGAAATTCTGGGGAAAAAAAGTTAAAGCTTTGAGCGGAAATCTAACTTTTATTCTCAGAGTTGTGAGATAAAAAGTGCACAATTAACATTATTATTTTTTATTCATGGTGGAAACAAGCTTCCATAGCCTGTTTGTGCTTCTATTGTAACTAAAAAAATATGTCAGTTTGATGTTGTACATATGTTTTTGTGTGTGTGTGTGTGTTTAGGATGAATTTAAATCATCAAAAATTGTAATCGTGTTTAGAATAATATTTTTTAATATGATGACATTTAAATCATTTTTAGACTTTTTTTGTGGCCCTCTGCTTAAGAATCAATGGTTTATATGGTGTTACTTTGCCTGTTTTTTTTAAGATTGACAGCCTCTGTGTACTAAGTAAATATTAAGATATTTATTAAATATAAATATCTAAAATAAAAGATAAATATCTTTTATATCTTTTAACATCCTTTTTGTATTGCACATAAAAAGTACGTCAAACAGGTTTAAAACTTACATGCAGTTCTTAGAAAAAGTCTGCTTATTCTTTTGAAAAAGTACTTTTTAAAAGGTTGAAAAGCCTCCAGCCTAATCACAACCAGATAATCAGAAGGTTTAAAAGAAAGGAAATTTAAAAAGCATCAATTCCTCTTATCTCCCCTGCTTCCCACAGAGTGTTAAAAGCTATTGCAACATTTAGTCCAACACATGGTTACAATATGCTTTACACCATCACATGCTGTTCAAAATCTCTCAGTATAAGGTTTTACGGTTTTATCAAGGGCATTTGAATCTGAATGTATGAATAAGTGTATTGCTAATGCGAATATGCTAATTTACATAATACTCACACTCAACCCAGGGGTCAGAGTAGAGACTGCAGCCCTCCCTGTTGAGAAGCCAAACTTCATTAGACACTGTGTATTTTTCTTCCAGTGTTTATTAAATGGTGGTTTGAGTATTTTAGCGATGGTACGCTTGCTCATCACTCTAGCTGCCCAGAACTGGGTAGTTAGTGTCCAAGAACAAGAATGATGGATTTTGATAAGACATTCTTAATTCCGCTTGGAACGTCTCCATGCTTGTTTAAACCCAAACTATTCGCTGCAAACATTCGTCGATGGCCAGTGGTGAAAAGCTGGCCAGAACAGAGGTAGCTGTTATGGCAGTTGAGCAATCGTTCATTTTAGATGCTTGTGGTACGGCAAAGTATGGAACATTTTCTTTTAAATGTTACCCACAACTCTTCCTTTTACACCCAGAAGCTCTTCTGGAATCAATTGTCGCCTCAACAGTGTGTCAGCACCTCTGAAGGTTGTCGTCTGACCGTAACTAGCGCTTCTCTGCAGCAGTTTGTATTCAGTAGAAAATGTCACCCAAGGCAAAATCACAGCCAACATAGCAGCTCTGTTTCACAGCATAGTGAGCCAACTCGTAGATTGGCAGCTGTCTTTTAAGGCCAACCCTCTAACCAACATTATATGGAAATGGATTTCGAATGCAATCCAGTTTATTCTTCCCTGATGATTTCCTTGACAGATTCTGAACTGAAATCATTCTAATAAATGCTTTCCACAAATATTAACTAGAAATATCAATAAAAACGTCAATAAACAACAATGAAGACTTCAGCTTTGCCATCATAGGATTGCATTTTCAAATATATTAACATAGAAAGTAAATACATATATATATATATATATATATATATATATATATATATATATATATATATATATATAAATATTTAAGTATTTGGAGAGTGTAAGGAGGCCGACTCGATTACGTAGAGCTTCATGGGCGAGTGGGCAGAGCTAAAAACTGCCTGAAATGTTTTGCTTGGCCTGTTTTTTAGACTCACAATGGTTGACGTGTGTGTGTATATCCTTTTACAGTTCAGAAGGGTGCTTGCGAGTGCCCCCTTTGCAGTCGATATGCCCCGCACTGAAGCGAGCTCCACAGTAGACGTCGAGCCGCGAGGCCGCGAGCGTTTAGTCTACCAATTGGTACAGGGCCATTTTTCCAACTTTGATTGGTGTATCATGGGTAATGCAGTTTTTCAGCATGAATTTTTCTGTTAAACATGACTATTTAAAAAGTCAAAAGTTGAAATACCATTGATTAACAACCTCTTTAAAGAAAGCCCGTCCTTAAAGGTTTACAAGTTATCGTTAAAAATTGAGAAAATGAATACGTTTTTTAGTTCTGGGACCTAACTGTTAAGTCTGTTTTAATAATATCTCACAATACAATTTTAATGTATTTTGCAGCCTTATTGAGATCTTTAAAAAAAATCTGACCTCAAACTTTTGAACGGTAGTATATTTATTATTATATTCACAGTTAACATTTCAGTCTTCCAGTTTACACCATCTTGGAGAATGATTGTAGTGCATGTTGGGGTTTCTTTAATCGTGCAGTATTTCATGCCATCTTATCATGCCAGCTGGGCACGAAATATGCATTGGCAGAAATGGACACTGGTAGTCAGTAGACAGGGTGCCCGCTCCCTGCCTGCTGCTTCTGCAATTTCTGCATCTCATGTTTAGGGACAATGAGCCATTGTGTGGCAGTTATTCAATCCTCTGCAGCTTGCGAGCTTTGACAGTGAGTGATCACATAAAATGATGTCACTGCAAAAGCTTGGAAGCCAAGTACAAAGAAGCACCTTAGATACTGATCTGTGGCCAGATTAATGTGAAGGAACACTGATGAATTCAGAGGAAGCCTGTAACAAAAGTCACAGGCCCAATGATTTTTTAGAATAAGGCAATTCTGTCCCTTAAAAAGAAAAGTGGGCTGCTGATTTGGGCTGAGTTTTTGTGTGTGTAAATAATCAACATGCGATAGCAAAGCTCACACGGAATGTGCGCCTGCAGAATTCACCAAGAGCCAGATTTACTAAACAAGGCAAGTTAACGTGAGAGCGCAATACCAAGGAAGCGCCACATTAAAGAACATAGAAGCAGCCGGATCATTTCCATGCTGACCTATGCAATCTAACAAGAGCAGCGCAAATTAGCATCTGGATTAAGACATGCTTTTTTGTTGCGGTAAATAATGTTACCAGTAAACTGACTAGCGTAAACCTTAGTAAATCACCTTGCATAATGCATTTAAATACTCTGATTTTTGCATCCGAAAGTGAAACTCCTACAAATAAGGTCCACTGCGAAATTACCCAGTCTAAACCTTTTCAGTGCTAATTTTTCTTTAGTCTTTAGTAAAACCAGCATTAGTTGGTTTTGTTTCACTTGCCCAAAGAGGGTTTCCACTGACACAAACTGTTAGTAAATCTGGCGCCAAATGTTTTTTGTGAGCCCAACTACTTTCATTGTGTGACCCAAAAACAGTTCTTAAGAATATCGTCTTTTATGTTCTGCAGAAGAAACAAAGTCATGCAGGTTTGGACAACATGATGGTGAAGAAACTATGATAGTTGTATTTTTATTTTTTACTTTGTAGGGGATTTACAGTTTAGACCCGAGGAGCAGATATGTTGCATGAAGACCAGGAGTCAGAAGTGCAGTCAATAGAAGACATTTTAGTGAAGTTTAGTTTGCAGTTTCATCAGCAGAAGCTTCAGGTCTCACAAGGAGTTCGTAGGCCGCCCCACATACAATAACATTGTTACAGCAATTATACTCTAACAGAGGGTGCTAACTACATCAATGATGACGTTTAAATGATCCTGATTGGCTAAGAAAGAAAGAAAGAAAGAAAGAAAGAAAAACTAGTAATTTTCCACACAAGAGCAGACAGTCTGAAGCAGATCTTCGTTGATCACATGATTGACGGGTTAGTGATGTGGCTTGTCGAGAACAAAGTCATTTCGTCTACTTATGGTGCAGTTAATCACCTCACCAATGCAGACCATATTAACACACACACACACACACACACACACACACACACACACACACACACACACACACACACACACACACACACACACACGGATACACACACACATACAGATACACAGCTTCTCCAAGGCTGAACTCGGCTCAGGCTCCAACTATCAACAGAGAGACTTCCCAAAACATTCTGATAACATGTTCTATCTGGTGAGAAGTGCAGACAATATTCATCCTTACTCTATGGAAAAATGCAGAAAAGTAAAGAAAGGCTTTAACTAATAAAAATCCCTAACTTGATAACTCACTCTTTACAAATCATTCAAATATGAAAAGGAAAATAATATATGTACAAATAAGAAAAAGAAAAGAATATAGTGTCAAGTGTCATTTACTCTAAAATTGAGTGTTGATGCGTGAAACATATGCAGAGCTTAACTAGCATAGCAAAACACACCCAACAGTGACTTTGTGTCTGATCTACATTTAAATATCTGTTTGTCTATAATCAAAACCTTACTCCTGACAAACTCAATCAGGAGTGTACACTGCTGTAATTATACAACAATAATTGCACTCAAGTAGGTTGTGTTCTGTTGCATTTCAGCATGCTATTAACATACCAACATGATAGCATTATGCTGTTCTATGGTTGACTGGATTGATTTAGTGGAATATTTGTAAAATCACATTTTATCATGAGAGCGGTTTGGAGCCTACAGTATTTAGTCATGGTACATCGTAAATCCAAGCAGATGAACTGGCTTCAAGCTGCAACTTCCTGTGTAGAATGTTTATTTATGTCTACAGCCATTATATATAATACGAGACGATGTACTGTTAGTAAAATTTTCAAATTAACCTTATGTTAAAGGTAGGGTAGACAATGTTTTTCATTAACACTTTCTTTTTTATAGAGTGCAACAGGGCTAAACGCACACCTTAAGAAAAAATACAAATGTTTGTATTGAACATTTATGGAGCAATGTATTTTATGTGATAATAAATCATAAAAAAGCGTATAAATATATATGGTGGTGACACATAAAGCCAGCATGGGGAATAATAACAATTATTAATAATAGTTAATTATTTTAAAATACTCACTTTTATTTTTATTCAATAAATGTACTGTCATTAAAATGTTAATATAAAAATATATTAAAAAAAATACATAGTTATTTTAAAAAGTAAAGATTCTGAAAGTATTGAATGAGATCCCATAGTAATTTAATATAGATTTAATGTAGTAACATTAAATCATATTTTTTACTATATGATATGATTAATATTATGTTTTTAAATATAATGGTTTGGTTATAAATATGGTGATTATCTCGAAGGTGGACACCCAGCTTAACGTATACCATCTGAATCTAACCAGAGATTTATTATCATGTTATATTATGTTTTTCGCCCCAACAGCAGGGGGCGCCTTTTACCCCAATTACCATACTTTCACATAGTCCATTGTTATTAAAAACTGTTGCTTTAATTAGCTTAAATGAAACTGAAACTGCTTAAGAAGACATTTGTCTCAAAATAATATTCAACCATTTTTGCAATTCTCATTTGTTACTTTAATCTACAACGTTTTAAGAACCATAAAATATTACATCAAATTATCACAGAATCAACTTTGTGCTGCGGTAAAGGATCAGCCGAATTTCCACATGCATCTTGAAAAGTGGATGTTTCGGAAAGTGTGGTGTTTAAGTTGTTTACGCTCATTAATATTGTAATGTTATGTCCTATGAGACGTGAGGTTATTTAACGCCATCTCTTGTGATGCTTTGCAGACTCTGCTCTGGCTTGTGTTTTGGAGGAGGCGTGGCTTTGGAGACGCTCTGAAAGTAGGGTGGATCTTATTATATTAAAGCTAGCATGCAATTCCTAGCCGCTCTGAAATCGCCCACCATACCTTTATTCAGCAAAGACGCATTAAATGGCTCAAAAGTTATATTTATAATGTTACAAAAGATTTCTGTTTTAAATAAATGCTGTTCTTTTGAACACTCTATTTAGAGCCCAACTGTTCTCATCATTGATATGTGGGAGATTAAGAGATTCAGAAAACATAAAAAATCTTGCCGTCCCCAAACTCTTGAATGGTTGCGCACATGGGGAGAAAAAAGTTGCTTCTTCAGGGGCCGTTTTTAAAGTCTAAAACCACATGGATGAGATATAAATGTAGAACACATTGATGCCTGAGAACACTTTTAAAATATGCAGCGCTGAAATCAAACTGTGTGCAACTCTAGGAGAAACACCTCTTTATGGATTCAAGGTCTTTTAGGATAACTCATAGAATATTTCTCAATATCTGGCAGTCAAAGGTGACTTACGTCTCATCTAATCTTCAAAGTAGATTGTATTAACCCATATCAGACTGCTTGGGTTTGAGTCAGAGACTATGCCTTTAAGGCTGTAATTTAACAGCAGCATCCCTTCATGTGGTTAACGCTTCACTAAAGAGCGGTCACTGCTATCAATTAAAAAAATCTGAGTCATTAAGAAGTCAAGAAGCGCCATTCATGCTCCGACCGTTCTGTGACTTTTAGGGAAATGGCCCAATCCATCTTCCAGGAAAAAGGAGACAGAGTAGGAGCGGTTATCTGATGAAGCAGCACCCTTCATTCCAATGAGAAATTCCACCACTAAAACTTCCAGGAATTTAGGGATCTTGAGCAAAAAGCGGACCAAGTGTGATGAAGGTTTGAGGGGTTTGTCTCTCCTTTGAATTTTATCCAGAATGTTCAAAACTGGGTGTTGCAAATAAGTGGAATTAAAACTAAAATCAATTATCAGTAGTAAAACTCCATCGTATATAATCAATAGCTATAGATAGTATTATTATTTTAGTATTTCTTTCTTGTTCTTTTTTACTTTCCTCAACTGTACATCTCATGCCAAAACAATTCTCAAAATTATGAAAATAAGGAAAACATATACATTGCTCCTTATTTAGTCATTTAAACATTTTTTTTTAGGGAATGCAAATCATGGCCACAGTTTCCCTTGCTTTATTCTTGGCAAAAGATAAAACACTTCTTTTGCGTAATCACTTATCTAGAAAGCCATGAGTTCTATCAGAATGTTATGGGTAATTGATTTACAGAAATAAAACAAGAAAGCGCACACCTGTTTTTCATCATTTGTCAAAAAATACATTTGGTGAACAACAGTTTTCAAAGGGTCCGAAATCCTAGAAATATTTTTCAGCTGAAGTGGGTAAATGCAATAGTAAATTGTTTTGTTGTTCCAGTTTGAAATCTGTTTAAGTAAGCCACACATTTTATGTGTCAGAGTTTTATTAATTTATAGACATACTGTTTGTCAGCACTGAGGTGGGTCTGAATTTCAGGTTTCATTTGTCATCTTGTGAAATTGTGCTTAATGTATATGAATATTGAGAGGGAGAAAGACCGCACGAAGTATGTTCAAAATAAAAATGTTCAATTTTGGGTGGTGTGGCTTATGTCACAGTCATGTCGTGTCTCGTCACTTCCTGTTCCCTAATGTGTGATCCTTTGTGTTTCCGTCTCGTTTGCCACTCCCATTGTTAGTCGTGTCAGGTGTTTCCCATTACTCCAGTGTATTTAATCCCACTTGTGCTCCCTTGTCTTTGTCGATTGTTAACGTGTTCATGCCGTTGCGTCCATGTGTGTTTGTTTCTCTATGTTTCCTAGTTTTCCAAGTTATTCCGAGTTTTCATTTGTTTATGCAGAAGTGTGCCGTTCTCAGTTCATATTTAAATTGTTTTCGTTTAATAAATAGAGTTTTCCGTTGATCCCTTGATTCCATGCTTTCGTCATTCACAACTCACCTCTCCGTTACAGCTTAAAGGTTAAAGATCTGGCTGGGTAACTCAAATGCTGCAGGTTCAAACCCCACAAGCTCAAAATAAGACACCTAACTCCAGGTTATTCCAGGGAGACTGTCATATTGTAACAGTTCTGTCATGTCTCTGCCCACTTCCTGTTTCCTTCTGTGATTCTCCCAGAGTCATTCCATTCACCGGTCTCATCATCAATTACCTCGTCAGTCTTGTCACCTGTGTCTCATCATCCCTTGTGTATATATTCCCTTGTGTTTCCCTCTGTGAAAGGGGGTTTAATACAAGTTTGGCGAGTTATTATTAGACTATCATTTTTTACAACTCTTCACGCCTCCCCTGGCATGCTCTGGCGCCCCCCAGGGGAGGTACGCCCCACACTTTGAAAACCCCTGCTCTAGTAACATCAACTGTCCAAAGTCCGGCCAAAAAAATAAATCTTTTTTCCTCTTTTTTTCTTCTTACAGTGCCACCTACTGGTCAGGAGGTATGAAAAATGCATTGGCGTTTCGTAAGTTATAATGTAATGCAAAAAAGCGAATAAATTTTGATTAAATTAGCCTTTTGTACTGGCTTTTATAGATTTTTTGGGTCATGCAGAGAACATAGATACCACTTTTGCTATAGTTTGCACTTTTGCTATAAGTTCTTGTCCACCATTTAGATTTTAGACCGTTTATTGTTCAGATCATGAAGGCAAAAAGTCATGGAAATGACAGTTTTAAGAACACACAGAAGCTTCTGCCAATTAGTTGTGTCAGTATTCGACTGAATGAACATGCAAATTATTTATTAATATTCATGAGAATTATAATGCCCCGACCCCCCCTCTCCTCCACTTCTCCGATATACTGCACAGCATCCCAGATAACACACGTACATCGCCACTATTTAAAGAGCACTTAATCTGAAAAAACATCTGATAGACATCTTTTACATACAAATCATAAACATCGTAAAGACATTTTCTAAGCGTCTATATAGCATCTGACAAGAAATGTCTTGCAGACGAGAAAATGCTCTAAAAAATAGCTACATCTTCTAGATGAAAACACGCACAATCAGGGATACTGCTAAATATAAAAAAGCGTAGAATGCAACCGTTTGTTATCAAATCAGTGTTGTAGAATGACCGTTCACTCACTGTAAACAGTAAATGCCATGCAGAAATAGTATGGTAGTATGTTATTTCACACACAGCCGTAATGTACTTGTTTTTGCACTGCAAAGAACATCAACAAATTAAAAATTTCAATGGAGTCTTTGTTAAGTTTCTTAGTGCTATGCAAATGTTGACCTACAGTGTGTTTATGTTAAGCAAAATAAGGAATAAAATAAGCAGACGTGACCACAGTTTTGACGCAGAGGACGTAGTAGATTTCGACAATATGATTAGTGATGAGATAAGACACACTTCAGTGACAGAACAGATGAGTAATGTTTCTCTCGCGGCATTATTTTTACTGGAATCAATCCAGTTGATATGGGATATAACTAATCTAAAGATGCTGTCACCCTAGGCTTGACATTTGAACTTCTGAGCCACCAAATTTGACTCAAATTGAATGAAAACAACAACAGCTGATCTCTGCTGTGAATTTGTCTCTGTTTGTACAACACGAGATGGCTTGAGTCGATAAAGCCTTTGGACTGTAATGTCATCCGTGCGCAGAGAACATTACATCGTAGCTACAATCAAAGCTCGGTTGGCTTATTAACACTGCGGCGATGACAGAATTTCAGTACGCCACCCAGAGTTCTCCGTTAACCTCATTGGAACGTTTATTTATTTTTCCACTGCTTATTCTCTCTCGAAACCTGTTCCTCACTTTAATGTCCCATATTTTCCACACAGGCTACATTTTTACCAGTGAGGTTTTTTTTTCGGCACTGTATACGTTAGCTGCCAAAAACACCATCCCTATGATTTCATCTTCATAAAGCATGACTGCATTACAACATTACTATATTACAGTTCACTTACTCCCATGCTCCTCCTCCATATTTTATTTATTATCGTATACGTCTTACATAATTTATATCTTCAAGATCAGCTGATTCATGGGTTAAGGTTCAAACACACACATATATAAAGTGCAATTTGCATGTCAGTCGTTTGAAATCAAAGTTTTTTTATCCCAAACTTTAAGAAATATGTTTCACATCCTGTGAAGACAAGTGCTCTACAAATCCTGGCTTTAAACAGCTGAGGAACTCTAAGATTCCATCTCGTCAGAAGCAGCGAATTCAAGCAAAGACTCACACCGACATTACATAACTATTTTTGCAGTTTATCAACTTTGTGCTAAAGTGCACTTCGCTTCGTATTAAAACGTATTATATTCGTATTATATTCAGTTTTAAAGTGATATACTTGACATACGCTGCAAAGTACTAGTGCTTGTGGCAGTTTATTAAATTTATGCAGTTATTTCAGAATTACATATCTCTGACACGACATAATCAGTAGACTGTTCACATAAATGATGATTTTCTTATTAAAAAATCAACTGAAATGCACTTTTTCTCTTTGACACAAATGATAATGATAATCTCATTAAGTTTATGAGCAAAGGATTGCCAGATGGTATAAATATTGTGTAGTCGGGGTGAATCAAACCAGTCTTTGCATAATGTTCCCAAAGTAGATTAACTAGTTATAGTTATTACTTAAACTAAATAATTGAGATGGCAGATAGATGGATGGATGGATGGATGGATGGATAGATGATGGATGGAAGGATGGATAGATATATAGATAGAAGAATGGATGGATGGATAGATGGATGGATAGAAGAATGGATGATTAGAGAGAGAGATGATAGAGATAGATAGATAGATAGATAGATAGATAGATAGATAGATAGATAGATAGATAGATAGAAGAATGGATGATTAGAGATAGATAGAGAAAAGAATGGATGATTAGATAGATAGATAGATAGATAGATAGAGAAAAGAATGGATGATTAGAGATAGATAGATAGAAGAACGGATGGATGGATGGATAGATAGAAGAATGGATGATTAGAGATAGATAGAGAAAATAATGGATGATTAGATAGATAGATAGATAGATAGATAGATAGATAGATAGATAGAAAAAAGAATGGATGATTAGAGATAGATAGATGGATGGATGATTAGAGAGATAGATAGATAGATAGATAGATGGATGGATGATTAGAGAGAGAGAGAGATGGAGATAGATAGATAGATAGATAGATAGATAGATAGATAGATAGAGAAAATAATGGATGATTAGAGAGAGAGAGAGAGAGATGGAGATAGATAGATAGATAGATAGATAGATAGATAGATAGATAGATAGATAGATAGATAGAGAAAATAATGGATGATAGATAGATAGATAGATAGATAGATAGATAGATAGATAGATAGATAGATAGATAGATAGATAGATAGATAGATAGATAGATAGATAGATCGTCTACTTCTTAGTGTAAATGATGCATCAAATGTAAACTGAAGACTGAACGATCGAGAATCTCATGAATTAGTCTTTGTCTCTCTGCATCTTCTGCTTCACTGGTTCAACTAAATGTCTTTAAGCGTCCATAAGTAAACGCAAACGCGCTCCGCTGTTTTTCTAGTGTCTCAGATCAGTTTCATCTCTTGTATACAGAAGGTGGGCGGAGGAAACACATCCTATAAAAAGAAGGTATCCCACATCATGAAACGCCAGGCTGCTTCACAAACTCTCACACGAGCCGGAATCCTCTTCTCTGCTGCAACTTACTGTGAACTTTCTCCCTCTGCTTCAGCATCCTGGTGCTTTAAGTTCCTCCGCATCTTTGTGGTTATTTAACACAGCTTCCTAAGTATATTTGCAGCCTATACTACGTCCCCCGCCCCAACCACACACACAGAGATTATTTGATGGAGAATGGAGTTTATGCTTTTTTAAGCCAAAGTGTGGTGGCCCCTAGTGCTGCAGGAAACATCTGATCGTCAAGAAACCAACGCATTCTCATTCAGACTGAAAGGATGCTGATCGTTACGCGGAGTCGCAGCTGTTGGATGTTGACGCTGGTCATCGCGATTGTGCGGATGGGAGAAACTCAAGGGACCGAGAGCGAATCCCAGGTGAACTCCATCAAATCCCTGGAGCCCCAGATCTCCTCCACGAACCGCTCCAGCGCTTCACACGGAGGCTTCCCGAAGAAGAGCAACATCCCCGCTCAGGTAAACCCGACACCTCTGTCCATCCGCTCAAACCTTCGGGCGGCATTACTTAGCCTTCTCAGTGCCAAAGGAAATCATTCTCACGTGCCATTTGTTTGCGGATCTTTCAGTCTGAAGTCCCAAATAGATCGTCCTAATAATATGAAACATGTTGTCATTTTCTTTTGGTATAAAAACCATCTATTCTAGATACACGTGAGGACGTTTTAACTTCTGTGTAACTGCAATCTAAATGCTTTTGTGTGTGATGAAATCTGACATAATTTTTTTTTATATTTATACTCGGTAGAATCTATTTTCTGGCCTTTTATGTTGCACGTTTGTCCATTAAAGGCTTGATTGTAAATTACATTAAATCCAGTTTGAAGAGAACATTGTGTGTTATATTACTATAGGCTAATCTTATAGGCTAAACATTTGTGTTATTTAAAAAAAATGATTGAGATCAGATACACTGTAAAAAAAAAAAGAGATTTTTTTAAAAAATGTGATTTTAACAGTAAAATACGGTAAATTTTACAGTAAAATCCTGTTGTTTGGTTAACAGTAAGTTTATTTACTATATATGGCTAACTGTAATGGATCTAACCTCATATTTAATATAATTTTACAGCAAAATACTGTTAAATGTGCTGTTAAGCAGTTTTTGGATGTGAAATAGAATTAGTCATTGTATAATTTACAGTGAAAACCAATAATATGGCGTTCTGGGAATCATGAGTGACACTTCACATTTAAGCAAATCTCTGGCAATCGCAGCTGCCAATTGTTTCACTGCATATTATACATGTACAGTTACCAGAAAGGGTTTATTGTAGCTCGGTTGAATGGTCAGTATCCCTTTTGAAAGCTTTACTCATATTTCCAGCATTGTAAATTCTGGATTCACACCAAGCTCATGATTTATTTAAGACTTGTTTTAAAGAAATAAATTATCAGCATTGGTAAGTCACACAATGCAGTTACTGCAGAGGAAAAACCTCTTTGCTATTGGCTTTTAGTCTTGGTAATGTCTCTCAGATCAGCCGTAAATATGCAGATGTTGTTTTAATTGAGAGCAGACACAATTTATTGGAAGAAAAAGAGGAGGTGATGGGATTTTTCTCTCTCTCTCTCATCCTCTTTGGAGTGGGAAGATCTCCAGAATGCAAGTTCCCTGCCAGACCCTCATCTAAACAATCGCTCTCGACTTTACCATCTCCATAAACGCAGGTGGTCTGGATGATCAGACCAGCGTACATGTGGAAACCACTACAGTCCAGTATTAGTTAAATGTCATGCTACATTTAGCTTCCTATCCAAATGTAGATTGCTAACAACTCTTGTAGATTGCAAACAGAGCGACTGTTGTCTCATTTGGAGGTTCCCAGCTACAGATGTTCTATATAGGGCGACTCTATAAACCTAAAAGAACTGCATGGGTATTAAATTAATGAAGGTAACTTGATGAAAAAACTGCTTAAGTATTGTTCTTCGATAGTCTTAGTTTAAAACGCCTGACCAACTGATAAAACTCCCCTAAAACCAACCAGACCAGCTTCACCAGCAAAGACTTTGGGTGTATACAAAACCAATTTAGACTGGTATAAGCGGTTTGTTTTCTGCATGTAGGGATTTTTTTAGTGGCGTATGTTGATTAGCTTCATTTTTATAGATGTAGGTGTGTATAAATGATGTAAACATAGGGTTACATCTGTTATGCGGGAAACTACCATGTCACAAAATATTATCACAGACTAGGCCTACACATCATTTGCATGTACAACAGCTTACAGCGAGAGTGTATTAAAATGAATACCAGATTTAAAAGAACAGGTCATGAGGATGCAGTTGCAGCTTTCTTGATTGCAGTTGTAGCTTTGAAAATTGAAAACATTTGACGTCCAATCAGCCTTGCATATACATCCTATTTATGTGCATTTACAGCATGTCTTGATGATCAGCCATTGACACTGGTCGTTGGTAGCCATTTTGGTAGATTTTTTGCTACTGATTTATTAGCATATGATACATGTTATGATTTGTTGCACCAAAGAAGATGCATAGATGCAAGATGTGCTAATTTCAACGTGAATTAACAGTCAGGGAAGAGTTAGAGTTAGTTATGATAGAATATTTTCCAGATTATTCTAAAAGGCGTCATTTTTTTGTGATCTGTACGTGAATTTTGAAATTTGCACGCAAATATAAATGAGCCTATTGTTCCACCTCTTAGAGTGAGATCTGATGTTTGTGCGTTTGCCAAAGTAGTATGTAGGATGTAATAATAATAATTATTATTATAACAATTCGTTACATTTATATAGTACTTTTCATGCTCTCAAAGTGTTATACATAGTTGGGAATCTCTTCAAAATGAGTATTTTTGATACCTAGACAAATTTAGTGCAGAAGAAGAAAAATAATAACAAAAGGACAAATATGGTTTCAGAGCTTACGGTCTCAACGACAATCCAAATGACAGAAAAGTAGGCGTATGACTAATGCAGTGACTAAATCTTTAAAAGATTTAATGATGGCACTCAGAGGTGTGCCTGAATTTAATTGGCCATGATGTCCTTGTAGACACTTTTCCTCTCCCATCTGGACGAGCTGTCTAAAGAATGCTTTACATTTTTATATGTCATTACACAGCTGCTGAAATGTTTCCTCTCAAGTCGTCTAACTCTCTAACGCTCAAGGATATGGGGAAGATTATAACACAAGCTCCCAATAAATATCCCACACTGGCACGCTCCCAAGTGCTGCAAATTAGGCAGGCAAGAGGAACGGCCACCCAGTTTCATACATCCGTCCTAACGGAGACGAGCAGAATTCGCTTTGCCGTTTTGTGCTATACGTAAAGCTGGCTTGTAGCTGTGATGTCAGAGTTGTATTAGTAGTAACAACTTCATTAAAATGTGTCTGATGAAACTCATATCAGATGTTGGCTTGATGTTGTCCACAAATAACCAGTACACTGAAACAACCCACAGTCGCTTGATTTAGACGATTAGAGTAAATGTTCAAGGGGATTAATGGTGGTTTCCAGTTGTGGGCAACCCAAAAAGAGGGATATTGGGATTGGCAGAACTTGTTCACCACATTAACCTCTCGACTAGAGGGGAAGAGGCTAGTATTCCGCAGGAACAGGAGAGCTGTTTCACATCAGTGCCGCAGCTTTGGGACTTTTAACTTTTCCTCTTATTTAATTTGACGCTGAGGTTCCCGTTAACGAGTAGGATCGGGGCGGGGGATTGTTTGGGTCTGGCTTGTAAAGAGGCGAGGTGGGTTGCCCTCTCCTGCTCCCTCTGGGGTTAAGTGACTGTTTAGTGATGCTAACGAGCTGAGAGGCTGAAATAAAACAGGCAAAGGTGTGGCGGCTTTTTAGCGCTAACCAGGCTAATCATCTGGATTTTACTTCGTTTGAGGAGCCTCGAAAGTATAATGACTATAGGTTTCTGACCGTGATTTCATTTGCCACGTCATGATTAGGGTTGGGTATCGTTTGAATCTTAACGATTCCGATTCTGATTGTCGATTCCTATTTTATCGATTCTTAATTTCAAATCCAACTGAACAAAGTTACCATTGAAATAAGTGTTTTAAGATTTTCAGATACAGAAATTGTAATGAAATGTAAAATGGCACTGTACTTTATGAATAAAATGCACATTGCAAATATATATTCAGTCAAGAACAGCGAGTGAATTGTTGTTTGAGTAACGTTTTTATAGTAAAGGCAGCAGGAATATTAGGCTGCTGTCACTTTAAGAGCTGCGCAGATCCAATGCATTTTCTTTGTCAACTGTTTAGGTTCACTTTAGGTTTAGATTTTTGTGTCTATTTGTCCGTTCAAGTGCACAAAGATGTGAAAGAGTTGGCTTTCTGTCCGCAACACAGCATGCAGGTCTTCTTGCGCTTGAATGGTTTAAAATCGTTTTAAAATGCACACAAAGGAATCAATAAGAGGAATTTCATTTCTAATTTCATGACAAGCATCGGAGTTTGGACCGATTTTTTTGATACCCATCTGTGACATTCCCAGAATTAAAAACATTCAGCTAGCTAGCATTCATCAGTTACAGTTAGCATCCAGTTAGCCATGCTAATTGAAAAGAAGCCACGTCAACATGAAATATGTGGATACGTGGATTATTAGAGATAAATAAAACTTAAATAAAAAGTTTTGTTAGTTATATTAAAATACATGTCAATTGAAAAAAGTAAACTTAATTTGTTTCAGCGAGTTTCCAAGTCAACGTTTCTCATTTTCATTCCTTTAAAATATAAATTTATAATTATTAATAAAAAAACCATATAGACATATTTTTTTAAAAATGATAACAAAAAAAACAACATTACTGAAACTAAAGCTGCCCAGCTAAACACCAGCTTCAGTCCAGCTAGACCAGATTGACTTAAACCAGATTAAAATGAGTTTTCTTAGAGATTTAGGTTTATGAGAGAAAAACTACAATTCCCATTGTATTGCACAACAATGAAATAAAATAAAATACATAGATAATTACATTGCTTTTGTTAGTTTCTGTTGGGAAGAGAGAAATTACAATGTCTAATTTATTATGACAAAAAATGACACATCTCCAAAATTATGATGTGTAAAATTCAAAGTTGGAACATTTTTGTTGTTGTCTAGACTACTTATTAGATCATATTCTCATAGCCTCCGTATTTATGCCTGTATATTCTTTAAGGTTTTGCTATAGATATGTTTTGAGTGCTGGTGAGATTAGCCCTCAACTTGCGTTTCAAACAGTGAGAGAGTGCGCAACTTTCCTGTGCAATCCGATACACATAGGGCCATGCCCTTTGAGGGTGGATAAGGTTTGTTTGTTCAGTGACATAGTTTATTTTACTCTTGAAAACCTTCTCAATTCCCTAACACCATTCATGGTGTCAGATGTCAGCTTTGCCTTTGCAAGGTCAAGTTAAGCTGGGCCCCGGGGCCCTAGAGGAACATATGTGTGAGACATGGGTTTTGTGTGTGAAAACCTATTCATGATTTTGTAGTCTGTTGTGTATATGAACTTGGATGCGGGTTCAAAGGAAGTCTTGCAATCCTATAGTTGTAGACGGAAGAAGATTCTTTTGTTTGCTGTTGTGTACAATTTCTATTTTAGGCTCAAAGCTAGCTGATAAAAGATGGGTATTTTTGCAGTAAAATTAAAATGAAATCTATCTTATTTAAAACATTTGTATTTTTATTTTATGTATATCAAAATGTAACATAATTTACACAAATACAATGAAATATATGTGGATATATAACATAAAATATAAACTTTGTAAACTATAGTCATTTTGAAATCAAGTTGATCATATATTGCATTTTCTTATTTATTTTCAAATTGAAAACTATCTATCTATCTATCTATCTATCTATCTATCTATCTATCTATCTATCTATCTATCTGTCTATCTGTCTATCTGTCTATCTGTCTATCTGTCTATCTGTCTATCTGTCTATCTGTCTATCTGTCTATCTGTCTATCTGTCTATCTGTCTATCTATCTATCTATCTATCTATCTATCTATCTATCTATCTATCTATCTATCTATCTATCTATCTATCTATCCACCCCTCTCTCTCTCTGATATATATATATATATATAAATTAATGTTAATTAGTTCTGTCAAATCGATTAAATCATAGACATGCGCACACACGCACGCATATACATGTGTGTGTATATATATATATATATATATATATTAGTCACACACATCTGTATATATTGTATGTATATGTATGTACTAGTGTGTGTGTGTGTGTGTGTAGATATATATATGTATATGCACAAATATTTACTATATGATTATATGATTAGAATATTTTTCAGCCAGTTTACAAATATGCCTGTACCGGTTGCTACTAACAAGATATGACGTGACATAGTTTGGGTATTACCTGATATAAATCCTTATATGCTTTTTTGAAAGGATGAGGGAGAATACAGATAGAGCGATGATTTTCAAAGGCAGGGCACGTTTAGTCTTCAAAGTCTGCCTTTTTTTGCTAGCATGCGAGCTGTGACACAGGGGCCAGTGGGCATCCCTCATCACTGTCTGTCTCTGAGCTTATCATCTTGACACTTATCTCACACACGAATGTATGGGAGGAATAAAAACAGACTGTGGAATCAATGAGGGATGAGGATCAACGAGTCGTATCCAAGCGTTGGCCGGGTCATTAAAATCCCGATGTGATGACGTTGCCAGATTATGTGCAGACACGATTATGCATCTGCGTTGGCTCTGGTGGTTTATGGAAAGAGGGGTTTGAGATGCGGGTGAATCTTACAGCTTTGGAATCAAAACGTATCTTGAAGAAACTGAAAAACTGAGATGCTCAACCAGTAGAGCATTGGTGTTTACAACACCAAGGTTATGGGTTCGATCCCAGGGAAAGCAAGAGCTGATTAGAATGCATAAATGTAAATTAAGCACATCATACGACTGATCTGAATCAGGGGGTGTTTTACATGGTTCATTCATCCGCTAATGTAATGTACTCAATAACTGTCTAATGATGCAGTGAATGAACACTGAATTTTGAGGTCAGTCGCTGTTTAGTATTTAAACATTTTATGGGCTTCATTCGTTCCTTATTCCTCTCGTGAATGTACCATTGGTGGTTTGGCTGGGATTCATCATGTGTTTTCAATGTTACCAATTCTCTGACTTGCATAAGAAAGGAAGGTTGCCCTGAGGTCCGTCAATCTACAAAACAGAATCATTTTTTCTTTTGTTATTAGATATTGAGATATTTCCCCCCTTCTCAGAGCACATGTTTTGCATTTGACGCTAAACTGAAGATTGTTACGGGTGATGAAAAGCGTTTGCCTCAGCAAACTTTTTTTACTATCTTTTCCTGAGCTTGTGATTTGTATAATATATTGTCAAGATCTCAGTCTCATCCGTTTTATTCTATTTTAACCTCATATTAAGTCTGGTTATTTGGACGGGTTTGGGGCAGCAGCTAGACCACTTTAATCCAGTTTAGCCTGGCTTAACTTGATTATTACTTAAATGTATGCTAATATAAAACATTGTACTGTTATGTACTATTAATGAAATGATTAAAATTAAATTACAACTACAGATTAACTATATAAAATGCAGGGTTTATGTGCTGCATTCTGGTAATTTGTTTTATTATATCTTCCTTAAACATTTGTTGCAGATTATGTGTATGAAATTTAGATTATCCTAATGTCTCTATGTTTTGCAGATAAATGAATCCAAAATGTATCACGGCCACAGATTTGTGGAAACATTCACCAACACTACATATCGATCAGTTCAATTTTCATGTCTTACATGGACTTTTTTATAATTGTTTGTTTGTTTCATACAAACACAACTGCTGTCATTTTGCATATCATTTATGGATTGGAGTGAAAATTAACTCTGAAAATGTTAGTATTAATTCTACTTTAATTTTATTGCAGTGTTTTGTACATTGTAGTAGATTGTTTTTATACTTGAGATTATATACAGGTAGGATTCTAAAATAATTTCAGCTCAAATCAATATTTTGGACACAACATGCTACTCGTCTCACATATGTCACATACAGAATTTGAAATTAGTTGTTTTCCTGTCATATAAAAATGAAAATAAAATATGGCTGCTGACAGGGATAAGTGATGGCTGATACTGGGGATCCAGAGTTGGAATAATCAAACCTAATACATTCTAATATTTTCAGTTTCGGACTATTTTGACTGCGTTATCTATTCAGTTTTAATGTTTTTTGACCAGGGTTTGAGATTTTTCCACAATGTGGTTAGTGATTTGCCAAAGTTGCTAACCATTCACTGGCTACAATTTTGCCATATAGATATTTTTAATATTCTCTCATAATTTATATTAGGCTGCTGTCACTTTAAGACCTGATGCACGCATCCATTATACTGTTACATGCGTTTTCTTTCTCAACTGTTTACTTTCACTTAAGACAGAACTGACTGTTTATGTGTATACTTGCCAAGACCAACATTTGTACATTATTTTGTGTGTTTTTGACTGTTTAATTGCAATTAACAGTAAAAAATATCTCAATCTAGCACTGAGAGGCAATTTTATATGCATGCACTTTGGGTGTGAGCACAAAACCTGCGGGAATGAGTAATGCATGCAATCCCACACCGAAATTCAAGCCCTGTAACACCAACAATTTTTGACAACACTACATTGCACTTAGTTTATTATTTCAGATGCCTTTTTAAAAGACTAGAATTGAAACTGCATATACTATATATAAATTCCACCTGCCAAAGTGAAAGTAGGAGTGAGTGTGTCATACGCCACTGCTGAAATCCAGCCGCATTTGGTGGGTTGGCAGGTGTTAATGTAAATGTTTTGTTAAATACCAATGGGTGTTGAAGACAGGGTTTGGTGGAAAAGGGCTGGAACTGATCTGTCTTTCTCATTCTCAGGGGTATCCGTGCAGCAGTGATAAAGAGTGCATGGTGGGAACTTACTGCCACAGCCCTCAACATGCTCCGTCCCGCTGCCTCACCTGCCGCAGGAGAAAGAAGCGCTGCCATAGAGACAGCATGTGCTGCCCTGGAAACCGCTGCAGCAACTGTATGTCCCTGTGTTCAGACCAAATCATCACTGTTTCCCAGTGTCTTTACACTAACCTAAAGAAATTTACAATGGATTTCTTCTGCCATCCCTTAGATATCTGCGTCCCCATCTCAGAGAGCTTGCACAAATCACCTATGGAGGAGCACAACAAGCTTTCTCTCAAAGACAAAGGCTGGAGGAAGAATGGCAAAGCTCAGACCAAGATCTCTCAAAAAGGTGAGGATTTGAAAGAATGACACTTTTTTTTTTTTCCACAGGCTCGCACAGACAGTTATAATAAAGTCTGGTACAAACGTGGATGGAACATTCTACAATAATGTCACAGTAGTAAATGCATTAACTAAAATTAAATAAAAATGATCAATTCATTTGATACAACATTTATGCATCTTTGTTAACATTAGTTAAAGTTAAATACACTTACCTAAAGGATTAGACTGGAAAAATGTTGCCTGGTCTGATGAGTCTCGATTTCTGTTGAGACATTCAGATGGTAGAGTCAGAATTTGGTGTAAACAGAATGAAAACATGGATCCATCATGCCTTGTTACCACTGTGCAGGCTGGTGGTGGTGGTGTAATGGTGTGGGGATATTTTCTTTGCACACTTTAGGCCCCTTAGTGCCAATTGGGCATCGTTTAAATGCTACGGCCTACCTGAGAATTGTTTCTGATCATGTCCATCCCTTTATGACCACCATGTACCCATCCTCTGATGGCTCCTCCTGGATGTGCATCCCGCAAATCTCCATCCACTGCAAGATGCTCCTATCAACATGGGCCAACATTTCTAAAGAATGCTTTCAGCACCTTGTTGAATCAATGTCACGTAGAATTAAGGCAGTTGTGAAGGAGAAAGGGGGTCAAACACAGTATTAGTATGCTGTTCCTAATAATCCTTTAGGCAAGTGTACATCTGTTCATTGTTAGTTCATGTTAGTTCAATTACGAAAAATTAACAAATTGCTAAATTTAAATTGTTCGTTGTTAGTTCATGTTAACTAACGAAATTGATACCAAATGGAATCTGAAAAGTTTTACTGAAATGTGCTTAGATTTATCGGAGTAAACGCTGAATATCTTATTGCCGCCTCTAACCTGACAAACTTTCCAGTGATCCATATTTCTTCAGAAACACTCACTGTGTAGCCTGAATTCAGGAAGTTACACATCATTCCAAGCAATGTGATGAGAGCATGTGCTTTTCTGTCTGGTGTTGTGTGCAGAAGGCATCAGACTGTGGGCGGTCTGTGGCCAGCTGAGACTGAGTGTTTCATATTCATACTCACTTATGAACAATGTCTGCAATGAGTTGATTCACTGGATGTGATGCATGTGTTGAGGGGGGACGGTTGCCCACAACTACACGCAGCTCGTATATCTTGAAGATTTAACCACAGCGGGAAGGACTGTGTAGGAAGGATCACGATACTGTTTCCACACCTCTGTATTCTCGCCTCAGTAACATGGCGACACAATTACGCTCTTAAACGGAAGTGAAACCACGTCAGATGTAGACTGAGCCATCTGAGCATTTATAATCTTGTATGGACTCTCCTTTTTATTAATTATCAAATAAATGTATTTGTTTATTGTAAAATACAAATAATTTTTTTCCGTCTGTTTCTAATTTTGGAAGTAAACAACCACTGAAGGATTGCTTTGCATTTGTTTGTTAGTAGATCTATATCAATAAGAGTGACGCATTTGGATACACTTATGATTTTCACAAGAATATTTGCATGAGCGATAGAAAGGTGGATACTTATAGCCATGATGTAATGGAAATGGCAACATATCTTCTCTTGTTTTGTATTCTGACGTATATCAGAACGAAAAGGTTTATCGGAAAGAAATAAATTAAATGGTTGTTGATTGGATGGAGATTCAAGATTTTAAGAATGGGACGGGGTTAATGTGGACGTTTTAACTAAACATTGCAAGCTAAAAACAAATTAAATGGAGAACAGTGAACTTCCATTTCATTTCGATTCGAATGTAATAAATGGTAACAGTTTTAGGATTCATTTAGGGCTAGTTACTATGAAAGTGAACATTTTCTGGTTGCTGTGGGAGGAAATTAATACATAATTCTTCAAAATTTCTCATTTTGTGTTTCATGGGTGTAAATAAGAAAAAGAAAAAGAGAAGCAAATGACCATGATAAGGGTGAATCAATAATGACATTTTCTTATTTTTGGGGCTTTAAAAAAAAAAAGTATATAAAAGTTTATGTAAATGATATCTCAAAAGTCACCTCCATAATAAGTAATTTAAAAAATATAAAATAATTGCAAAAAGTAATTATCTTCTTTCAAGAGCAACTTATTATTGAAAATAGGGAACATTTAACCAGGAAATATGGTTCACCAAGCAGTTAGTTTTAAGTTCTATAGATTCCATCTAAAGGCTTAGATATATACTTCTTTTTCTGCATTCTTTGTCGTCAAGCGCTCAATTCTCTCGCTCATGTGCTGTTGTGTGCACACTGATTTGAAAATGATGTCACGTGGACTGTGTCAGACTGCCAAGAATATACTTTGGGCTTAAGTCATGGTTGTATTTTATTGCGTTATCTAAACCCATTTACATTGCATGCATTCCTTAGGGATCAATCCCATCAGTGTGTCCGATTTCGCATACTGTCCGAGTAGGCACTACATTTGAATTTAAACTTAATTTGTTCTACAGTGCATACAGAAATCCCTCCCCACTTCGCGGTGCAAGTTTCACGGTCTCAGTGCATCACGGATTTTTCAAAAATATTAATCGAAAAATAAAAATTCAAAAATACCGCCAAATCAGCAGCAGTATTGCAGAAAGCAGCGTTGCTTCATCGTGATGCGAGAGAAACGGTTTCCCAGATGCCAGACAAAGAGAGAAACTCTCTCAGAGGCTTTGTACACACCCACGGGCACTCAGACAAGACACGTGATTGGTCGACGAATGAGAGCTCGAGTGGATGTATCCTGTTAGCTGATTGGCTGATCCTACTTTGCGGATTTTCACCTATCACGGAGGGGTTCCGGTCCACATTAACTGCAATAAATGAGGGATCACTGTATAGTATGAATATGGGTAGTATGAATGAAATTTGGACATACTACATCCACCATATTGTCAGTTGAGTCGAATCACACTCCTGTGGCCTCATGGGTAATAAAGTGTCCATCGAATGTGCACTTCAGAATCTCGCAGAAAGTAGTTTTTTTGCATACTATATAGTAGGGAAGTATTCGATTTTGAATGCAGCACGTGACCTTATCAGAGTAAGCATTCTACTAAGCATTAGCAAATGGCATTGACTTCTCCCTTCACCCGCAGGTCACGAGGGCGACCCTTGCCTGCGCTCGTCCGACTGCTCGGAGGGCTACTGCTGCGCTCGCCACTTCTGGACAAAAATCTGCAAACCCGTGCTCCAGCAGGGCGAAGTGTGCACCAAGCAGCGCAAGAAAGGCTCCCACAGCCTGGAGATCTTCCAGCGCTGTGACTGCGCCAAAGGACTTGCCTGCAAGGTATGGAAAGACGCCACCTCCTTCTCCAGGTCCAGGCTGCACGTGTGCCAGAGGATCTGAGACGGGAGGCCCCTGCAAAACAAGCCGCACCTTGGGGCCCCTGCGTCCCTCTGGGGGAGGAGTGGGCGAGGACTCCTTTCTCCAAGACTTACTCAGCTGTGATGAAGGGAGAAAGGGCGAGATACAGATGAATGTGTGCCAGAACAGGGTGGGTCTGGGATGGGAACGAGCCGATAAGGTGGATGCTCAGCCGCAGCCGTTGAGGAAGCACTCCGTGCCTCTTTTCAAGATTATTTGCTGGAGGTTTATTGATCTACAAGCCATATTTATCACTGATGCGTTTGATGCAAGAGCTGGTATACCTGTGTTGTTGATTTAGTATCATTTTCAATGCTCTGATTTGGTTCATTTCATGCACATATGATCGTTTTTCCATAGCATAACCACTATAATTTTAACTTGGTTTTTTGGTTACATTATCGCAGGCTTTGATTCTCATTTGCTAATAACTAGGTGGAGAATTTTCATTTTTAGTTGACCCTTTTTTTGACTAAATTTCAGATATATGCCCTTTTGAAAGAGCACTTTGAGTTTGCTTGTAAGATAAAACAAACTCTGAAATGTGTACATAACACCTAAACAGAAGAACAACAGTATGTTATCAAGGTAGCCGCACACTAGTAAAGCATTAGCCTGAGAAATATGAGATTTACTCAATAGATAGCATTTTTATTCAATCAGAAAAACTAAATTGGTTCTGATTATCAAGGGAAGTTGTTTACAGTTTGAGTGCTGTTCAGTGAATGTGCAGATGCTTTTATAATGACGGCATCCTGAATCATAGTCTTTTGTTCAAAGTACATGAATCAAGGACTTTTATTTTGTAAAATTCCACACCACCTATTAGCTAGAATAAAAATAATAATTCAAATCTAATAAGCTCTTATATTGTAAATAAAATGCAAAATTGTCAAAATGTATTTAAGAAGCAGTTGTATATCGTGTATATATTGGTAAAAAGGAACAGACGGGGAAATAAAGTAGCTTAAAGAGACATTTAACACTTTTTACTTTCAACTTACTGTTTGTCTTGGTACGGTGTGAGATCATTTCCTCCTGCTCTGTTTTACACCGCTGATATGAAAATCTCCACGCAGAACTATTTCTATTAAATTATTTTCAAAACGCGTTTCTTCATGGAGCTTATTTTGTGTAGTTGTTTAATGTCTGATTCCCTGAATTAGTCTTTAACTTTGTACCTGTTGTAACAGTGCTGATATGTCTCATTGTGTATTTACAGTGATTTAAACAGATTAAAGAATGTATTTTGTATTACAAGCATTTGGTGGCTCTCATATTTTCAGCTCTGAACCGAACAGCTTCTGATGTGAATGATATCTGTTTTTGTCTAATTTCTGAAATTTAACCAGCAAAGACATGCCCTGAAAAAGAAATTACATATAATTCTAAGCTTTTCTAATCTTGTATCATCTTTTTTCATGATTTCATGAGTGTTTAGAAACAAACTTTGATACAGTAGTTGTCAGATTTCATTGGTGATTTGATTCAAATATGACATTTTGATTTAAATATGACATATGTTGCTCGCATGACGTGAATTATCCATAACTGTTCAGGCTCGGTACACAGTGCTTGTGCGTGAAATTCAAACAATAAGAAAACAAACAAGTTAGAATCAGAAGAAAAAGAAAGAGCAGTCTCTCCCGCTGTGCAGCAGCTCGTCCCTTAAGAAGCGTTTCTACAGGTGTTGATCATCGGATGAGATGAGAAAAGCCCGCCCTCATGCAGCACAGCCAATCACGTCTTCTTGCATGATTGACAGGTCAGACAGCCTATCAGCGCCAGCTGTCAGTGACAGTACAAGCGCAAGAGACAACAACCCTCGCAAGAAAGAAAACCAGAAAGAAAATACCGAAAAAAAACGTATGTCCTTGGGGAAGTAACAAATATATTGAAATATTATTACGTGTAAAAAAATCTATGATATAGCCCGCACCCTTATATAACCCGGTTAATATAAAATCTGGTATAACCTGCGGGTTATATGCTGGAAAATACGGTACTACTGTTACAGCTCAATTACACTTAAAAGTATGCTTTTATACACTAAAAGTGGGCCAATTTAGTCCCAAGTAGTGCTGAATTAGTACACTTACAAGTTCTTGTACATTGAAATTACTCACTTACCACATAGTGTACTCTAAAAAAACAATTTTCACTTATTTTTTGTAAGGAACATTTACAGGTTACGAAGCTGTCAGCGTTCTGTGATTAAGTCTCAATGGTTTAATATGTTTTGTGATGACATTTATTAGCCAATACACTTAAGACTCTTTATGTTGAAAATAAGCAACTCGCATGCATTTTCCCCCTTTCTTTTCAATGGCCGTTTCACGATTAGCTTAACAGCCATAAGTCTAACATGTCAATAAAACATGAAGACTAGCTCTTGTGTTTCTGGCAGACAGGTTACGGTAGACGAAAGAATATAAAAAATGTCTAAGGCTGTTAACATGACAAACCACTAGTAAAAAGCTGGTGCGGCCCATATAATGCTCGACTTGTATGACTTGATGTTGTTCATCTCCAACTTTAATATGACATTGTCCTTTGGGAGCAAAGCGAAATGAACCAAAAAATGCATGCTTGTTTGGTTTTCTTAATTATTAACACTTCACCAGAACTGTAAATCACAGGCTTCATAAAGAAAACCTGAATCATGCTATTGTATGTACATTATGACTGTTCATTTCACATGAATAAAGGTTAAATGGGAGTATTTCAGTCTTTCCTCCCCAAAATCTACACCTTTCTTTGCTTTAAAACCCATCTATATACAACAAGGGTCATTGCTAAAATTCAAAGGAACTGGGAATTTCTTGGAGTGTGTGAAATTGTGATATTTGTAGGCAAAAAGGGTTTGAATATGACGAAAAGGAAAATTGGAAGAAATGGCAGTCTCTACAAACATTACGCTTTGCTTCTTTCATCAGCCGAACATTTTGATTGCTTTCACTGGAAGTGTTGAAATAACAGGGACTTTCCACATTCATTCCTTAAAACACCTTGAGAGTGCAACACGTCAAAAACTGCATTTTGTTATGCGCTGTATTTTTTTGATTTTCTATTTTAAACAGATCAAATGTTGTCATAAAAAACAATTGGTCACAGTGATCTAGGGCTAGTGAAAATCATTCAGAGCGGTTTATTTTTTACAGACCATTAAAGGACCTCACGTCTGATGTTGCAGCCCATAATAAATCATTTTCTCAAATTTTCTTTGGACAGTCTAAAGGCACAACCTGTAATAATTATGAAATACTAGCTTTTCAGCTCATGGTCAACCAAGTCATGCTGTCCAGGCGTTTGTATTATGTTTCACATGTGTTTTGAATTCTAAATAATGACTTGTGTCTTAAGCATTGGGTGGGCTTTTGGGACGTAGGTAAGGATTGTTCTTTACTGCAGCTATCTATTAGTTCAGATTCATAAAAAGGTAGAAATGTCCCTTGATGGTCATTGAACCTCAAATCCGAGCTGAAATATAATGCTGACCAGAGTTCTTTTTTGAACACCAGAGTTGAAGAGAATGAGAAGTTCGCAACGGTCGGCCACCCACTAGCACAGAGCAGCAGCCGTAATCTGCTAATTGGTTCAAAGTGATGACTGCGGCCCAAAGCGGCTCTCTCCTCGGAGACAAATGTGTCATCGTAATCCAACACAGTTGTTAGCGTTGGCCCTCCGTGTGACTGTGCGTGTGCCAGCAGGCTTCAGTGTCATGTTGACGGATGGAGGGCCCTGGTGGTGTGCCCGAGGTAGCATGTGGCACACTTTCCTGGACATCACATGTGAAATAATGAAAGTCAAGGCCACACAGACACCGGGGGATGAGATGAGACCCCACCTAGTGTTGGGAAAACTCACTTTCTTTGTGTGTCAGCTGTGACTTTTTGACTTTACTCCCTCAGATATATTAAATACATTTGTTTTGGCTCTTTGGGAATAGATAGATAGATAGACAGACAGACATGGATGGACGGATGGATGGATGGATGGATAGATAGATAGATAGATAGATAGATAGATAGATAGACAGACAGACATGGATAGACGGACGGACGGATGGATGGATAGATAGAACGACAGACCGATGGATGGATAGATAGATAGATAGATAGATAGACAGACAGACAGACAGGCAGATAGACAGACATGGATGGACGGACGGACGCGTGGATGGATGGATAGACAGACAGACAGACAGACATGGATGGATGGACGGACGGACAGATGGATGGATGGATAGATAGATAGATGGATAGATGATAGATAGACAGACAGACAGACAGACAGATAGACAGACAGACATGGATGGACGGACGGACGGACGCGCGGATGGATGGATAGATAGATGGATAGATAGATTGATTGATTGATTGATTGATTGATAGATAGACAGACAGACAGACATGGATAGATAGATAGATAGATAGATAGATAGATAGATAGATAGATAGATAGATAGATAGATAGATAGATAGATAGATAGATAGATAGATAGATAGATAGATAGATATTGATTATGACTTTGTTCAAATTCTGGAATTCTGTCCACCTGAGTTTCAGTAAAAGACTCAAAGTTTCCATTCTTCTTTTCTTTTTCTACTCTACGATGACATAAGCCATTTTTCTTATGATTTTTAAATCATTTCAATCAGGCCAAACCGACCACATGCACAGAGGCCAAGAAACGGGTCATCATTTTTTTCAGAGTTTATCCAAACACACTAGCTGCAAAAATGCCAGTCCCTTATTTCTCTTCTGGTGAAACGATCCCTCATTACTCCACACTGAGCAGAACCCGTCACACTGCCAGACAGGAACGCCAAGACGTCGTGTACCTGTCATAATCCAGCTGTGTATTTTTGTATTATTTTTTTACAATTGTGAGAATTTATGAGACAATATTTCATCGTTAGATGAATCACATCTTTGGTTTTGCTGTATTCAGACCCGTGCCAGCGGGGAAATTCAGACATATTCCTCGCACACGGAGTGAATATCAGACGTTTTGAAAGGATCTGAGCAAACAAGATGGAGCGATATTATCTCAATATGATTGAATGTCAGCGATGCTATCTCATGTTTGAAAAAGATGACAATGAAAAGGAAATATGGCATATGTGGCTTTTACATATCTAAACACAACCAATTCATTCTGACAGATCACGTAAACAGCTGAAGAATATCATGTGCATCACAGAAATGTCACTGCGTGCATTCTTCTAGCTCAGGCTTGCATGATCTATCCCAGTTTATTATATTCCTATATATGTACAGATTCTCAAAGGAAAACATCACTCTAATCCCCTTTATTATCCATGTATCCATCTGTGAGACACTTTATCCACAATGCATTCAAGACATACATTTTAACAGTTCATTCCATGGGAGTCGAACCCAAGGCCTTGGTGTTGCGAACATCATGTCTACCATTGAGTTAAGGCCTGTTCACACCAAGAATGATAAAATTCTGTTTGCAAGAAATGCCTGAACCCATCATATGTGGACTAAACTCATCAAAATGTTGCACCTATTATGACTGACTGGTGTATTTAGTCAGGGTTCTGCCACATTCGGTCTAGTAATTTCTTGTTGTTGTGGCAGAACTCTGACACTACCGTAATCTCTCGAGTTTTGTGTGTGTGCGTGGCTTCGAGTGCTCTGTAACGTCTGAGTAACGTCTTGTGTGCAGGTTATAGTGTCCGATCCCCAGACGGTCTTGTTCGGTCTTGGTTTTGTGTCGGGGTTCGGACAATCATAACTCGTTTGTTCGTCCTTATCGTGAGACGAGTGGTTGCTCGTTCTCGCACGCTCTACGTTATGTGAGTGGGCACGGTTTCAAGCTCTGCTTGTACCGTGTCTTCTCGTGTCCTTGTGCAGTGTTGTTCATGTTGTGTTTTGGTGTTGCGCGCGCAGTTTGGTTGTCACCAGGTGCGCCGTCTTCTGTCTAATGTGTGAACACGCGGCGATGCGCATCCGCATTGGCTGCGTGTTCGTGTATAGTCTTTGTGTTCTCCTCCCTCCTTGTTTCCTTGTCATTAGTTTGATTTGTCCCAGTTGTTTCCCTATTAATTACCCTTTCTCCTGTGTGTATTTAATTCCCTCGTGTTTGCTGTCCTGTGCTGCTTCATTGTCGCCTGTCCAGATGTCTAGTCGAGGCCTAGTTGAATCCTAGTCGCATTCTAGTGAATCCTAGTCGAGTCCTTGTCTGCACAACCCCCCCCCCCCCCCCCAGGGTGGTTTTGTTTGTCTTTTTTTTTTCTGTCAAGAAATTATCTTCGCCCTTGCGATTGGGTCCTCGCATCCTTCCCGAATCCCTGACATAGGAGGCAAAATGTTACAACTGGGAAGATGTCTGGGATCTGTCATCATTAGATATACCACTGTGAGATCAAATAAAAAATGTGAGCCGATGTTATCTCAATTTATGTTCGTGAAGCAACGGCGTGAAACGATGTCCCACATATATGACTATGCAAACAAAACTGATTGACTCTGACAGATTGTAAACAGCAGGATAATGTTATTTGTGCCACAGAAATTGTTTTATTTGATTTATTCGCTTTTAACAGACTGCTCCAGGTTTGGTCAGCAGGTCAGAACGCACTCCAAACTCAGATTTGCATTGTCCTTTTTTTATTATTTAATATTTCTTTATTTATTGCATGTGGCTCCATTAGTTTGCCTGTACATTTGACTTTGGAGCACTTGATGAGTGGTGAACTTTTTTATTTTTCTTGTTGTGCACAGTATAAATAATTTTCATTCACAGATGACAGTAAATGTTGGGGAACATAGATCAGAATATTGTGTTTTAATCTGGTTTAAAATCCATATATTTTAATAGGCCAAAATAGAGATTACACAGCCATAATCAATTTTGAATCATTTAATCATGATTATATTTTACTCAAGAGAAATCTGAGATAGCCAGTGTTTATTTCTTAAGTATCTTCATTATGTTGCTTGATGAGCCCAGTTTTTATTTCGGATGACTTCAAAAGTAATAGATATCGACTAAACGCCACAACTTATTTAATGTCCATAACCTTTCAGTTGAAAATAACCAAGAATATTCCTTCAAATTCTTGATCCATAGTTCAGATTAACTTAAAAACTGATTTTTCCAGGTTTGGATTTCCCACCCTGCCAGAAAGCAGTTCGCTTGTCAAGTAAAGTCAAGACCACTTTTGGCTCTAAGCGTGCCTTTTGTCAGGTCTGATATGAGATTTACGGTTCAGAAGGAGAACTTCTTTCGACAGTTAGAACAGCCAAATAGTGTGAATGCATGAAAACATTTCAACTAAACCACACCATGATACAAAAGTCAAAGAAGCAGGAATATCCATTATATATTTTGGCCTACAGAATTTTTTTAATCTATGTGTATTTATGACCTAATATGAAAATGAAATTTGTGGCCATTTCCAACAGGATATTTGACACAAAAAAAGAAAAAAGGTAGGATGGTACTTGCTTCTTGCCACAAAATCAGAACTTTGTTATCACGCTAGCCGTGAATTTTAATTTAATTATAGTGTCTAAATATTAGTGTAGTAAATATTAAACAGTACAGTAATACCTCGGTTTACGAGCGACTTGGTATACGAGCAAATCGGTGTACGAGCATGGAGGGTCAAAACGCTATACGAGCATTGTATCGGTGTACGAGAAACATTTTCCCTCACCCACACCCATTTTTGTGTGAAAAGTCATAACGTTCAGCATCATCACGTGTATTTTTACTGGAAATATCCTAATATATATAAATATCCTAATCATCTGCCTATCTCCCTGCTTTCGTTCGCGGCTCCCGTGCGTTCCCGGCTCCCGTGTTCCACGACTTTCACTCTGGATTATCACTTCGTTTGTTTTCTGCACTATTATGATAAATTCACTCATTTGCACTTGAATCCTTGCTTTCCCCGCTCCCCCTCCTCCCTCCTCTCATCTCCTCCATGCACGCTGCTCAAAGCTGAAGTGCATTACAGTAAATTGTCATGTATATTTTTGAGTTTAATTGTCAATTATTAATTAGTATTTATTTAATATATTAATGGTTATAATTTTAACTGCAATTAATAGGGTAAAACCCCCCCAATTTAAAAAAAAAAAGGGCATTTGTGGTCGTGTGGAACGAATTGATAGATTGATTTTTAGTGCATTCTTATGGGGAAATTTGTTTTGGTGTAGGAGCATTTTGGTTTACGAGCTCGCTCTTGGAACGAATTGAACTCGTAAAACCTAGGTATTACTGTATTAGGGAAAGTATTTTACATTACTATTGCAGGTTTGCATAATAGGCTATTCTGATTTTGCATTTCACTAATTTTAGTCATTTTGAGGAAAACTGAACCTTTTTTTGGGCGAGTGAGATTATTAAATGCTCACATTTAGTCTAGAACTACAATAATCATGTTCACACACGACGATTCACAATTTCTTTCAACATGGGAACAGGAGAGCTTTCAGACAAGAAATGGGTAAACAAAGTAACTTGCTTTACTTATTTGAAAAAGTAACTCGGATATTCTGTTAAAGGTAATGCGTTACTTTACTAGTCAATTGAAAAAGTAATCTGATTACTTACTGATTACTAACTCGCGTTAGGTGTCATGCCTTACCACCAACACTGATAGCGATGTCCATAAAAACACTGGAATCATGGGAGCACGGGAAGATTATGGGAACGAATACCTTCAGATGGCACACGTCTCATCTCCGGCTCTGTGAGTTACCAAAAGCACGCATTATACTAAATGCACGCGACAAACTAATCGCCCAGTGCGATTCAATTCACACAACATTAGTCCTGAAAATGTATGCGTGTGAGTTCAGTTTCTAAACGCAACTCTCGTAAACAAGCGAAGTGTGTGTGTGAACGTGACCATAAGCTCTCTTATACAGGGATGAAATCATACTGAATTTTGCTGCTTTATGAATGTGGCTCGTGAGGCGAGGAAGAATTAACGGATTTAGACCGCTTTTCACACGGTTGATTTTTCTAAATATTAAAATGCATGGTTTATTAGAACGCTTTTATGACGTTTTAGGACTGCATGGCAGTTTATTGAATTATTTAAAGGGGTTTAAGGACACCGGAAGGAGTGTTTTAAAGAGAAATAAATGAACCCTTTTCTCCTAACATCATGTGTTCATAGTTTCTAATGCATTTTTTTTGTTATGCCAGTGCCATGGTGCTTAAAGTCAGCATGAAACAGAAGCGGTGGTAGTCTTTTCTTTAGCTATTGTGAAGCGTAGCTTATGAGGGAAACAAGAAAATGACCAAGAAAAAAAAAAAAAGGTAGGATGGGACTTGATTTTGTCCATTGGGAATTGATTGGAGCGTTGGATTATTGTCATTTGTTATTGCTGTGATCTCATGTGGTTGACAGGTTGTTCCGCCCTCTTTTGATTAATTAATTTTGAATTTTGAAAAAGGATGAAACATTTATAATAAATGCATATGTTTTGATTTGACACAACAACACACCATGGCCTTCATACTACAGTGCACTATTTGAGAGGACAGCCATTTGTAGTGGTGTCTGATTCTAAAGGGTATTGAGTGCACTCGTTCAATCCCATAATGCACCTCATTAGAGAGTGCACAACCGATGTACACTCAATGTCAAGCCACTAGAGAATTTCCATTCACTGTAGTGTCCCACACTCCCACGTCTCACCAGAATCCTCAGTACAATTGATTTCCAAATGCACTCGCTTGTTTTCCTCCACTCATTCAGTGGACTATAATACTGGAGTAATGTAGGGAATGGTGAATGAGGGCATGAGGTCGACGTCGAATACATCCCATGTGCTTCATGAGAATTAATGGAATGAGAATCTGTTTCCTGTTTGTTTTTATCTGCAGCACATTTAGGGTCGAGTGTGTCTGTCTACAAACAAACACTGGGAGTGTTTGTGTGCAAAGCATTTGAGGCGTCCATCTTGTTCATTCCTCCTTGTGGTTGCCAGTGTTAAAAGCCCTTGATCAACAGCCCAGGAGGAGCAACAGTTGAGGGGTGTTTATGTACACTAGGATCTCACAAATCAAGGTCTGTCAGCAATAGTCCAATAAGAATGTCTGCCAGCCATTGCTCCGTTCTTTACACAGCTATATTCAGTCATATTTCACGTCAAGGGTTTTGTTAAAGAACTAATTTCTCTGTCTAGTCTTGAAAAACTTCAAAAGATACAAGCCACTACAAAGAATGTCTATTGTCATCAAAACTCTGCAAGTTTACATCTACAGTATAAAGTGAAACACATAATGAGTTATGTTTTGTGGCACTGCTGGTTATCCAGCATGCTTTGCGGCTGAGTTCAAATCGGATTGGTCTGAGGATTTGGTAGGACTATAAAAATGTTTGAAATGGATGTTCTTAGATAATTGTAGAGTTTTTAGTGTGACTTTAGTGTATTTTAGTGGGTTTAATATACAGTAATACAGTGGTACCTCGAGATACGAGTTTAATTCGTTCCAGAACCGATCTCGTAAGTCAATCGGCTCGTATCTCAAACGAATTTCTCCCATTTAAAATAGCTGAATTTGATTTAATCCGTTCCAGACCTATGAAAAATCCCCAAACCATTGTAAATTATGAATAAAGATATGTTTTTAAATAACAAATAAACATGTATAATTAACAAATACATAACAAAATATGAAATAAAAGAGTTATTTAGCATAATAGTCTTACTTTGGAAACAAAGGTGAACGGCGAGCAGGAGGGAGGGGGAAAGGGATGTAGGCACTCTAGACCAGGGGTGGGCAAACTATAGCCTGCGGGCCATATCCGGCCCGTTGGGCTTTTTAATCCGGCCCGCCGAACTCGTCGAATTTGTATCAAACCTCCTTCATTTTACATTTCTGTGTAATGTCTCTCTGTCGCGGCTGCAAGCGGCAGTGGCACTAAAGCTGTGGTGGAGAGTTGGCATGTGTCGCAAACCCCTTTACACCCCCGCCCCTCCCAGTCAACAATCGCGAACTGCGCTCACACGTGGGTAACACGTGCGAGTGAGAGAGATTCTCTCGAATGATGCTCGACCCTGCGCGCCAACTAGCGGGACGCTCCGGAAACATGTCTCATATCTTGGATTTGGGCTCGTAAACATGTTTAATTAACAAATACATAACAAAATTATTAGTTATTATTATAGAGTTATTTAGCATAATAGTCTTACTTTGGAGACAGACGAGTGCGGCTAACGAAGGTGAACGGCCGAACTTGTATCAAACCTCCTTCATTTTACATTTCCATGTAATGTCTCTCTGGCAGTGGCGCTGAAGCTGTGGTCGAGAGTAGGCGTGTGTCGCAAACCCCTCTACACCCCCCCTCCCCATCAACAATCGCGAACCGCGCTCAACCGCCCAGTCAACAATCGCGAACTGCGCTCACACGTGGGTAACACGTGCGAGTGAGAGAGAGATGCTCTCGAATGATGCTCTCGATGATGCTCGACCCTGCACGTCAACTAGCGGGACGCTCCGTAAACATGTCTCGTATCTCGGATTTGGGCTCGTATCTTGAACGAAAATATGGCCCGAGCTCCGGCTCACAACTCAAAAAACTCGTATGTTAGGCTGCTCGTATCTCGAGGTTCCACTGTACCTTGAGATCCGAGGAATTATGCAATTACCCCATAAATGAGGCGGCTTGAGCTGCTCCAAGTTCTTGAACACCTAGCGTCGGCGTCTGTAAGCTGCTCGTATCTCAAATATTTACTCGTATCTCAAAGCAAAAATTGATCGAATGATTGCTCTTATTTCGGAATACTCGTATGTCGGGACGCTCGTATCTCAAGGTATTACTGTACTTAAAAAGTAAATGACAATAAAAAGCTTGGTATGCAATATTTTTAAAGTACTAAACTGCATCCTAAACCCTACCCAATCCAAAAACAACAAACAAACAAACAAACAAACAAACTTGAAATTATGAAATATTCCTGAGTTAGCATTGCTAGTTGTGGCCAAACTTTACCTAGACATGAGGAAACTTAATATCAGGTGCGAAAATATGTTACGTTTTTCACACACACAAAATAGTTTTATGTGATTTTGTTGTTGCGTTATTGTGAAAATAATATAGCAATTTAGTCACATTTGTATTTTGTAGGATTGCGGGGTCTAAAAGTTTTCCCATTGAAGTTATCTGATTACAATTTTGGGGAAGTAATTAAGAACCTGTAATGTTGAACTTCCTCCACGCCGCTGTTGCTCCAGTCACAACTGCAAGTCCATTTGTCAAACAGGACAATATGATATCCTGTTGTATTGTGCACCTTTCAACAGCTTAGAGCGACAACACTGCCACTCCTACTCCCAGGAGGACGCTTCCAATCGCCTCATCCCATCCACATCCAGTGTTATTCTGCATCTCCAAAAAGAGCTCTTTGTCCAGATGTCTCACTTTGGCAGTTTAAATGGATAGGGCCTTATTGAGTGTTTGTGGGTGGCAAAGGGTACAATTTCCCCCCTGTCCAAATACAGAAAGAGGCCAAACAATTGCAGGCCCCTTAGTGAATCAGCACATCCATCGGTTGTCTCAACGTTCTCCCGACACTTCCAGGAGACGGTGGAGCCAGAGACCGACTGGAGGTGGAATGTCACGGACGGCACAGCCGGAGCCAACTGCCTCTGCTTGTAATCAAACCAAAGTCAGAACCACATGCTGTGCTCTGGTTAAGAGGCATGCAAGCTCATACTTGGGTTTTATTTATGGGTCGGGTTGAAGCGCATTTGCCACAGGGCCACTTCAGCACATGTAGACCTAATTGAGTCGCTATCACTGTTTTATGCATTAGCCATTTTGCTGACGGTTGTGCTGAAAGTGCAGTTGCATCCATATAGAGCTGGTTTATAGGCGAGCGCCAGGGGCCATGACTTCATCTGGCACGGGTGTGTATTGCTGAAAGACATTGAATGGGTGGCAGGCACTTCTTTTGCTTTCAGCAGACTTGTTCGGCGGTGGCGATTACATGGAAAAGTCACATCTACGGTATATTACTGGGCTGTGCCTGATCATACATTACACGCAGAGGTGTTTAGTGCACTGCTTTTTGCCAAGTTCCTCTCACAAATCAATTTCTGACCACCCTGACGCTGACCACCTGTAAGAACGTACGGTTAATTGGATGGATAATGCCTGCCTGATTGTTCACAAAGCATTCCCAAGTAATGGAAAAAAGTCTTCATTATGGTAGTTATCAATTGTTGCGTTGGGAACTTCATACGTGAGTTTGCTTCTATTAAGACTGCATTGCTGAACAACTCTGTTGTTCATTAGTGATCAAACTATTTTAGCACTTGGAAAGAACCCATGGACTCAAAAAACACTTTAGCATCACTACAAAGTTACTTTTTTCTTTTTCTTATCTTATTTTATTTTACTCACTTCCCCCAGTTAAAACCCCTGAAATGAGAACAATTTACTTGAGAAGTAACACTGCATAAGACTTGTTTTGGACTTGTTTTAAGAGTTTTAAGAGCTTTAATATGTGTGTTTTGTCTTATATACTACACACACTTCTGTTCAAAGGTTTGGTGTCAATAAGATTCTTTTTCCAAAGAAATTAATATTTTTATTCAGCAAATACAGTAATTCCTTGAGATATGAGCGTCCCGACATATGAGTGTTCTGAGATACGAGCAAGCCTTCGAGCAAATTTTTGCTTTGAGATACGATTAAGTATTTGAGATACGAGTCAAGCACTCGGAGCAGCTCAAGACGCCTCATTTATGGGGTAATTGCATATGATCTCCACTAGAGGGGCATCTTGGTTTTACAGCGGTGGTTACCGGGGGCGATGAGTGAATCACGAGTATTAAGCTGTGAGCAGCACGAGTTATGAGTGTTCAATAATAATAAATATGAGGTTCTGAGGCTATCCAATACACAACACGGGAAGAAACACTACGTTTCTGTATTGTGTTTGCATTATTCCTTCCCCCCCCCCCCCCACCCCCCCTCCTCCTCCTCCTCCTCCTTATAGGAACAAAATGATTTGAGATACGAGCAATTCGAGTTACAAGCTCAATCCTGGAACAGATTATGCTCGTATCTCAAAATATTACTCTATGCTTAAATTAGATTTTTTAATACTTACAAAAAGCCATTTTTATATAAATGCCTTTAGAATTCATATACCAAAAAAAGAAAAGGAAAAAAAGCATCAAGGTCTCCAAAAAGTACATTGAACATTTGAACATTCATAAGCAACAAAAAGCATCATGTGACACTGAAGTGACACTGAGTAATGATGCTGAAAATTCAGCTTTGATCACAGGAATAAATGACCAATTAAAATATATTCAAATAGAAAACAGTTGTTTAAAATGAAGTTTGTGCCATCTATTACTATTTGAGATACTTTTGTTGTTGTTGTTAATCAACTGCTAATCTGCAAATCACGATTCGCACACTAAACCATATTTTCCTCTCACACGGCACACGGCGCCCTCATGGGAGCGATCCTTTGACGGTCTTCAGCGGGCCCGGCCGTGCTCATCGGGGACCGCAGTGAAAGAATGACCTGGAAATGGACGTTTCATATGACCACTCTCGGAAGTGGAGCTGTGAGGAGTCCCATTATGTGCTCAACAGCTCCCACGTCCAAACACACACAGAGAGATAGACAGGAAAGAGAAAGATGAAGGGAAAAAGACGAGAGAAAGGGGCAGGGGCAAATTGGAGGTAGGGAGGAACGTACCCCACCCTGTTTGCTCCACACTAGGGATTCCGGTGCCCTGGTGACATCATGTCTCTTCAAGCGGGCAGACGGCATTGTTATCGCTGACTGGCTCAAACCTTTCTCTTTCTCTCTGTCTGTTCCCCCCCCTCGTTTCTTTTTCACTCACTGCCCTTTTTTGTTTTGTTTTTACAAACAACAAAAGGGACGCCAGAGTTTCATCAAGGCAGGAGACATCCTTCCTCTGGCGGTTAAAAGGAGCAGCCTCCCCACCTCCCCACACCCCACCATTTGAATGGGCAGATCACACAAATTGGGCGGCTCCCACCGGATAACTTTACCTGGGTCTTCCTCTCCCGCACCACCACAACCCCCTCCCTCCCTCCCTCTCTCCACAATCCCATCATTCATGAAATTTCTGTTGGGAAACATCTTTTGAACATCCTGATGCTCTTATGAGCTCTACCTGTGATAGCATAGAGATTTATATCAGAGATGAGCTCATCACATGAAACACCCTGTTTACTTTATTCAAGGCGGTGTGTGTGTGTGTGTGTGTGTGTGTGTGTGTGTGTGGAGGAATATTGTAATGAACTTTTACCTCAGTTCTTCAGCCATCCTTTTTTTCTATGCAGCTTTCTGCTATCCATTATGGGTCTAAAAACAATGGTAGTACATTCTACTAAATGTTATACTTTGTTCGATTTTATCTGACATGCTTTTTTGGGTTATATATCCATTATGGGGTTGGATCACTGTGGGAGGAAAATTTGGGATCTTAAAATCTTAAAACAGGTTGTTTTCTTGCAAGAATTTGTACTGACTAAAAACACAGCTGTATACTCTTTCTTCACGAGTGGAGTGTGTGGCCAAACGGATCATAAATTGTGTAGCGCTCAGTTTTGGCTTGTCAGCTCTATTCATCATAACATACAAGTTCTGAAAGAGCTCCACTCTTTTGTTAACCCTGTTTCAGCTTAGTGTAGGTCACTTGTGCTTCTGTTACCAATCACTCAGCCCACACAAAGGGAAATTCAAAATATTGAGTGTGTATTGTGAGAACTCTGCCCGTGCCAAGCCAATACGTCACGATCTCCCTATTCTAATGGATCTAACGCGCTCTCTGCTCCCTTCATAGACAGTATACTAACTAACTAGAAAGCCTCATAAGAAACCGATCTAAAAGTCTCTACACCCTACATGAATGCACTCACGACTAATTGGAAATGTTATACTCCAAAAATATGTATTGGGTACAAATGTTGAGTAAACGTACATTTTTAATTCGATTTTATTAAATATTATTGATGAACATTTTTCGCCCATAGAACTGGTTGGTGTGCATTATTGGTCTAAAAATATGCCCATGCACAAATATTGAAGTAAAATTATTACGTGTAAGTAAAATGTAAGTAAAAGAGATATTAAATATTGTAATGAAAATGGGTAGTATGTACAAATATTTATGTAAAACTTACATATTTAAGTCAAACTTATTATTGAATACTGTAAATAAAATATGTAGTGTGTTCAAATAATTACATAAAAGTATTACATATTTAAGTAAAAAGATATTATTGAATATTGTGACTAAGATATTGAGTGTACTAATATTTAAATAAAAGTATTACATATTTATTGAAACCTAAGTATAAAACAATATTAAATATTGTAATTAAAATATGTAGTATATACAAATAGTTTTATAAAACTATGATATTATTGAATAACTATAAAAAACTAAAGATATTATCGAATATTGTAATTAAGATATTTAGTGAGTACTAATATTTACATAAACCTATTACATATTTAAGTAAAATGTAAGTAAGAAATATATTCAATATTTTTTATGAAAATGTGTAGTACGTGTATAATTCTATATTACAGTATATATTTTTATTACATATTTGAGTAAAACGTTTTTATTTGAATATTATAAATATGTAGTTTGTACAAATATTTACATAAAACTATTACATATTTAAGTACAACTTAAAGAGATTTTATTAAATATTGTGCTGAAAATATATAATGTAAACAAATATTTACATATTTATTGCATATTATTACACATTTAATTGAAATCGAAGTATTAAACAACATTAAAAATTGTAATTAAAAAATGTAGTATATACAAATATATTTTATAAAACTATTACATATTTAAGTACAACCTCTGTGAAAAATATATAAATTTTTGTGCTGAAAATATGTACTATGTACACATCGTTTTATAAAACTATTACCGGTACATATTTAAGTAAAACCTTAGAAAAAAAAGTACTTTTCATTTAAATATGAAAATATGTAGTATGTGCAAACATTTATGAAATACTTTTACGTATTTAACAAACTCATTGTAATGAACATTCGCCTCAGCTTGTCATGCATCATTTCCCCCCCGCAGAGCTTGTTGCTGTGCATTATTATGGGATTGATTGGATTTTGCCAAAAGAAGGCGGTATGTACTTGTCGTCTCAGAAAAGGCTCCTACAGACCCATGGCGTTTCTCCACATTTTCACGCTTCATTAACTGCTCGACTGACTTTGTTCTCACATCAACTCTGACTCCCGGTGCCATGCCCTTTAACCTGTCCTAACCCTGTTTAATTGTCCACTCCAGCCCTCTGGATTCTGATGTTACAGGTCCGTCTGCAAGAGACCAGAGTCTCCAGCGCATTATTGTCACCTTCCTAGCAGCACAGCAGGTCTGGAAATATAGTGATTTGTTTATTGCCATCAGCCAAGACATGGAATTGGGTCCCACCGTGGGAGGAATGATGTATTCTTTGGCACGTAAATCGATACGTTTCTATCAAAAAAGCAAACTCTGCACTGTCATGAGAAATTAACGGTAGTGATCCCCTGAGAGGCTTTTTCTGTGGGGATATGGCAAAACACTTGTTTCTCTATAACTAATGGTGCCTCGCTATGCTAAGTATCCATGGAAATTGGAACAACAGCTTTAAAAATAAACTGCAGTCTAAGGACATTTCAGGGATAGTGTCTGGAGGAGAGGTGGCAGTGTGTGTGTGTGTGTGTGTGTGTGTGTGTGTGTGCGCGCGCGCTTAGGTAAGGGAGGGCTAGTTTAAAACGTGTGCTAAGAAAATACCATTTGCACTTTGTCTTGAAATTAGTAAGCAGAGTGTAGTTTATCTTAGTCAAAATGCATTACCCTCATAATACAAAAAAAAAAAAAAAAACATAAAAAGATGTTACAAAAATGTGTGTAATGCAATTCCCTTAAAATTATATTTATAAAATAACAAGATAGTTTAATGCCCATTTATTTGTGTGCACCCAAAAACAATAAATATAAATATATATATATATATATATATATATATATATATATATATATATATATATATATATATATATATATATATATATATATATATATATATATATATATAATATAAAAATAATATATATATAATATAAAAATAATATATATATATATATTCTTTATATATATATATATATATATATATATATATATATATATATATATATATATATATATATATATATATATATATATATATATATATATATATATATATATATATATATATATATATATATAAACATTAAATAAGTAAATAAAGGTTGTAAACAATGCATGGCTATATGGCTAATCCTTCATGAATAATAATAAGATAGAAGTAAATCAATAAAATATGTTTTGAAAAATCGGAACAATCTACGTTTTGAAGTAACTACTAAAATGGTCATTTAATGAAAACAGCATGCCAAACATTTTTCACACATGCTCTTCAGAAACTCATTAAAACAGACAGAAATGAAAGCCAGAGAGTCTGTTACTGTAACAAAATATCGTCAACATGTATTTACTGCCTTTTTTGTGGCCAAGCATGAGAACTTTTTTCTTGTAACAAATAGGCCCTTTAATCATGGCAATGTATCGTTTGATTAGAGTTCAGGACAAAGCTGGGGGCAAATAAAATACGAATAATATCAACAATAAATATAAAACGGATCATATTCTCTTTCTTTCCCATCGTGCGTGAAAATAAAAGACTCTTGGTTAAGAAGACATGCATTTAATGAAGAAAGAAGCCCGTAACGGTACTTGTGGAGACTTAACGTACATTTCCATCCCCGAGCAGTGCAGCTTATTGACTGGCATTTTTAATATGCTTTCCAGAACTCGGTGGGTGGCTCTAAAGGCAGCGCACTTGAAATCCCTGGTGTTTTAATGTTTCATCTCTGCTAATATACTCAAGGTCACTGAGAAAGTTCCTTTCAAAGCCAATTGTCTTCATCTGGTCTAAAAAAAAACAAAAAACAAGAATACATGCAGTGACTGTAACATCAAATGGCTTTTTCAATGCCACGAGTATTGCTCATCCAGGCCACACACCGTTCAGATTTCAAACTCTGGTGGATAGACGCTGATGTCTGCTCATCTTTCACATTTCTGTCGAGGATTCGTGCCATGCCTCTTGAAGGTTTTTGGGTTTAGGTGATGACAGTGACCTCTCTCCTTTACTTTCGTGCCAATTCCTCCTCCTCTTTCATGTTGAGGAATCTCGCTGTGCTTCAGCATATGATGAGCAGGCGCTAGACTTCCTTCTACTTTTCCTCCGCATATCCCCAGGCTACTGTTGGACCCTGGGATAAAACCTCCTCTCTGTGTGGGTCATTGTTAGTTGGGACCCACAGACTTTTGTTTTGATCCTTACAGAAGGATTTTTGTGTGTGTGTGTTTGCATGAGAAGTGACGTGGCGTCTGATCTATAAAAATCAGCCGGAACAGAACAGAACAGAAAAAGGCAGGTAGACAAAAAATAGAAACTACAATGCTTTTCCCAGTGCTCTCCTGTCTTTTCTTTGCTGCTGTCCCTTGTGGTAACAGGACACCTGGACCATTGGTGTGCTGTGTTTATCTAAATGTCTCTAAGGGACAGTTAAGTGTGGTTTCTTAATGGGACTCTTTTCACTGTTAACAAAAAAGTGCACCTCTCCTATGTGATCCATTGTTCGTTCTGACTTACAGAGCTATCCTTATGCTGAAACGTACAGCCAAAGACAGGTCAGGCTGTATTCCCACCCTTACTGACACCACCACTGTTTAAAAAAAACACTGGATGTATGGGATGTCGTGTCCAAATATGTCTGATTGTATCTTAAATTATGGACAAAACCAGGATTATTATTGTTAACTAAAACTAAAACCATTAAAACATTTCTGTTAACTGATATGAAACTGAAATACAGTTTAAATGCCTCTTGCAGAATATACAAAATGTAAAAATTGCATTATTTTTTTATAATGTACTGTCCTGAATAAGTTTACATACAGTCCAGTAAACAAAATAAGTGAATTTATAAAAAATGATCCCATTGAAAACCTTAATGCCATGTGTCATTTCCTGGATGATTGACAACTGTTTTTATGTTTTGTGATGGTTGTTTATGAGTTCCTTGTTTGTCCTGAGCACTTAAACTTCCCACTGTTCTTCAAAAAATCCTCCAGGTGCCGCATATTCTTTGGTTTTTCAGCATATTTGACTCCTTTCCAATAGTGACTGTATGATTTTGAGATCCACCTCTTCAGAACTGAGGGACTCGTACACAAATATTACAAAAGGTGAAAACATTAATCGATGCTCCAGAAGGAAACATGATCTTTACACATTAGTGATACAGTAGTACCTCAAGATACGAAAGGCTCAACTTACAAAAAATCCAAGTTACGAAAGCAAAGACGAAAAAATGTTCTGCTCTACATACGAAAAGTTTTCAAGATACGAAAGGTTTCTGAAAGTCCGAGATTCGCCCCATAACAATTTTGAAACTCGCGCCACACGCCGCCATCTTAGTTATAGTAGACTCGCCACCATCCTCCTGCTCTCCCATTGGTTCCTGATGCTAGCCAAGCCATGAGATCCTTCTCTCTAATTGGACAGCATCCCTCCCATCATGCGTCTTCTATACGTACGGGCTGGCGTGCTTTAGCTCAGCCACTCCGCACCCGAAACTTTAAATTTTGTATGTGTTTTCGTAAAGTTAAGTGTACGTACGTACGTACGTACGTTATCTGCCGTTTGTCCTCCTCCTCCTCTGCCGCCACTTTCGGAGATAGCCTCACTCGAAAGGTAAGCTTCGACATTTTACGTGATTTCATTGTTTATGTCAATTTAGCTTTATTATGAAATTTAATAGGGTGTTTTTGGAGAGCTTGGAACGGATTAGCCATTTTACATGTAAAATGTGTTCCAAGATACGAAAAACTCATTATACGAAGGCCGCCTCGGAACGGATTAATTTCGTATCTTGAGGTACCACTGTACTTCAGAAAACAAAAAAGTTAATTGTCTCTTGTCAATCTGTATCAAATTTTCAAACGAAACAGCTTTCTTTGAGTAACCTGAACAAGAGTGAAGTCTGCATGGAGAGCTTTTTGAAACTCCAGGTCTTCCAGATTGCTATTGGAATGACTTGGGTTAATTTTACACGACAATGATGTACAAAAACGTTTTTGCTTTATGTTTTTCGTGTACAGACGACAATGTTGTCAAAATGACCTCTGTTCACATAGATCCATGAAAACGACAAAAAACGCTGTGCTTTATATGTATGTTATCCATGTCAGGCCAGTAGTATTAATTCAATCCACTCTACATGCCTACAGACTGAACACATAATATTCATGCTCATGCTGTCACCATTGTCACACATTTCTGTTTCTGTAATTTACACGGAGACAATAGCAGTATCTTTTTCAAAAACTGCCACTTTGAAACATGTTTTTCAAAGGTTTGTCTCTTTCAGGCCTCCAAAAAGCCATTGTCATGTAAATGAACAGCCAAAACGCAAAATAAGGTTTTCAGATTTTAGTTGAAAACGCTGTTGTGTGAACATCCGCTAAATTTAATCCCGTGAAATTTCACTGACCAACAGTAAATGTTGGTCTGTGAAACTGAGAAACAACTCTGGCAACTTCACCCTTACCACAGATCCACTGTCATTCTTAAAATGAAATGAAAATGGATCATAAAGATGCTAATTATTATTTTTTTTTACTTGTGCACACTTACAACACATAAAACTGCAAACTTATCTGGCGAAACATTTAAACTTCATTCTCATCATTATTTAAAGGAACAGCTCCTTATCAGGCTGTATGTCCGTTATCAGGCTAGATGTTTAATGCCGTAACCTGATCTCTGGCTTCAGGCAAAGCAGATAGCATTTCTCCTATTGTTTTTATATTTGGCAAAGTGACCATGTGCCATGATGACGGTTTGAGGAGTGATGGACATGCTTGAAATGGAAGGTCACTAAAAGGCAGCTGAAGTTCATGGAGGGCTAATGGGGGCCAGATGCAATGCAAGAGCCAAAGGGTACTTCCCATCTCTCTTCTTGTGTCAGTATGAATGCAATGCATTGACACCCAAATCCAAAGAAGCTTAATTTCTCCTCTGATGAGCTAAGCTGGCTATTGTGTTTATGTCAGGGTTCGGTCACGTCAGTTGGTGCTTCTAGTGTTGGGGTTGACAGAGCTCTGACACTGCCCCTTTGTCGTGTCTGCGTGAGAGCACGGGGCTTCTGTCACGCGCTCTCGTGTCTGTGTGCTGTCATGTCGTCCGTGTCGCACGCAGTTGGTGTGTTCACAACTGTGCGCAGTCTCGTCACTTCATGTGAACACGCGGCAATGCGCACTCTCATTAGCTGCGTGTTTGTGTATTGTTAGCGTGTAACCCCGCCCACCTTGTTACCTTGTTTCCCTTAGTGTTCTCAGCTGTCCTCGGCTCATTACCTTTCCTCCTTTGCCTATTTAATCCCTTCGTGTTTGCCGTCGTTGTCAGATGTCTCTGTTTTGGTTTGTGCCGTTCCATCCGGGTTTCCTGGTTTGTGATCTGTTTTCAGTTTATTAGTTTAGTTATGTTTTCCCCCTCGGGACAGTTTTTGTTTGTGTTTTGTTTACTTTTGTTATAATAAGTCATCCTGCACCCTGCAATACTTGAGTCCTCCTTACCCGTTCCGTGACAGTTTTGGCATTTCATGTGAAAAATTTCCAGAGGAAGACAATCAAACTACAATCAAAATCCTGACTGCTCAAACGTCAGTATTGATGGGTAAGATATATAAAATAGTAGGGACCCCTAAACCCTGTCATGCGGTCACATCTGTCATTTCAGGCACCGAAAACGACTGCTGCACATCATGAGTAGATGATCTAGACCAGGGGTGGGCAAACTACGGCCCGAACCTGTATTAAACCTCCTTCGTTTTACATTTCCCTGTAATTCTTTGTGATTCCCTGTCACTCTGTCGCGGCTGCAAGCGGCAGTGGCGCTGAAGCTGTGGTGGAGAGTCGGCGTGTGTTTCAAACCCCTATACACCCCCTTTATGGCGTTAATTCAGTGCTAAAAAGGAACGAGCGCAAAACTAATGTTTGCGCGCGCGTAAATTACATCCGCGAGTGGAAAACAGAGCTACACGTAAATACGGGTACCCGCGAGCTCATTTTAATCACTCACGTGGGCGTGACATCTAATCTGCGCGTGCGTGAACATTCGCCCGCTCTCAACTGCTGTTTTTGCTCGCGCAAGCACTTTTATTTTTGTCAGTCGTGGAGCGGGGCTTGTTCTTGTAATAGTAACATCAAACATCATTGCTTAGTTCCCTTTTTTCCAGAGGTCAGTTGTGATTGGACGCCTGTAATTGTCAATCTAGAGCTGAGGCAAATATACGATTCAGTCACATTGCATATTATGGTTTTTCTGTTGATTAAATTGTATTAATATTATTTTGTTGTAATTTCACGTGTCCCAGTCGAGTGATTTAAGATCAAACTATACTTTATACAGGTTTTCTAGGATTTCTTATAAGTAAATGCACAGGTACGACCTTCACCCCGGCCCCTCTGTCAATTTTAAGAAACCAATGTGGCCCGCGAGACAAATAGTTTGCCCACCCCTGTTCTAGACAAACTAATTTCAAAGTGGGAGAAGGATTATGAAAAATTGTTACCATTAGGGCTGGGGACTATTAAAATCACCAGACAGTCACCAGACTACAATATGTCAATTCTCATGTATCTTTCCTGTAGCTCAGTCAGTACAGCATTGGCGCTTACAACGCCAAGGTCATGGGTTTGGTCCCAGGGAAAGCGAGACCTGATTCAATGTGTTCCTTGAATGCAATGTAAGTCGCTTTGGATAAAAACGTCTGCCAAATGCATAAATGTAAAATGTAAATGTTCTCAGACATTCCACGGCTCGACAAATGGTGATTGAACATGTCATTGGTCGCCATCTGTCGGTTGGGAAATGTCAGGTCATATTTGAGCATCGGTCAGCATAGTTTTTCATAGTTGGCCTTAGTCAGATTTGGGTTTTTAGGGCTGATTCAGCATGTTGAATCGGTGTTGGACCGTTGCTGAATGAGAGAACTCTGATTGGTTGTTCAGCTTAGCTAACGAATCAGTGCATGAGAATAAAAGCAAAAGTGATAAAAGGGAGGAAAGAACTCATGACGACACAGACAGAAAGCTGATGTAATTTTACGTTATCTTACCTGAGCATTTGAATGCACGAATATTTTCATAATAACATGAGCTGACATAGGCAAAGTGATCAGCGTGATTGGTAAGTGCTGCTTTGTTTACGGTTTGTATATCTGCAGTTTTGTTTCTTTTTTTTAGAAAATAGACTATTAATATCTGCTGAAATAGATAGACATTTGCTTACACGCAGGCACAGAACAAGTTGCAAGTTGACTTCTGTCCTTGTAAGTGTTCAAGCACAGCTTTTTTGTACGAGACACAGACACAGTCAGCTTTCACTGCCACTGTCTCTTTGACGTCGGCTTGGTCTGTCCCGGACTTTAGAGATCTAGAATTGTGGGATTGCCTTCTCCACAAGAAAAATGTGCCTATATAACAGCTTATTTTTTTCCCCCAGAACATCATCTTTTCTAAATTGCAAGTAAAACACACATGGATGCAGATAACAGCCTTGATTTGGTGGGTGCGCTGAAAAGTGCAGGTTGAATCCACTCACGTTTTGCACTCTTCATCGCTGAGGGTCACAGAGAACAGTGACATGGTTTTTCCAATTTTCTTTTAATCATGAGAACTTAATGTTCTACAGAAACAGAAACCATGACAGGTCACGACAACTCTGACTGTCTGCTTCCTTTCAAACGATCGTCACTCACCGCCGTGGAAAGATCAATAAAAGCAGAGAGTCTTAAACAGCGAGGATGACTGCTTTCTATTGCTTTGATCATGACTTTCCACAGTCTGTACTCCAGATACATCACCCCTTTTATCAAGGAGATACAATCAAATCTTAGCTGCAATTTAAAGCCCATTATGAGATTCCAACACACTGACCTATACTAGGAGAATATTGCTTCAGGTTTTTAATCAAAAGCATTAAAAAAACACATTTTAGTAAGCTTTATATGCTTAAAACAAGAAAAAGTCCTCACTGGTATATATTTGAATTGGTTAGGGTTTTCCCCAAATCATAACAGACAAATTGAAGCAAACAAAGCCATCACTTATGATTTGGCAGCACAAGTACTGCCAGCATCTATAACTCTGTCTTTGTTTATAGTCAAACCAGCTGGGCATAGCAAGTGTAACGTAACACAAAGCTGGATTTACAAGACAAACTGTACTAATATCACTTACACTTGCCTGCATTATGATAATTGGCCGCAAGCGCATTTGGAAAATGTATTTCATATATGAAGTATATCTTTGGAAAATCCCAGTAAGACGCTTCAAACGGTCCTGTAAGAACATAAGACTTCAGGGCATTAATGTGCTCAAATGTGACTCAAAATGCTTTGAATGATGTACTGAGGTTGTGTGGGTAATATTCAGAAAACCATAGAATATATCAGGCTAACCAACAGTGTGGTAATTGGCAACCGCACTAAGTGTCGACACAAAAAGGCTCTTCAGACGTCAGGAACCTAAAACTACATATCAGCACTGGGTGCTGAAACTACATTTGTCCGAAGGTGGCTAACATCTGGCCATCAGCCTGAAATGTACCTGATTTCACCTGTGGGACAGTGGAGTCCTTGTCTTCTACTAATTATGGTCCTCACCTCAAATTTCCCCCCCACTGGGATTCCCCAGAAGTCTTCTGAAGCAGTCCATTGGCTTCTCTTAAAGAAAAGACTGAAATTCTAGATGTTATTCTCTGAAGATCTGTCTTTCTGCTGTAGCTGTCAAAGCTAATAGTGACATCTTTCTGAATGGGAATAGTGAATACTGTTATAGTTGAACATTACATACACCTTAAATTTCAGACAACATCTGAAGACTTGAGATAAATTAGTGTAAGAAGAATTATTATTACCTGTGCTCACAGCTCAGCACTGTGCAGCTCGATTGGGATTGGCTAGAGAACACCAGAATTGGCAAGTCCGCGATTGGCGCCCCGTTCTCTTCACAGAGGAGAGCACTGAACACGTGTGACAGACGTGAAAGAGTCTGGAGATGCCGTGGCGAACGTTATCTTGCATGCAACATCATCCAGAATGACTAGTTTGGCGATGGGTCAGTAATGGTCTGGGGAGGAACATCCTTGGAGGGCAACAGAACTCCACATGCTTGAAAATGGTTCCCTTACTAAAGGGCCAGTCACACAGCGAAAACGCATGAATCACGCACAGATTACGCACAGATTTGTGCGTCGTATGCGTAATTCGTCGGTGGAACGTCCGTCAGTGATTGTAATGTGGGTCGAAGGCGATTTGTGCGTGATTTTGAGTTTTGAATGGTTCAAAAATGTGCGTTATTCATGAGTCTGCGTGCGTAGTTTATGCGTCGAGTATACGTGACTGTGCGGGACACGCGTCGGCCGTCAGTGCTTATGCGTCGGAACTGGTTCGAAACCGCGCGCGTCCACCGCCGTTCACTGACGCCCCACCTTCATATCACGCATGAACCGCGCACGTATCACGTTCATTCCACTGACAATGTGGATTCTGAAAGTGCTTGTACGTGGAACGTTCGCGAAGCGTGTGTGTTTGGACGCGCTCCGTCAGTGATTCATGCATCGGGCGTGCGTCCAATACTTTGGAATACTTCGATTGTTAATGGTAAGCTTGTTTTAATGGAATTTATATGCATTTATATATGAAATTTTTATCAACCAGCCCAATGCATTTTTACCAGTTGGACGTGACCAAAAGGAGCCCAATTGGGCGGGAACCGCCCAATCTGGCAACGCTGATTATGAGTTGCTGTGGTGAACTCCATACAAGTTGGATCAGCCGGTAACTTCCGCCTTACTGTGTGAGCTTTCAAATTTGTTAATTATTTGTTAGGAGATTAGTTCTAATGTTTTGAACCATTTCACCGTTTGTGAAATACTAAGTCACTTCTTTGTTTTTATTATTTTCATTAATATATTGTTTTAATTTTGACATTTGAAAAAAGAGAAAAGTCTCAGGAAGGAATTTTACACCTCAAAATTCTTAATCCTAAATCAGTGTTGTATTATTTTACTTCACATATATTGTTGTCCAGTAAAGCACCTTTAAAAGAAACATGAATTTACATAAAAAGCTAAATTGAGGAAGATTGTAATCTTAACTTTTCATACCCCACCATAAAAAAATCTGTTTATTTTTAAGATTTATACCAATGTTATAAGAAAAACGCACAACATTCAAGATATATTTTCTTGTCCTACTATCTTATGCAGTACATTGAAAGATGTTTCAATATTGGAAATCAATACCAATTATGAAGTGCTCTACTTTGACCTTGTCTCCAGTGTGTAGCTGTAGACGGTATTAATGGTTGGGCTCTGCCCTCCTGTGGTCTTCATGGCAACTCCTCACCTTCCTGCTGAACCTGATTTCACCGACTACAACACCAATTAGCACAATTGACCGTTCACCAAGTACAATCTTTGTTGATCCTGGAACAACAATTCAAACCACCAGATTTAAGGGATAAGTGTAGAGTTTATGTCAAGTTTAGGCTTACAATCAGGTTTAGGTGCTTCTACAGCAGTTATTCCCTCTGACTTTAGGGAGAAGATATGAGTAGGGTTAGGTTTAGAGGATATGGTTAGGACAAAATTTTGGGATAAGAATGTTCCAGGATCAACAAAATATGCTGATGTCTTACATGGCAGAATCACTCACAGGGAAGATGAGCATCAGTTGTGTGACGTCACTGCTTTACACAGTCATGCCATGAGAACAAAACCCCATGAAACCCTCTGCCTTCAGTGATGTGTGTTGACTAATTGATAAACACATCCTGATCTGTGGCTGTGCGCAAGGCAACCCGAAAAGAAATTAAATTACAAAATTGGTCATACTGCTCTGCTTTCCAGCTGCACTTCTTAGCGAAACCCTAAAAAAGTTCTCTGCGACACATGCTGTGCTATAGGGACAGCGAATGATTCTTTGATTCACATTATTCTAAACAGAGATTGATTCAAAAGAGTTATTTAGTGTTTGGATTAGTGGACCACAGCAATGTGAAGTCTTTTGTTTCAAGGGAAGACTCTGTTCTCTTGTTTGTTGAGTCTGTCGTTACAGATTTCACGCAAAGATGATTTAAAGCCTCGGGTTACGGTGGCCTGGCCAATCCACATCACACAGGAACACTTATTAAGCACCCGTGTCCCGCTGTGAACATGGAACTAGAGTTAAGCAAAGAATTACTGGAAACGGATTTAGCTTCACTTGCATTTGCCTTGCAAACATTGTCTGTGATTTTATATATACAGTAATACCTTGGTTTACGAGTGACTTTGTATACGAGCAAATCGGTGTGCGAGCATTGTATCGGAGTGCGAGAAAAATTTTCCCTCGCCCACGTGCATTTTTTGTGGAAAAGTCCTAACGCTCAACATCTTCGCACGCATTTTTACTGGAAACGACAGCCTCTCACAAAGCCCATCACTCGTTCGTTCTCTCAGCGTTGATCGGTTTGGTTGCATCATTCACCACAGTGATACTTTTATAAATGATTTACAGCGGTTTTACCTCCTGTTGTTAACATTAATTGTGATCGCTATTGTTCACGTAGTGAAATATATACGTACAGTACAGCATATAGACATTGACCTCAAGATGAGTAAGAAAGAAGGGATGAAATTCTCCCTGTAAGCAGTAAAACCCTCCTCTCATCTCCTTCACGCCAGCAGCGACGCTACTCAAAGATAAAGTGCGCGTTACAGTTTAGTTGTCAACTATTAATTAGTATTTATCTGAGATCTTAATGGTCATAATTTGAACTGTAATCAATAGGGTAAAACCAAAAAAATATTTAAAATGGGCATTTATGGTCGTGTGGAACGAATCAAGTGATTTTTAGTGCATTCTTATGGGGAAATTTTTTTGGTGTACGAGCATTTTGAGTTACGAGCTCTTAGAACGAATTAAACTCGTAAACTGAGGTATTAGTGTGTATGTATATATATATATATATATAGCCTTACTCTGAGATACGAGGTTGTTAATCTATAGCATTCGCTTCTGTTGAATCTGTCAGCCCACATTATTTCAACTTACACATAATTTTTCATGACTTTTTTTAGCCTACTGAAAGCAACAATGGATAGGCTAAATAAATGGATAGGATAACTGAGTGAGGCTTGGCATTGTCTTGCTTCCCAAGAAAGATCTTGATGCCGTTAAATGTCTCATTTCCCTATATATGCCTCCACATCAATGGTACCTTCATAAACATGCAAGTCACTCATGCCGTTTGCACTCATGCACCCTCTTACCATGGCAGATGTTTGCTTTAGCGCCTGTCGCTGATGAAAGTCTGGATAGTCCCTTTCGTCTTTGGGACTGAGAACTCAGTCAGAAGTCAGTTTTTTTTTTCAGTTCAAGCTGAAACGTGGACTCATCTGACCTCAGCACAGATTTCCGCTGTGTTTTGGATCATCTGAGATGAGCTCAGTCTCCGAGATCTCGCCAGTATCTCTTAATTGAACTGATGTGTAGATTTCTCCTTGACATTTCTTGGTGATATTAATAATTCACCCGTGTATTGTGGATTGTTTCAAAAGAGTTTAACTTGAATATTCTATAAGCTTCTATAAGTGCATTGCAGCCATCAAAATTCAAAATACAATTATGATGGAATTATGATGGTCAATGAAAGCACTGAAAATCTTTTCTTTGTACTTTTTCCAGTTAAATAACGTTGAAAGAGAATTAACAAATTAAAGATTTTACAAAATGTCCCAACTTTTCTAGATTTGGGGTTGTAGTTTAAAGACAATTGTGCATAACGGCAACGTTTGTGTTGAAAAACTGCATTACCCATGATGCTGTACGGAAACAATGTCACCTATCAAGAGTTGAAACAATCAAATAAATTATATTTACATGTGTGTATAATTCGATTATGCTGTTCGCAAGGCTTCATGTGATTGTAGGTGGAGTTTCACTTTCGTGCTTGGGGGGGCAATGTAATAAAGCTACAATAAGAAAAATTAAATACAGTAATTAAAAATTGCTTAGCCATATCTTACTCATTCTATACACAGAACTAATAAGATAAGACAAATAAAACGAGAAAATATGAATTCTGTAATTCTGTAAAAAAAAAAAAAAAATCTAAGCACAAGGCAGGCATTAATTGGCTCTGGTCTGGGGGGGCAGTGGTCCCCCCCCTAAACTGCGCCTATGATTGTAGTCCATTCCCGCACTAAAGCTGTTATGTTTTCGTATGATTTTCATATCCCTATTGGAGAACTGAATGGAAAACAATACTTCCAGAAACTGTTGACTTTATTTTTTTATGACTTCGTATAACTTAGTTTGTTGTCGTGGATGAATTATATAATGACCGTCTATTGAGTCTATAACAACAATGACTTTCACTGTATTCAAAATATCAAAATTATTTTGTGTTCCACAAAAAAAGAAAGTCATACAGGTTTGGAATGACATTTTTTAATTTTGGATGAACTATGCCAGCAAAAAAAAATTGTTTTGTTTTTTAAATGCATACATTTTTATTGACTGTAAAGGAATAATTAGCATAAACTGCATATGAACAGCATCTTAATGGATGTCGTCTTATAAGCAACTTTAAGGAAGACTGTGAGCAAAATGTCTCAGTTGGTTTTAAACACAGCTAATAGATTTCCTATGCTTGTGTGCTGGTGAACTATGAAACCACACACATAACAGCCGTCTTCAAACTTCCCTTTTAACGGCAGCCAAACATCCTTGGACCGCTCTCGATAAAAAGATTAATACTTACGAAGATAATTCCCAAGAATAATTTTTTACAGACCCTTCGAAAGCCCTTTACAGAGTTTTTATGAGACCATATAGTAAACTTCAAGTCAAGTGTGTAGATTTTCATTACTATACGCACATGTACGCCATTTGTTTCGGTCTCAAGCTGTTAACTTTGATGCGTGGCCTAGAACATCTTTGCATTCTTACATGTACATGTTCGTCAAGCCGCATGTATGTCCCAACTATGCTTTGATGGACTGATGGGGTCGGTCGCTCTCAACATCTTCAGGTTTGCAGCTGATTAGTTCAATGTCACTTTGGAAGAGGAATTCCAAACAATGGATTTGTTTGCTGTTGTTTGTATTGGGTTTTAAAAGCGATATGGAAAATTCTACGTAATTCTAGGATATAGCCTTATTTTGACCGGGTGTTGTCACAACAGTCAACCGCAAAAATAGACACAAATGTGCAACAAATTTGTGATCAGAGAGCGCTTCATGTTGAGTAACGGCATCAGAATCTTTGACACTCTTGACAGCATTCTGAATGCCTGAAAGCCAGCTGAAGACAGAAAGTGCATGTTATGAAATATATACGTTACAAATAATCCAACTTCTATAATTATACATCTGCATGTTCAAATAAACAAGAAAAATGCAATAATCGTATAGGAAAAAAGACAATAGAGTAGCAATTCCATGAATTAGGTACAAAATGGACTCTCTTCAAAGACAACATGTTTATTTTTTATTTTTCTGTTAGTTAAAAAGATAATCTAAATATCTATTGATTTAGATGTTTCTTTATAGTTGAACTTATTTTAGAAAATTTAGCTCATTTTAAATTGAAGGAGATCTACAGTGTTTTTATGTTTACACACACACACACACACACACACACACACACACACACACACACACACACACACACACACACACACACACACACACACACACACACACACACACACACACACACACACACACACACACACACACACACACACACACACACACAATTAACTGCATCTAGCATAAAAGTGTGTGTATATAAAAGTCATATATGTGTGTGTGTGTATATATATACATACATACATGTATACATGTATGTGTGTGTGTGTGTTTGTTTGTGTCACACACACACACACACACACATCACATGGACTTTGTTTTCAGTTTGCACATTATTTTGTTGTCCTGGACGTTAGTTTGATTCGTCATCACTGTCAGCTGTGTTTCGTTAATCACCTCATTTCCACTTGTATTTGAGTTCCTGTGTTTCTGTTATTAGTATCTCGTCAATGTTTTGGTTGTGTTTGGTTGCCTCTGTTAGGACTTACATGTGGATACTATTAAAGACTGTCCTGGATCTTTATCTTCTTTCTGGTGTGTGTTACCACAGCTAGTTACACTAACAAACGTATAAGTTAGATGTGATTATTTGATTTGAAAGCACTTTAATATATATATGTGTGAGTGTGTGTATGTATACACACACTGCTCATAAAAATAAGGGAACTCTTAAATCACACACTGGATCTCAAATTCAATTAGAAAATCTTTATATACATTCTATAATTTAAGAACAAATTGATGTGACAACAGTCGGTGGACACCAAAATCATCAATACACTTATGGCTGGAATCAGGAGGGAACTATTGATATTCAGTGGTACCTAACAGCAGTGAGGGAACCATTTTCTAGCATGTGGAGTTCTGTGACCCTCCAAGAATATTCATCCCCAAACCGGTCATGCTGGATGATGTTGAACGCAGCATAACGTTCCCCACGGCATCTACAGACTCTTTCGTGTCAGTCACACGTGCTCAGTGTGAACTTGCATCCAGAAAGAGAACAGGGCACCGATGACAGACTTGCATTCTGGCGTTCTCTGGCAAATGGCAGTTGAGCTGCACAGCGTTGAACTGTGAGCACAGGTCCCACTGGACTAGAGGATGTCGGGCCCTCTTGAAGTCTGTTTCTGACAGCTTGGTCAGAAACATGCACTCCAGTTCCTGCTGGAGGTCATTTTGTCAGGCTCTGGCAGTTCTCCTCCTGTTCCTCAAAGGAGCAGATTCTGCCCTTCTTTGTCCCTGTCCAGCTCTCCTCGTGTAATGGTTCGTCTCCCTCAGTAGCTTTTGAAACTGTGCTGGGAGACACACCAAACCTCCTTGCGACGACACGTATGGATGTCTCATCCTGGACGAGCAGGACTGCCAGTGTAAGCTGATACAAGGACCCTAACAAAACACAAAACTAAAGACAAATCAGTCAGGAAGAATAAGAAGAGAACAATTGTTTATGGCCACCACCTGCAAAATCATTCCCTTATTGTGGTTCGTCTTTCCAGAGCACCTGTTTTCACTTTCATTTGTACCAGAGCAGGTGAATCAATCACCCAATTGAGCACATATCCCCGAAGTTAAACTTAAGTGTTGCCTTAATGTTTTAACTCAGTGTATATACATGCATATATTTTAATAACTTTTTGTTGATTGTTAAGTTATTGTTTGTCAAACTCCGTGTGAAAGAAACCACAAGTGTCTTCATTTTATGCAGTTTTTCAATAGAGATACAATACAAAAATGAAAAGTCACTAGATGTCACTGGTATTGAGCTACACGCATGGAATTCATTATTTTGGACAGAATGGGGTTGATATGGACATGGACAATCCATCAGTTTAACAGAGCAGAATCTGTTCAGCAGGGAGCGACACTCTCTGTGATGTTTCTCTTGAGGGATCAATAAAAATAAGACAATAAGAAACAAGCTCAGATAAGCTCAATTCAGAGGAAATTAACATGATTCAAAAACCTATTAAACATGACTATTTCATTTATGAATCTTATAAAACAAACGCTTTAGAGGAAACAGTCTTGACTGCAAGAACGCCTGTTTCTGGGCTGTTGATATCGGATTTCAAAATGTCCCAGGCTTAAAATAGTTTCCCCTTTATTTATATTTTAGATCATCATTAACGTTATTAACATGACATTTAAATGTACCATTTTGTAATACATAATACTGGTTTTATTGTGCACAATTCATTGGTGCACATTATTCTGATGGGGAAAAAAACATACATTTTGTTAATACCTTACAATAAGCTTTAATTGCTTAATATTCATATTCATTAGTGCTGTGAGATTGATTAATCACATCTAACATAAGTTTGTTTATATATGTACACACATTATAGAAACTGTTTTGTATATGATTAATCAGGACTATTGTTCACTCTTAATTGAGGTTTATACATATTATAGTATTAACTATATCATTTATACAACCTGAAATGTTAATGTATATGTAAAATTAACTTTGCAATAAAATATTACAATCCAGTTAACTACAGGACAGAATCAAGTCCTGTTACACTTGTAAATACGTTGCATTATTAAGGTAAAATAGGTTAAGAATGTCATTTCATGTTTTTCAAACTCTTGCTCAAAGTTTATTGTAAAAAAAATGATACGTGCATTAACAGGTCGGTGTATAACCATGTTCCAAGAAAAAAGACATTCAAAGAATAGTACTCAAAGACTTTATTATTCTCAAAGGTGTCCCTTCATTCAGCATAGATCTCCTGAGTCTCCCAGAAGTTTCTATTTGATACTGCTGTTACTCATTGTCTGAGCTTTGCACACTCCTTTGCCAGCGACCTCGAAGGCAGTTCCCTTGTAAGTGGCCACACATTGGCCATCAGTGCGCAAGTCTGGTTGGACCTGCTCCCACACTTTCTTCTTAGGGTTCAGTTCCTTGTCAGGCTCACCTGGACCAGAAGAAAGAAACGGAAAAAAAGAGACATTGCTGATTAGTTTCCCAACAGCTGTAAAAAGACTGAAAACAAAAGCCGGTTTTGAAATCAGCTCGGAGTATTATTAACATCCACTTCAACAGGCCAGTTCATAATGAATCTAGAACGACTTTAAAGTTCCATTTAAATCCAGCTGAGCCAAAGCGAGATGCTCCAAAACTCAAGGAAACTAATGGAAAGCAGATAATGACACCTGTTTTTGCAACTACCTACAATAAGCAGACATAAATCAAAGCAAAATGAATCCAAACACTTCATATGAATGCAGACAGAGATCCTGGTTTTATGCATCTGTTCTAGTGCTGACCTTTTCACATCCACTATAATCCAAACGAGACGACAAATCCACAAGTGAAGAAAGGTCACAGTCTGTGACATGCGTGCAATACACACAAAATAACTCAAGAATGAGATTTAAATGGGTCATATAATGCATTTGCAGTGTTTTATGTAGCTGTTTGTGCACACATAAGATCTGTGAAGTAGTGATGTTACGTATGACACCGAAGCTTCGATGCGCGTATCGCTCATGTGACACAATTTGAAATGAAGCGCTGTATCGGGGTGTGTATTGGTTTCCCCGAGTCACGTGATCGATGACAAATGAAGCCTCACTTTCTGTCAAATCACGTGCGCGTTTCACTTTGCGTGTCAGAAGCTTCAAACCCCCAGATCTTACTTAACGAGTCCTTGTTGACTCAGTCTGATTGATGGTTTTTTGAGGAGAGTCAAGAGAGTTCTTATTGGTATAGACACACACACAATTATAGTTGATACATGTGTGATATCAAGTAAAATGTGGTTTTAATTATAATTTTTTACAGACAGCGGCATGTGCGGAGAAGGAGGGGGGGGGGGGGGGGGGGGGGATGGTATGGAGACACTTGATCCTGTATCGTACCTTGCACGAACACTACATAACTTAAATTAACATAGCTTACGTATTTCTTTTTAAACTTTTCTATTGTATATTAATGTTTTGATTTTTTTTCGATTTGTATTCGTTTGATCACTTTTCTTACCTTTTTTCCCCTGACTACCCCCACTTTCACTTAACGCAGACATTTTAACGAAATACTGTACCTGTCATGGGAAATGCTTCTCCTTTTTCCACAACAACAGAAGCCTCTTCATCTCATAATTTATATTCGAACATAACTTCGATATAATCGTCATGCACTTGGATGGATTTACATTATTGATAACATCCTCCTGCTTTAGGATGATATCGTGGATGTACTGCGATCATAGGTGAGAGATAGATCTCTCACGCGGACACACGCTCATAATGATCCTATCACACAATGTCCTTATTGTGTGTGTGTGAGAGAGAGAGAGAGAGAGAGAGAGAGAGAGAGAGAGAGAGAGAGAGAGAGAGAGAGAGAGAAAGCCTACGTTAGATCTTATTGAATCATATAAATTCATATTATATTTTATTGTCACACTTTATGGATAAATTATTATTGTTTTTATGGATACATTAAACACAAACATATACAGCTTTTACTTGTACATAGCATTGAAACGATGGAGTGTGCTGTGATTGCTTCATCTAACAGAGCTTCTTTCACAGGCTTCTGCCTGCTTTATTTTAAATAAGCAACAGATGGCGCTGTTCATGACACTCGCGAAGCCTCGAATCTTTTCCCGAAACAGTCAGAGTGAAGCCTCAGTGCTTCATGAAGCCTCATTTCCACATCCCTACTGTGAAGTCACAAAGCACAAAAAGACTTATTCTATCTAGCTAAAACACCTGAATCAAATTCTCCCTCTCTGTCACTAGATGGGAATATTTGCATAATGCCACCCAAATGCAGAGAAAGAAGGCGTGGCTTCAGTTTTCATGTCGTCGTCGCCATGTCTCGAGACGCTGTGTTTCTATACGAAAGCAATGGCTGCATTTTATTTGGCCTTCCGAAAGTGAATGCAATTAGGAATCGGTGGTTAAGATTGATTTCCAACACTGTTCCAGAACATCACAACCCAAACGATCATGTGTGAGCAGTGGATTTTACAGGACAGTTTCCTGAACCCGCAGAGAACAAGACCAGCTATATCTAAAATAAATGAGCAATTCCTCGGGCAATCTGCTAAAGTAATGCTGCGTTTCGTCCAGTGTAGAGTAACGCATGTGCTTTTCCTTCTTACGATCAAAAGTGCAGAGATGGATTAATGTTTACAAACACAGTATCCTCTGTTCTCCGCTTATAACTTGTGGTGAAAAGATGACAAACATGGATGCAGGTTACTATCGTAACCTCCGTTCCCTGAGAGAGGCGGGAACGAGACGGTGCATGGAAAAGATGCATTTGGGAACCTCCCCTTCACGTAAATTTCTGAAACCTTATAGGATAACGCCAGTTGACAACTGGCCAATTGTCGCGCGATGCGCTCTGGCTGTCAGACAGTATAAATAGCATAAGCGCGGCACTTGCGTCAGAATCATGACTGAACACGGCACAGCTGGTCAAGCGACGAACACGGCGGACATTGCACCGTCTCGTTCCCGCCTCTCTCAGGGAACGGAGGTTACGATAGTAACCGGAGACGTTCCCTTTCGAGGGCGGGAACGAGACGGTGCATGGAAAAGATGCATTTGGGAACGGTGTTCAATCCCGCCGTGATTGAGACTTAGACCAGTCTGATACAGGGAAACATACACCAAACACAGCTCGTCCAATGGCAACGTCGCCACGTGTGCTCACTACTGATAGGTGCAGCTAAGCCAATGAAATCTTAGCTAAAGCTTGTCAAAATTTGCATATCAGCAGCATGAAAAATAGCGGGCTGCGTTATTACAGGGCAGACGTGACTATTCAGAAAGCATTAAAGCACAACTAGTGTGAGCGCATAGCGTCAACGGCAAAGCGGTGACCGTGAGCACATAAGCACAAACTACTGTACAGAAATCCCCAGCGTCAACAGCACAGCGGTAACAACTGTATTTTGAGAAAAGTAGCAATATCCCAGGAATAATTGATTCAATTACTCACCGAAAGCACTTGAGACGCCAAAGATGGAACATCCAGTTTATAAAACCTGGCGAAGGTGTTCTGAGAAGACCAGCCAGCAGCAAAACAGATATCCTGTATTGACGTACCTCTAGACCAGGCCCACGATGAGGCAATAGCTCTCGTCGAGTGAGCTCTGATGTTGAGAGGGCATTCCTGTCCCTGATTCGCATAAGCCAAAGCAATAGCGTCCACTATCCAGTGAGAAAGCCTCTGTTTAGAGACAGCATTTCCTCTAGTAGCGCCACCATAGCACACAAAGAGCTGGTCCGACTGTCGGAATGTGGCGGATCGGTCCAAGTAAATACGCAAAGCCCTGACGGGGCAGATAGCCCTCTGAGCGCCGATGTCCCGTGAGGTTGACGGCTCTGAAGACAAGGCGAGCAGAGAAACTACTTGCGCTTTAAATGGAGTAGAGAGCGATTTTGGCACGAAGCCAGGTCTCGGCCGGAGAGTAACACTGCAGTCTCCGGGCCCGAAACGAATACAATCGTCACTCACTGAGAACGCATGCAAGTCCCCAATGCGCTTAGCCGATGCCAGTGCGAGAAGCAGCGCCGTCTTCTGTGAAAGCTCCTTAATCGCGACCGATTCCAAGGGCTCGAACGGCGGCAGAGAGAGAGCTCTCAGAACCAACGCCAAATCCCACGGCGGAACCGATGGGGGGCGTGGGGGGTGTAATCTCCTCGCACCTCTGAGAAATCTGACCATTAGTGGATGCCTCCCGATCGATTGCCCGTCGTCCGGTGAACGAAACGAGGCGACAGCGGCCACATAGACCTTTAGAGTAGACGGAACACTCCCGTCATCCAGCCGGAGCTGTAAAAACTGTAACACATCTGACACGGGACAGCTCACCGGGTCGATATTGTGCTCGTTGCACCATTTCACGAACACTCCCCATTTCAGGGAATAAAGGCGTCTCGTGGAAGGTGCACGAGACTCCGCGAGAGTCTCCAGCACACTAGAAGGTAGTGCGAGCTCTTCTAAGGCCCCTGAAGCGGCCACGCGTGCAGGCTCCACAGCTCGGGGCTGGGATGCCATACCTCGCCGCTCGCTTGAGACAGTAGATTCTTGCTGACGGGAATCCGCCACGGGGGGGCTGCCAGCAACTCTCGTAGGTCCGGGAACCAAGGCTGATTCGGCCAGTTCGGGGCGACTAGGATCACCGATGCTCTTTCCTCCCTTATTTTGCATAGGACTAAAGGCAGAATTTTTACCGGAGGAAACGCGTACAACCTGGCTCTCGGCCAACGCGATGTCAGAGCGTCCCCCGCTAGAGGGGCGTGCGACAGGGAGAAAAACAGCGGGCAGTGCGCGTTCTCGCTCGTCGCAAACAGATCCACTTCTGCCCTCCAGAAGCGATCCCAGATCATTTGCACCACCTTTCAGTGAAGCCTCCACTCTCCGTGAGGAATCCCGTTCCTCGAAAGCATGTCCGCTCCGCGGTTTAGTACACCCGGGATGTGCGAAGCTCTGATGGAGAGGAGATGTTGATCTGCCCACAGCAGGAGGCTCGTTGCCAGCTCGAACAGGGCCCTGGAGCGCACGCCGCCTTGGCGATTTATGTATGAAACCACGGACATGTTGTCGGTGCGAATCAACATATGCTGCTGTTCTATTTGCGGCAGGAAAGCCCTTAGGGCCAAACATACCGCTTTCAGCTCCAGGCGGTTGATATGCCACTCGCTCTGTGACTCCGACCATAGACCGGAAGTCGGAACGCCCTCGCATGTTGCACCCCAACCTGAGCTCGACGCGTCTGTCGTCACTACGGTGCGTGTCGTCACCAGCCCAAGGGGAACCCCCTGGCTGAACATGTCCTGATTGGACCATGGTTCCAGAGCGCTGATGCAGCTGCGGGAGATCGTGATGCGCATGCGCCCCGCTGTCCACGCTCTCCACGGGTCTTCAGCCACAACTGCAGTGGACGCATTCGCAGCAGACCAAGGTGGCACACTGAAGATGCTGACGCCATAAGACCGAGTAGCCTCTGAAAATCCCTCAGGGGAACAGACCGGTCCTGTCTGAAGCCACGCAGAGCCTAAGAGATGGTCTCTATGCGTTCCGGGGGGAGGCGGGCTCGCATCGCCACTGAGTCGAAGCACACACCTAGATATGTCATATACTGACTCGGGGTGAGCATGCTCTTCTGCATGTTCACTCGCAGGCCCAGTGACTCCAGATGATGAAGCAGCATGTCTGTATGTCTGATTAGCACCTCCCTTGTATGAGCTAGAATCAGCCAATCGTCCAGATAGTTTAGAATGCGCACTCCGCTCGCTCTGAGGGGGGAAAGTGCTGCATCCACACATTTTGAGAACGTGCGCGGTGTTAAAAGTGCAACAGAGTGGGTTTCGAACCCGGGTCTCTCGCGTGAAAGGTATACGCAGTGTCCGCTATACCACAGCACACCCATTGCCAGCCCGAACGGGAGCACGGCATACTGGTATGCTGAGCCCTCGAACGCGAATCTCAGGAAACGCCTGTGGCGTGGCGCAATCTGAATATGAAAATACGCATCTTTCAGATCTACGGACGCTAGCCAGTCCCCGGGACATACCTGTGCCAGTATCTGCCTCAGCGTTGCCATCTTGAACGCGCGTTTGTGGAGCGCGCGGTTGATGGGTCTCAGATCCAGAATCGGACGGAGCCCCCCATCTTTCTTGGGCACCACGAAATAGCGGCTGTAGAATCCGCTCTCTAGCTCGCTCGGAGGGACGCGCTCTATCGCTCCTTTCGCGAGCAGACTGTGAACTTCCTGTCTCAGAACAGGTGCGCTTTGAGGGAGCGCCAGAGACGGGACCACACCAGTGAAACGGGGCGGTCTGCGTCTGAACTGAAGAGAATAACCGTGCTGAATTATTCCCAGCAACCAACCTGAGATGCCTGGAATGGCCCTCCAAGCTTCCAGGAAATGATGAAGCGGAGGGTAGGCTGCACGCTGCTCGACGAGTGTCGGGAGCGGCGGGGAAATGTCGGCTACTATTGAGGGAGCAAGTGCATACTGTGGCTCCGCGCCGCTCTGGGGCAGGGCAAGCGACACAACACTGACAGAATGAGGAAGAAACAACTCTTTTTGTGAACAAGCATTTGTTTTTATTATTGCATCCACACAAACCGGGTTTAACACACACACATTGCAATCGTCGCCCATACGAACAGAGGGGACATAACGCACAACATGGTGTTTTGGGGGCGGCCCACCCGCGAGCTCTCTCTTCCTTTTGACGGGACCGTCAGGAAGATGGCTTGCCTGCGGGAGGCTGTGCGCCGTCATGACGGGGGGCCCCCCTGGGCGCGTGACGCCTCTTCCCGGGTCCCGCCCATTGCTTGCGTCGGACATCCGGTTCCGGGCGAGAAGCCGCCGGAACTGCAGCCGCCGATTGCTGTGTCACCGGTCTGTGGGGGAGGCGCGGCGCCGACGCCGACCGCGCCCTTGAGGGCTGCTGGTACGCGCGCCTCGGCATCACGTGGCTCATCGCTTTCGCGCGCTTTTGCGCCTCGGAAAATTTTTCCATAACCGACTCGACTGCGCCATCAAAAAGGCCGGCGGCTGCAATTGGTGCGTTGAGGAGCATTTTCCGGTCTGAGTCCCTCGGGTCCGCCAGAGTTAGCCACAGGTGCACCACTAAAAAAACCCATAGAGCGGCCGATGGCTTGCGCGGACCGCTTGGTTGCCATGAGAGCGACGTTGTCGCTCTCAGGTCCCTCACATCCTCCGCGTCCATGCTGCCGGCGTCCAGCAATTGCACGGAAAAAAGGGGGGATCCCCTCCTAGCTCCAGCTTGCTGGCGGCTGGACTGGAGGAACCAGGAGTCCAGCTTACTTCTCGCGGGCTCCTGTGGAGCACTCCAGTCCAGGTCCAGCTCTCTAACTGCCCTCTCGAGGACCCTGACTAGCTCCTGCCGGAGGTCTAGAGGGCCCTCTGTGTCGAGGCACTCCGACGCCGCCCAGTCCCTGTCTGATGCAGCGAGGGATACTGAGTCCACGTCTCTGTCATCCTCGACCGGGAGGAAGTCCGCGAAGAGAACTGGTGATTTGGGGGGACGGCAGAGGACGGCATGCTGCGTCGTCACCGTCACCCCGCGAGTGTGTGGGGGGGACCGCCAGCGGCTCGACGGCGGCAGCGGACCCCTTCCCCGCGATACTGCGCGCTATGTCCCTCCTGGATCTCAGCGCGCGCCCCGGCAGATCCCCACAGGAGGACTCCAGCAGGGCATCCTCGGCGTGGGCCAGACCCAGACAGACGACGCAGCACGCGTGAGTATCCGGCGGGTCAATGGGACCCGCGCAACTTACCTTACATTTAGTTCCTGTTGATTCCATAACTGTTCATAAGTCCGTGTGAAGGAAATAATCTGACGCAAGTGCCGCGCTTATGCTATTTATACTGTCTGACAGCCAGAGCGCATCGCGCGACAATTGGCCAGTTGTCAACTGGCGTTATCCTATAAGGTTTCAGAAATTTACGTGAAGGGGAGGTTCCCAAATGCATCTTTTCCATGCACCGTCTCGTTCCCGCCCTCGAAAGGGAACTGACGCTATTATTAACCGTCTTTATAATTGCTTTGGAAGCTGAAGCTTGTGATTATGGAAAGGGGCGTTAACATTTCTGACAAGCGCTTGAGGTGTTCGGCCAATCACAACGCACTGGGTCAGCTGGCCAATCAGAGCACACTTCACTTTTCGGAAAGTAGGGCTTGTAGAAATCGACGCGTTTCAGAAAGACTGGCATAGAGCAGCTGCAATAAGTGAAAAATAATGCATTTCTTAACATTAAAGCATGTTAACATTCTATTACACCCAATTCACATTATAATGATCTTTGAAAATAGCATCATATGACCCTTTAAAAATTACAGAGACTTTTACATGGGAGAATACCAAATATCTGCATGGAAATTCATAAAAACCAGAATAGAAGAAGAAATAATAGCAAAGGAAGTTGAAAAAAATTTGTTTACCCTGTAATTATTGTGTTGATGTGGCCATTTTCGTTTTGTGTAGGTCATTTAATGATTCATAACAACTGGAGGAAGTTGGATAAATGCCTTATTCCTGCTACGTGCTTTGTTTTTTGTATTGGGAATAATTGAGAATAACAACCGTGATTAACTGTGAAAAATAAAAAAGACTGGGACGACATCTTAGGCTTTTCAGCCAAAAGGAAACACAAGGAAGAGCTGGGAAGGTGAAGGAGACATTATTCTCAGTGTCCTGCGCAGATGGTCCACATTCACACCATTCCTGGGAATCTTCCCGTTAGTTACTGTGCTCAACCACGAATCCTACACTCTTCCAAATGGCTTAAGCGCCAGATCCACCATATTATTTTGCAGCTTGAGAATACAATTTGTATTGTTCTTTTTGGGGATAATCATATTAGCTCATATAGCTAATGCTAAGGCTTCTGAAGTCAAGTCGCATTTTATTTATATAGCTCTTAATACAATACAGATTGGAAAATAATGATTCAAAGATTCAAAGCAGTACTAAAAAAACTAAAGTAAACAGTCATTATTCATTTGAAATGAGTTCAGTGTTGATTCAGTTTGTTTAAATAACTAATGTTTATCAAATATGAAATGAGCTCAATTCAGCAATAAAACAATGATGTCATCATTCAGCATCCAATCCAATCATGTTATGTTTAGTCAAGTCAATAATATTATAATATAATTAAAATAGTTAAGCTAGTTTTGGAACGTTATAGCCAGTCGGCAGATTTTGGGCACTCAGAGCTTCACAATTTAATTTGTTGGCTTCAGAATGTGACTCCATCCACATCCAGTAAGTCTATGTTTGACATTTTGAGCTGATTTTAGAGCACATTGTTTTCATTTATCACGTGACTCCTATCAACAAGGCACATGTTTCTGCGCGAGTTCGTGTTCTCAACTTCTTGAAAATCTGGTTGCATTTGATCCATAGTCATTTAGTGCGTGATGGCCAATTTTATTTTTTCATTTTTCCATTTAAGAAACACAGAACATCACATTCTTTACTGAAAGATCTTACGAATTCAAAGGGACAACTATGGTTAAACAACAGCCGTGAGAATCTGTACCGCCCTAGAGTTGCACAGCAAGATGTTTGACTACCGGCATGAAGTGTGGTCTACATTATAGCTTATTATGGCCAAACTTGGACAGGAAAAGATCATCTGAAATAGAGCGTGGCGTTTGCAACGGCAAGGTCATGGGTTCGATTCCCAGGGAAAGCAAGAACTGATTAGAATGTCAATGTGTGCCTTGAATGCAATGCAAGTCGTTTTGGATAAAAAGAAGCTTCTGCTAAATGCATACATGTAAATGAATGACATATCAAAATGCCAAAGTGTAAAACTGGGCATTCCTAACAAGTTAAAGGGCCAGTCACACAGCCGATCACGCACGAATCACTCACAAATCACGCACAGATTGGGTTTGTGTGTGCTTGTGCGTCGAGAAATTGACCAAAGTATTCCACGAACATTCGACGCACGCCCAACGCATGAATCACTGACGGAGTGCGTCCAAACACGCACGCTTCGCGAACGTTCCACGAACAAGCACTTTCAGAATCCACATTGTCAGTGGACGTCAGTGGAATGAACGTGATACGTGCGCGGTTCATGCGTGATATGAAGGTGGGGCGTCAGTGGACGGACGTGGACGTGGACGTGCGCGGTTTCGAACCAGTTCCGACGCATAAGCACTGACGGCCGACGCGTGTCCCGCGCATAGTCACGCATAAACTATGCACGCCGACTCATGAATAACGCACACCTGAATAACGAAAAATTTTGAACCGTTCAAAACTCAAAATCACGCACAAACCGCCTTCGACGCACATCCACTTACAATCACTGACAGTCCACGTTCTTTCCACCGACGAATTACGCATATGACGCACGCTTCGCGCAGAAACGAAAATCTGTGCGTGATTCGTGCGTGATTCATGTGTTTTCACTGAGATTGGCCCTTAAGACATGTTGAGGCAGGTCAATGAGAGCAGGGCTTGACATGAACTTTTTTTGCTCAGCAGCCACTGTGGCTACTGATTTTCCAAAGTTACTAGCAGCTCGGCATTTTCACTGGCCACAATTTTGACATTGATATCACAGGGAAAAACTGCCATATAAATACTTTTAATATTATCTCATAATTTGACAGCAGGATTATTAGGCTGCTGTCACTTTAAGACCTGACTACTGTTACACATGCGTTTTCTTTCTCAACTTTCACTAAGTAACTTTCGTTTACTTTCACTTAAGACAGAACTGAGAACAGAAGTTTACACTTTGAGCATGTTTACATGTTTGAGCACAATAAACGGCAAAAAAAACTCAATTTATTTCTGAGAGGCGGCTTTATGTGTGAGCAAAATTATGCTAAGAATAACTCAGTTACTAAAACAATGATATAAATATAGCTGCAAGCAGCCATGACGGGGCCAAGCATTAGGAGGGCATTAAATGTTATGCCGACATGGCTGGCAGCATCAGACCAACAGCAGTAAGCATCTAAAGACATACCAATATGACTTCAGTCTAAATGGCTGAAAAATCATCAATACGGTCTTTAGCAATTCAATGTAATGGTTTATCACGTTCGATAACTCAGCGCTGTAACCAAACTGATGTGTCAAATCATGTGGTATATCCAGAGTGAGGTGACAATGACACATGCAAAGTTTGGTGTCAATAGGGTAAAGCATTGCTGACATCCAGCTTTAAAGTCATGTGTTTGTTAAGCATAGCATTTCATGACAAAATTCTAAATAGCTGACGCTGAAAATGGCCGATATGGGAAAATTTGGTATCGCACGACTCGGCATGATGCCCTGAATCTAAAGACAGCAGTTTCATGATTTTTGGACAAAGCATTCAGGAGTTATAATCAAAAATGTCAGTATTTTATATCTCCTGACCACTAGGGGGCAGAGCGCCAAAACTCTGCAGGTAGCCTCAGATCATGATTGACATGACACACAGAAAGTTTGGTCAGAATACGCTAATGCGTTGCGGAGATATAGCCTCGCTTTATTTGGTGGCCATTTGGTCAAATTTGTTCGCAATTTTATCGAAACCTGTTTGACGAATCAACTTTATTTTAATAACTTTTTGTCAGCATGGTCTGAAGATGTTATGATTCAATTTTGGTGAAAATTGGACAAACGGTGTGGGAGGAGTTCGAAAAAGTAGGTTTTTAAAGAAAAACAACATGGCGGACAGGAAGTTTGGCCGACTATGACAAATTTGGTATCTGTGTTCTCGGTTTGACCCAAGGAACGTATAAAGACAACTTATTTTACCATAGGTTAACGTGTTCAAAAGTTATTAGCATTTTTGCAAATTTGTTTATAACTTTTGACCACAAGGTGGCGCTGCCTCGAAACTTTTTGTGTTGTATCAGGCCCAGATGCCGAAGACACATATCGAGTTTCGTAACGATACACCAATGTGTTTGTTAAATATAGCAATTTATGACAAAATTCAAAATGGCCGACCCTCAAAATGGCCGATATGGGAAAATTTGGTATTGCACGACTCGGCATGATGCCCTGAATCTAACGAGACCAGTTTTATGATTTTTGATCGAAGCGTTCAGAAGTTATAAGCAAATATTTCACTTTTTCATATCTCCAGACCACTAGGGGGCAGAGCGCCAAATCTCCGCAGGTAGCCTCAGACCATCATTGCCATAACACACACCAAGTTTGGTCAGAATACGCTAATGCGTTGCAGAGATAAAGCCTCGCTTTCATTTCTGCGGCCATTTTGTCGAATTCATTCGCAAGTTATTCGTAAACGGTTTGACAAATAAACTTTCTTTTAATAACTTTTTGTACGCATAGTCTGGAGATGATGTGGTTCAATTTTCGTGAAAATCGGACAAACGGCCTAGGAGGAGTTCGAAAAAGTAGGTTTTTCGTAAAATTCAAAATGGCGGGAAAATTTTCATGACGGAAAATGACGTCATAGGGTGCAATCGAATCGTCTTGAGCCAAGGAATTAGTGGACGAAAGAATTTTGTTTCTAGGACATACGGTTCAAGAGTTATTTACGTAAACGTGAGTGCAACTTTGGACAGTTGGTGGCGCTAGAGACATTGAGTTAGAGACTTCAAATTTGCTATGGTCAATGATTGGCTTGTCCTCTATCAGTGTGCCAAATTTTATCATTTTCCCGCAAACGGTTCTATGGCCTTACATAGACTTCCATGGCGGAAGAAGAAGAAGAAGAAGAAGAAGAAGATGAATAATAATAATAAAGAACCGGAACAATTACAATAGGTGCCTCCGCACCTTCGGTGCTTGGCCCCTAATAATCCAAACCCTGTAACACCAACAATATTCATCAGGAGAAAATGAATCATTGGAGAGCACAACTGATATCTATTCCGGGTCAAATTAGTTTCAGAAGTGTCTTAGATATTTCAGTATCAATATGTCTGAACAACACTACATTGCACTCAGTTGATTATTTCAGATGCATTTTAAAAGACTACAATTGAAAAATGTATATATTACATATAAAATATGTGCAACCCATGAAAGTGTCTGCGTCACACGCCACTGCTGAAATCCAGCCACATTTGGTGGGTTGGCGGTTGTTAATGTCAAATCCTGACGACAAGCTATTATATGGCTTCAGACAACTTGGAATACAGTACAAGTGTCATTTAAATACATTTTCATGCAGTATTCTGTCCATTTAGAGCTTGAGAGCTGCTCATTTCATCTTCAGAAAACCTAAAGCCTAATGTCTACTTTTGTATCTCACGGAAGAAAGTAAATCATAGCAGAACTTAGATTTTTATGAGAGATAGTGCTTTAATAAACCAGCAAGCGTTAATAAAAGCACTCCGATGGGCTCCATGAAGCAGACTGTAGATGCCATTGGACCGCCGGGCTGTAAGATCATATTTCATTGCAGTACGTTTGTGTATAAATATGAAACGTTACCTGGGAAGCCCTGGACGGAAACCCTGTCTCCAGCCACGGCTCCACTCGGGGGATCCAGGATTTCAACTTTCTCCGGAGAGCTGGCACACATGACCATGGCCTGAGACAACACGCCTCTCATCTTAGCAGGCTTCAGATTGCATAGCAGCACAGCCATACGATTCTGCATCTGAAGATGGAGACAGTTAAATGACCAGCATGGGAATCAAGTGCAATCTTCTAAAGTAGTACAATAAATTAAATGTTTAACAATTCATTGCATGGCAGAAGAAGAAGAAAATATACAACGGTCCAAAAGCATCAACATACTTTATAACAGGGAACAGCTGGGCGACTTCATATTAGCTGAATTATTCGTTTTTTTATAACCAAGAACGAGGCAGAACAAAACAGAGCCCTAACAAAATGAACAAACTGAATGCATGCAATCTCATTCATCTCATCTGCTTCCAAATCCTGTATAAACCAACTCTGGACATTCATTATTATTACTTCAACTCTATAAATGCACAAACACACATAAAGCAACTGTGATTTAGTCATAACCAGAGGGGGGGAAGCCCTACATGACTAAATGAATGAAGGAAACAGATGCGTTTTATAGGTGTAATTAGAATTTCTGACGAGCTGCTAGGAATCCCCTAAACAAATCGTAAACTCTGGGTACTGGAAAATGAAGCTCAAGAGACTGAGCCGTCTGCATGGAGCAGGTTTATGGACCCGCATGAATCGTGGTAGTGCAGACTTTTTATATGCAACTGTAAAACTGAAATATCCCCCTTCAAAATATTCTGACACATAACACCTAATCATCAAAAGCTGCATTCTTTTTATGGCAAACAAAGATTGCTCTCAGGTACAGTAGCGAGAGGTACAGCGTTCAAGTTATTTCAGACTATTGCATAACGGTCTAGTAGGGGTGGAAATATTAGCTGAATTACAAAGATTCAATTAATTTTTTTTTACTGAATGACGCAATGCATCTAATCATAGATATTCAGTTTGATTCATGTTTCAGTAACATTTTAATTAAAGGTGATACATTTACTTACTAATTACAGTAAATTATGCACCATTACAAGCATGTACATGTAGTTCATAAATGTAACTGCAGGAATAATTTAATGTATTTATTTGGTGTTTTTTTTATTTTAAGTAAACTGAAAATTCCATAATCAGTCAGATCTGACAATAAAAAAGCAATACACAGAACCCCCCCCCACATTATAATTAATTGTAATTACGAAATGAATTACAGTAATACCTTGAGATACGAGCGTCCCGACATACGGGTATTCCGAGATACGAGCAAGCCTTCGAGCATTTTTTTGCTTTGAGATACGAGTAAAGATTTGAGATACGAGCAGCTTACAGATGCCGATACCAGGAGCCCTCGGAGCAGCTCAAGCTCCTCATTTATGGGGTAATTGCATATGATCTCCACTAGAGGGCTTGGTTTTACCGGGGGCGACGAGTGATTCAGGAGTATTAAGCTGGGAGCAGCACGAGTTATGTGTGTTCAATAATAATAAATATGAGGTTCTGAGTTTATCCAATACATAATACGGAAGTGTAGTTTTTTTTTCCTGTGTAGTGTTTGCGTTATATACGTAATCCCTCCCTCCTCCTCCTCCACACATGCCGCCATTAGCTGCTACTATATCATCTTTTTCAAAGGTAAAAACTCATAATTAAAACCATATTTTATATCCCAGGAATCCTTATACACTATAATTGTTTTTTTTGTGTGTGTGTATCTCTAAAGCAATTAAAAACATGTTGTTTTTATTGTTATTAGCACTTACAAGAGAGTTTTTTAGAGGACCGGAATAGATACATTTATTTTCTCTTATTTCTTATCGGAAAAAATTATTTGAGATGCAAGCAATTCGAGATACGAGCTCAGTCCTGGAACGGATAATGCTCGTATCTCAGGGTATTACTGTACTTTATAAATGACAGGTGTTTGTCAGGGGTTAAAAGATACCTGCTCCAGCGGGATGTGTTTGACCAGGCCACTGACAACAGTGCGTGGAGCCGCTTCGCCCACATCCACCTGCTCAACGTAGAGAGAGTCGGCGTCAGGGTGCTTCTCTGCGCTTATGATACGGCCCACTCGCAAATCCAGTCGAGACACGTCTACTTTTGCCTCTTCCTGAGGCGCCGCCGCTGGTTTCTTCTCTTTCTTCTCGCCTGGACCAAATGCGCATCACAGAGCATCAGAATGCGTCTCAGATATTTTTGTGTTTTGAATCACCACATAACACCCCAGTAATATCCGTAAAAAGCACAAGCTGTGCATGTACCACTATCACAGACATTTGACCAACCTCAGCACACGGTGTCATTCTGGGGTTTTATTACAGTACATGTCCACCCGGAGGAAATGTGCCTTTAGTTTGTGAGGTGTTTTTTAATGCAGCTCTTTGATAGTTATTTTTAGCTTGTGCAAGTTGTTCCCCAGGAAGCTGTTAGGACACTTTTTAAGCCATGAAAACGATCCAGGCTTGTCATTTCTGTTCTGTTTCCAAGCTTTTCCCAAAACAGCTCTGCCAACAAAGGCTTCAGTATGGAGTTTGTTCCTAATCGCTCCAGTCATTTGAAAAGAGTACAATTTTATCGCCGTTTCAGTACATATGGAGTTGGGAGAAATCACTTCAACCTGCACATCTTGAAATGAAATCACAAGCATAATACAAGTATATAAAAACATAAGTACTGAATAAAATGACATTCAGGTCTTTTGTTAGAAACAAAGTGCTACAGTTTCAAAAGCTTAGGGTGATATTAATAAAAAAAAAAGATTTTAAGCAAGCATGCAATAAATAGGGATAGTAAAAACGTACATTATTTTTTAGAAATCAGAGACTTTTTGTAACAATATATCAATATGAAGCAGCATAACTATTTTTCACATAGCTAATAATAAAAGTGTTTCTTGAGCACATGAAATCACATATTAGAATGATTTCTAAAGGATTATTCGACTGAAGAAATGATGCTTAAAATACAGCTTTACAGTCACAGGAATACATTTTTGGTAGAGAAAGTAGGGCTTCACTAATGCAATTTTATAGTAACACAATATTTTTAGTAATAAAAATATTATTGCAAATAATTTCATACAGTGAAAACCATGCGTTATTTTACATTTTCTTGTTTTATTAAATTTCTGTACCTTAAAGCTACCGTCAAACTGTCCTGAAAACCCTGAAAAGCACTGCTTATTTAATTTGTATCTTTGTTACATTGTATTTATTTGTGCTTTTGCTTATAATTTGATTATTTGTTTTTATTTTACTACTGATTGTTTACTTGTTAGATTAGTTTTATCGAATATATCCCTTTTTAAATGTTTGACTTTAATGCTTAAAAAAAGAAAAATCAGAGCACAAAACTGCCTGTTATTTGTGGAAATTGCCAGTAATGTTTTTCTTTCATAATTATCCACTTTCATGCAGCATTGCAAAGCACCCTCTTCACTTTCTCCGAACGCCTTTTAAATTCCAACTAAAGTTGTCAACGGGTGTTAAATATGCTTCTTATTCTCATCTTTTAAAGAGGAATAATTAGTGTAGCAGATGACCTTTCACTTTGAAACATGCAGATTATGTGTATAATTAATTCAATCACAGCCTTTTGTGGTTTAATATTCACACAAGGTTATTATGATTTCAATTCCTCAAAGCCTTCTAAATGTGACAAGTCATAAAGCAGTGCCAAGAAAGGGAAATGTGAGAAGTACAGGTGCAAGAGAGGCTCTCATCCACACTGAAACACAGCATTCATCCACACAGAAGGAGAACGAATTATGAAACCGTTACAGGAGCAAGTTCACAAAAATGTGCAAATTTGCTATTTTTACATATATATGAAGTGTTAACAAGTTAAAGGGATTTAAGTGATTTAAATAAATAATAATAAAATGCTCTTTTCTTTAGAGTATGAACAACAGCCCGAAGACATCAGTGACGTCTTTAAATCTGGTTTGCTTTCGGATCACATTGCAACCCAAATGAGTTTGAATCCACAGTTTAAATTCACTTATGGTCTCTTCACAAACTCTATTAAGCTTTTCAAATGCGTTCATTAACTGCATTATTTATGAGAGTAGGGTAAACTGTGTTTGGAATGATAATGTGCATTAGCAACTGAAGTGTGTAAATCATTAACCAATTCCCCTACAAATTAAATTCACCCCTATTTATGGCCCCTTATTTTACAGTGTCCTTGTTACATATGTTACTATAGAAAATAACTATAAATAATGCATAACTATATGTTAGTAACTAACCCAAAACGAGTTACTATATGTAACTAACCCAAAACCAAACCCTAATTAATATTACAGTATGGATAGTATATGTAAATAAACAATGTTATCCCATACTCTGTGTTACATGGAGCGAGAATTTCACGTTAATATGTCCACAAAAGTGAAGCAAAAACCCAGTACCAGGTCTTTGGTGAAAACTACAGATTTTATTTGCGCATTTTTATTAGGGATGTGCGAGTGTAGTCGACTACTAGTCAACACTGACAAAATACACAAGATTTTATAGTTCAAATGACTGTTTTAATCTAAGAGCAGTTTTTAAAAATAAAACATTTGGGAAAAAAATCTGAGCAGGAATTAAATCTTTACCTCAGATCTTGCACAAGTTTTCTTTCAGTCAGTCGCGGCGAGCGAAAAATGAGCGAGGTTTGGGAGTATTTTTAAGTAGAAGAAGATGGAAAAGTTGTATGTAAACGTTCATATAATAATCCCATTGGAGCCGAGCGTAACTGTATTAATCACAGGCACGGAGATGTTAGGAGAGACTAGCCGAAACAAGCGAATCATCACGTCATTTACTACAACCGTCCATAACTATGATCCCGTTCGTGCTGAAAGAAGAAATATACAGACAGATATATAATTTTTTAATGTTTTTATTTACCCGTTTTGTCTCTGGTAACACCATGGAAACATAAAGCAGCAGATTTGAGACTCAGAATGAAAGAGCGCCACATAATAGTGACCTTATTTTTAGTAGCATTATTCATTATTGATTCAAACTTGATTCATAGAATAAATATTTTAAATGTATCGTTAATGTATTTTTTGGAGGTTTTCTTACTTTTAGACTAGTCGGTTACAAAACCATCCATTAGTCGTTGCGCACATCCCTAATTTTTATTTTCCCGCTCACAAACGGTCTGATCGTCAGAGGGTTGTTAGCAGAACGGCTATTATAAGGCCAAGTCGCTGCCTACAAATAAATAAAATTAGCATTTTTACTATCCGAGCTTTATTGAAAGCCCATTTTTCCACCAGTAAAGTTCTCCTTTAATTGTATAATTACACTGTAACACTTTAAAGTTCTGACATCGCAAACGTTTCGGATGGTGTTGCAAATGATCAGAGATCAACTGTTATGAAGGAAATGTCATATTCAAAAGTATGCTTACCCTTCTTCTCGGCTTTCACCTTTTTGGTGTCATCGTTGTTTTTGGCCGGTGGGGTATTTGTGGCAGGAGCAGCAGGGGCTGCTGGGGCAGGTGGCTGTGCGGCCGTCGGTTTAGAGACACACTGGATGCTGGGCTCCGTAAAAGACATAGGCACCTCTTTCACTGTGCAGAACAATATTTTACTTCTTCATTTTGAGTAAAAACAATCCCAATCCCAAACACTCACCACAATGTGAAGGTTTGTTTACCAATGTTGAGACACTATATTAATATTCATCTTGCACCACACAGATTTGTATTCACTCAAATGTCCCTTCCCCCTAACACCACCTGCAACCAACTACAAATATAACAAGAAACAGCACAAACGTTTTCATATTTTACTTTTAAAACCAGTTCTGTGTTTAGGAGTTTCTGACCACCCAGCAGGCATCCTTGATGTTTAAATGTGGGTGGTCATGCGTTTCATTTTCAACTCTAGACGTTTTGAATTCTAAGTTACAATATGTTTTCAAGTACAACATCTTCATATTTCATCATTTCAAACACATCGGCAAGAACACAGTTTGTTGTGTGATATCATACCTCCTTTCCTTCTTTCCATTTCAAACAGTTGATTCTTCAGTTCCTCAATGTCCTTCCTGAGCTTGGCGTTCTCCACCATCAGTTTCTTCTCCTCTTTCACTGTGGCCTGCACAACTACACAAAACAACACATTTATTAGAACGAGACAAACACACGTCAATTCAGCAGAGGCAAATGAGGATGCGGTCCTGTTTTAAATATTATTAAAGGGATCTGTCATTGCTTACTCACCCGCAAGTTGTTCTAAACCTGTATGAAAATATTTATTTTTGAGACCAAACACCCATCAGCTGTGTGGTCACTCATATTCTTCAAAACATATTTTGTGTTCAGCAGAAGAATAAATGATGACAATATTTTCATTTTGGGGTAAACTATCCATTAACTATCTGAAACAAGTTGCTGTGCTTTAATCAACACAAAGGCATTTTATTTTTTATAAAATATATTCCTTTATACTGTAAATTACAAAGATAACATTTACACTACCGTTCATAAGTTTTGGGTCTGTAAGGTTTTTTTTTTTGTTTGTTTTTTTTCACGTTTTTGAAAAGTCTATCATGTTCTTCCAAGCAACATTTATTTGGAAAAAGAAAGAAAAGAAAATACAGTCATTTTAATATTATATTAAATGAATTTTCATTATCATTACTCCAGTCTTCAGTGTCACATGATCCTTCAAAAATCATTCTAATATGATGATTTGCTGCTTAAGAAACATTTCTCATTATTATCAATGTGGAAAACAGTTGAGCTGCTTACATTTTTTTTTGTGTGTGGAAATCAGGATACATTTATTTTCAGCATTATTTAAATATGACATTTATTTGAAATATAAATCGTTTGCAATATGTCTTTACCGTCACTTTTGATCAATTTAATGCATCTTTTCAAAATAAAAGTGTAGACTTCTTTAAAAAAAACTAAATTCTTAGTGAATGCTAGTGTTAAAAAAGAAGCAATATTTCTGCTTAATTATATATATTTTTTTAAAACTCCATGAAAGCAAACATTATGGAAGCCCATTTCCACCACATAAGAAAAAATAAATAAATAAATAATAAAATAAAATAGCACATGAAAAGTCGAAATTATGACTTACTAAGTCATAATTATGAGATTTGAAAAGTCTTGCGAGAACATTGATCTGACACGACACAACACAATAAGTTGGTGGTTTTAGATGGATGCACCAAAAAATGGTATTGTAACTGATAGGGAAACGGTGCGAGTTCTGTTGTGGCTTTTAGATGGTGAAGAAGGGGTTGATTTGAGACTGAGGAGGCGTGTGTATCATAACTTTGTGGATCCATCTATAACCATGACATCGGCCAGAGGTTTAAAGTGGTTGTTCAATGAAAGCTGCCACCGCAGCAACGTCCGTTTCGTTCTTTCTGTGCCAAAGATTATTCTTGATCAAAATCGTTTCAAAAATGCGTTTGCTCAGCGCTATATTGTTCCTCTAATAAAGCAAGAATTTCATTATTAGTAAAACCACGATTAAAGTATTCCTTATTATGTTCACGGTTCATCCTGTGTCGTTTGGATCAATGCGCTCGCAAGACAGAAAGTCATAATTTCGACTTAAGTAAGTCATAATTTCGAGTTGTCATGCGCGATTTTTTTTCTTATGTGCCGGAAATGGGCTTCCACACAAACATTACATATTTCTAAGAACTAGACCCTTGCATTTTGACCGAGATTTTTAAGATGCTCCTCCTCTTTCTACTCTTCATCATTTTGGACTTCCTTATCCACTTCCTATCCACTGACCCGTGATCAACGCACACGCATGCCTCGTGCCTCCACTTACTGGCTTTCTCCTTCAGCAGCTGGACCTGCTGCTTGAGGTATTCGATGAGCTGCTCAGCCTCCGCGGCCTTCTGTTCCAGTCTCACGAGTGAGGGTGTGTGGCCTGACATCCTGAGAAGAGATCGTACCAGGAACCTGGAGAAACAAGCCAAGGAGAAAGATCAAACGCGGCAGGAACTCTTAAAAAAAAGAAAAGCGGATCCACAGGGACATCCAATCCGTGTTTAAGAACATGTGGCACTTGAGTGAGAGAGCATGACCTCTTTAAATGAGATCTTTCAGATCTTTGCCGCACCTAAACATGAGGTGTTTTGGCAAACTTTACACAGCGCTTTAATTTATAATTCACAAGATACGTGGCCAAGTTTCTGTCCTAATCCCCTTCTATGACGGGGAATCATAACGAAACATCTGACACCAGCCAGATGCTTAACAATAGACTGGCTAGGCGCCAAACAACATATGAAAACCTCATCAAAGTGTACATTCTCCATCCTAATCCCAGCAAACCGTTTCTTGTAGAATTTGGTTTCGTTTGAACCACCTCGCCAGTCTCCAGGTCAAGTTCGACAACAACCATATTCCTCCTGAACAAGGAAGAGGATGGAAAGCAAGCCATATGGCAGGTAAATGTGTGTGTTCTCATGTCCACGATGAGACAAATAATGCACGGTTGCGTCACTGTCCCCTCACCCCACCCAACCCAACGACTGAGGAATCCTCTTTGACTCCACAGTGGTTCAAACAACATTTCCCATTCAGGCAAAAGACAGCTGGTGAAGGAACATGGACAGATTACACATTTGGCTTCGGCTCATCCACTGCAAAAGGACTAAGGGAATTTTTACAAGGCGTAGGAAAAGAGAAGAACACATCATAACACATAGTGCAGGGTGGTGCTGGAAAACAACAGCTGGCTTAGGATGAAAACAAAGAGTTCAGATGAGGAAATTAGAAACACAAAAAAGCTGGAGTTGATAATATCATGGATCAAAGTCTCTTGTTTTTGAAGTTCTTGAAGTGCTTTAAATGGGCCTGTGGTGGAAGAATTTATGAGCACCATGACAGGACTGTTTTCATTTGCATAACCCCTGAAAACGAGTCGGAGCCCAAAACACTTCCAAAAGCCTTTCCAAAAAGCTTGGTTGTCACGGTTTTTCAATAATACCCTACAGCGGTGGTCATCGGCATCGCATGACAGCCAATAAATGCCAGTGTCAGCCACGCAACGGACATAAAACTTGCGAAACGCCACCAACAAAACCCAACGGCATCTGCGAAAGAAATCATGAAAGCATCAGAGCTCTTGAAGACATTTAAGGCCATGTGTTACATCCGACACCAGTGAAAGTAACACTTACAGGAGCAGCTGTCACATTCATGCAAGCCTGAACGACGAGGAGATAACGATCCTGCACTTGTGCCGCCCATCAGCCAGCGTTCCCATTGGCCACCAGCCCCAGTCATATCGCAATAACCACTTCATTCTCCTTTACTCATCTTTAAGAAACGCTAAACTTCTGTGGAAACTTGCATCCCACAGGAATGACTATGTAACTGTAATTGCCCCTGAAACAACTACACAGGAACCCAAAACAATGTTGTTTTTTTTACATTTATGCATTTGGGAGATGCTTTTATTCAAAGCGACTTACATTGCATTCAAGGAACACATTGAATCAGTTCTTGCTTTCCCTGGGATCGAACCCAAGAACTTGGCGTTACAAGCACCACTCTCTACTGATTGAGCTACAGGAAAGCTTTTTTGCTCATTATTTTAATTTATGATTTATTATTAATATATATTTATTCTAATTTATTTATTACGTTTGAGGTTTGCAAAAAACAACATATGCCATACATATGCATTATCAACACATTTATGACACTTATTAATGTTCAATGTTAGACTGTACATTGATTTGCAAAGGAGTGTTGTTTTACACACACCTTGGCTTGTCACACACGTGGCCTGAGCAAAACAGTAATACATATGTAATAAATATAAATAATAACAGTAATAAATAATCATGCAATATAACAAGAATAAGATGACACATTGGATTGTAAATTTGTAAAAATAATTTCACTGATGTATTCGGTTACACTTTCGGTTCTTCGAAGGTGTCTGTGTTACAGTGTCATTATATATTCAAGTATTGTGTAATAATAATTAAAATAACTACATGAACTTACTATAGGATTGGGATTAGTTGCATGTAATTACTACAGTAACAAGAACACTGTACAATATATTATTACCATTCATTTTAATTGAAATGGTCGGCTGTACACAGAATACACAAAAATATGTTTTTATATGTTAACAGAAGAAGTGAATGAACCGGTTCTAAGTGAAAGTAAAGAAAGAAAGTGAAAGTAAAGACAGAACTCATTGTAAATAATTGTAAATTTCAATGTTAAGATAAACAGAGGGGAAATAGCAATATATTATTATTATTATTAATTATTAAATTATGATAAATCAGTTTCACCTTCAACCCTTCACATCAGATGTCTAGGCAAGGATGAACATTCAACCATAAGATGGCAGAAAGACCTTCATGACTGATGACATTATTGTCTTTATATAGATACCGTCTGACTGTCACTGCACATGTTAGTCCATAAACTTCCTCTGTGCGTCTACAGCTCTAAAACAGAGCCTTACATTCCTAATACATTACACAGACAAATAAGCAATTCGCGCACTAGTACTCACATAAAACGGCAACCTTATGTCTCTCTCGCCACACACTCGTCGTGTCTCGTCGGCGTCGTCGGACGATGACGTCACGGTCAGCTGTTCGCTGGCGCGGGATTAACACGTCACGCGCGCTTCGGCTGTTTACAGTCTCCGGAAGACGCTCTCAAAATCACTAATACATCCCTGTAATATTATCAATGGACTCGTGAATCAAATGGAGAAGTCTTTCATTTCTGATAAACAGGTAAGCTGCTCATTTCACTTTGCGTTTGTAATTCACAGTTCAAAGCGGCAGAAAGCTTGCAGAAATCCATATGTGGAATTAAATATGATTTATTTCGGTTTATTTGGTAATCATGTTCATGACAAAATATTAGGTCATGATATAAGATGAAAAATACACGTTTTGGCGAACGATAGGATTAATCTAGGTTTTCTTGATTTATTGACTGTTTGTTGTTGTTTTTAAAAACAATCCCTATCCTTGTTGATTTCAGAAATGACAAACTGATGTACAAAATAATTTTAAGCTAGTAATATAAGTTGTTGTGTTCCCCATGTGAGTGTGTTTGAGCATCAGGGAGTCATGCAGCCCCTCAGAGATGCTGAACTGGGGGCCTCCACCTTCTTCGCTTCTCCTCTTCCTCATGATGTGTGTGGCAGCAACGGTCTTCCTCTCACCCCAAACTCCATCAAGATCCTGGGGCGCTTCCAGATCCTCAAGACCATCACCCATCCCAGACTGTGCCAATATGTGGACATCACCAGAGGGAAGCACGGTATGATGCTTTCTTGCTTTATTTCCTGTGTCTCAAACTGTAGAGAATGGCGCTCGCAACGCCGAGGTCATGGGTTTGACTCCCAGGGAAAGCAAGAACTGATTAGAATGTAAATGTGTTTCTTGAATGCAATGCAAGTCACTTTGGATAAAAGCATCTGCCAAATGCAGAAATGTGAAATATTGCACTGCGTTTCTCTCTAAATGACATCCGTCAGTAAAAAAGAGAGTAATTACAGTTTATTTCACAGATATAACAATCCAATGTAGTTAATTTTGCTACTCTCAGAATCTGTAAAAAATGTGTTGGGTTTTCACAGAAGTTCTTGTTTATTGTACCTTGTAAACTGTTTGGTTTCCTTCGTAAAGTTGCATAATTAATGAGTTCATAATTAATAACTATAGGCAGCTGCTTTTGTATAATTTGTATACTTGCCACATTCACTGTATTTGTCTTGTTTATTACTGTAAGTAAAAAAGTGCTATGTAAATAAAGTCATTCAATCATATTAGAGCTTGCCAGATCAATAGTTTTTTGTGCAAAATGTATCTTATGATTAGCTGTCGATTGGACATCTTCCTCTAGACATTTTAAAATAAAAAGAAATTCTATTGCACTTTTTTGCTATTCATTAATTTGAAATATTTCCTTTTAAGGCCTCATCAAATCTGGTTTTGTTTTCTGGTGCTCTTCAGAGTTTTATTCTCTTTTATCCTAGAGATTTTTATCTCTGCGGTTTAATGACATTATTCATGTGTGGAATCTTCTGTGAGACTGTTTCTTTTCATCTTCATTTGCTTTATGGCTGTTAGTTCAGTGCTTATCATGCACAACGCACTTTGTTTCATGCTTGTGCGCCCTATGAGATCGATGCATGTGTATACAAACACATGTGTTTGAAATCTTATGACATTGCGCAGATTTATTAGTGCTATAACTTTCTTTCATGTTTGAGAAATGACCTTGAATTCAGGTCATCATCTTGCTGGAGGGAAGATGCATTTCTGAGGATATTGAAAATCAGTTTTTAAGTCTTTCGGGAAGACGTTTTTTTCTTCTTCACTGTGCTGATAGCAATTAAATGGCAATAAGACGTTCTGACATTTCCTAGATGTTTCTAAGTTACATTCTGAATATCTTTACTTGTTGCACTCTTGAATTGTGCAATAGAGCTATTTTGGGTTTCTTTGAAAGAAGGTTCCAGGTTCCATGGATGTTAAAAGTTCTTCATTGATTTAGTATTTCCATTTCTTTTTTCCAAAGCAACTTGCATTGAGTTTAAGAAACACATTGACATTCTAATCAGTTTTTGCTTTCCCTGGGAATCAAACCCATGAGCAAACGCCACCCTCTACTGTTTGAGCTACAGGAAAACTAAAGGCATCATAGAACCATCAATGCCTTGATTTTTGGATGAGAACTGAGCTGAGGCGATGATTGCATCACTGTTTTCTGTAAAGCTGCTTTATAGCTGAATTGAACTCATTCAATCCATAAACTTTACACAGTTATTGAACAGAACAGAATCAACATTGAACTGACTTCAGCTGAACGCTGACATTATTTTCTTTTTAGCGTGGTAAAGCCACAGTTTCCTCCTAATCTCTAAACAAATCACTTTAAAATACAGCATTATGTGCAGAATTCAAATGAGTTTTTTTGAACTCCATTTCTCGCAAAATCTCGCAAAATTCTCGCAACTCGCAAAATCCATTTTGCAGTCTGTGCCAAGTTGGACAGTTACGCCTGGGTCAGCACAGAAGTTTCCCATCTTTGTCAATCGCGTCACCGTTACACCACCCAGAAGTACAGCCATGAACAGTCACCCAATTACCCAGTTTACAATCAACACACAATAATCATACAGAAATAAATCTCGCAAAAACTTACTACAGCAGCCAATAGCAAGAAGCCATGTATTCAGAGAATATTTGGTCTGTGTTTGTTATCCGAGTACTTGCTTTAAAATCTTGTCTTCTTTTTAATTGCAGAACGGCTGGTTATTGTTGCTGAGCACTATGAAAAAAGCCTAAAAGATCTTCTGAAGCAGGGGAAACCAGTCAGGTAACAATCAAAGCCAATTGAATATAATGCACATGGATGAACGCACACTATTGTTCAAATGTTTGGGGTTATTTTTTTTAGATTTTGGATAGAAGTGTCACCAACGCTACTTTTATTTAGTCAGAAATGGTCTAAGCCATTACATTTATTGTTGTTTATAATGTGTATTATGAATTCTTTGATAAATCTAAAGTTCCAAAGAACAACTTTTATTTGAAATAGAAATGTTTTGTAAGATAACTTTAACTCAGCATTTGATTTAATTAAAAATATAGTTAATATAAATGTCCAAAGTGTCTGAATTTTAATATAATTTAATGCTTCAAATGTAATGTTCAAATGCCACAGCATTTTCTTAAAGGCATATTTGAACAGTTCATTTTCTTCAGACTTCTTTTAACACTTTTAATCTGTTCTATATTATATGGTCAACAGACAAAAAGCATAATATTTGTGGCAGAGGCTTTTTTTGTTCTGAGATTCATTAGTGGTTTGTTTCCTCTCATATGGGATCTATTGACACAGTTGTCAAATTCTTCATGTGATCAGATTTTGGAAAGCTTTACTTTTTGTGAAGGCATTTGATCTTTGTGTGGGTTATCATGGCCCACACTATTAGTATTAATATTGACACAATTGGGATCAGAGTTTAAGAAAATGATGAATGTTAATAGCAGGTGTAAATTGGGTCAATGTGACTGCAGTTCAGAGACTGTTGCTGGAGATTTTATTTACTGAGCGAATCCCATACTACAAATAACCGTAAAACAAGTTAGAGGTCACAATAAACTTATTGAAACCTGATTTTAGCTTAAAATTGTGAACAAAATCTAAAACATCAAATGATATATGATGTAATATTTCACTAATCCATTGAATAATCTATTTAAAAGTCACCCAAAACTTTCTACAAGTTTCTAGGCAGAATGAAGATACAATGTTTAAGATACAGAAATATCTTGAGATACGAGCATAATCCGTTCTAGGACTGAGCTTATAACTCGAATTTGTAATTTGTATAACTCGTATTTGAAATCATTTTTTTCCTATAAGAAATAACAGAAAAAAAATGAATGTGTTAAAAATCCCTCTAAAAAAACTCCCTTGTTAGTGCTAATAACAATGGAAAATACTTGTTTTTAATTTGCTATAGAGACATCAATGCACAGAAAATTATAGTATATAAGGATTCTTGTGATATAAAGTAAATTGTGGTTTTAATTATGAGTTCTTACCTTCGGGACAGACGATACAGTAGCGGCAGTAGCGACAACCAAGATGGCCTCTAGTGGAGATCATATGCAATTACCCCATAAATGTATATAACAAACACCACAGGAAGAAATGTGTATGGAAGTCAACGAACACGTGAAGTGAAGGAGTGAGGCGGCTTGAGCTGCTCCGTGTGCTCAAACACCTAGCGTCTGTAAGCTGCTCGTATCTCAAATATTTACTCGTATTTCAAAGCAAAAATTAGCTCGAAGGCTTGCTCGTATCTCAGAACACTTGTATGTCGGGACGCTCAAATCTCAAGGTATTACTGTAATTGTCATATAAAAAATCATCAGTTTCCAGTACAGAACATGAGCACTTTATTCAACGCCCTGATTATAATCAAATTCACCAAAAACCATCCCTTTTGTTCATTTAATTACAATGGCATTCCCATAAGGGATTTCAGTTAGCATTAGTTAACATGAACTAAAAATGAGTAGTTCTTCTGCTGCTACTATTATACATTCCCTTTTATCCACATATAACCGTCTGTGAATGTAAACGGTCTGCAAAGTTGTAAAGTCGAAAGTTATTGTCTTCTTAAGAGAAAGAATCAACTACACAAGTTGTCTATAATTCGAATCCCAAAGAGTTGCTGCTACGTCACTAGCAAACACATTTGCATAATGCCCGTCTATGTTCAAAAACATAATAGTATGATTAATTATTGAGGTATATATTTTTTACACAGTCTTTAAAATGCATAGTTTTGTTTTTATATTGTGTCAAGGTCTCCGGCTAACTTACTGAAATATTTCTGCAAATCAGCTGTGAGCCACTGTTGCCTAAAATTATGTAAATTAATGCAGATTGTCTGTCATGCTTCTACTTTAAATAATGATAATGGATTGAGCAAGACTTGTTTTACAAACTTTAATGTTACGTCAGTCATTTACGTTAGTATGCGCTGTTGTTGATACAGTTCCACAGTAACTAAATAATGAAATAACAAAATAATGTGCACAGCAATAAATAAATTAAAATATACCCATATTAATGCTGATGGTGAGGAATTAGAGTTGCAACATGTCAAAATGAGTAGAAACGTTCTGCTCACGTCGTGTTTGTGATGAGCTTTGGCTTGAATTATAACATTATTTAATGCATTGTAAACTAACATGAACGTTTTAATGAACTAACATGAACAAAGGTGAATAAAATGCTGTAAAATGTTAGTTTATGCAATAACTAATGTAAACAAAAAAGACTTGTAAAGTATTACCACCATGTCTTTCCCTTTACAGCTCCTTTTTTCATTCAGTATCATTGATGAATGTAAAAGCAGCTAAACCAGCAGGGAATATTTCCAATAACTGAACAGCTCAGACTGCTCTTATTCTGCCATCTACTGTCTAAATAAGACAGTTTATTATGAATTAATGACACAACTGAATTCAAACAGTATTTTGCCTTGTTATTTCTAATTTGTTAGTCTTGGATTAGGCTTTTTATTTGACAAAACAGTGCCTCATTCAGTCAAACATGGAATAGATCACTCGTGTTTATGTGTGTTTATATATATATATATATATATATATATATATATATATATATATATATATATATATATATATATATATATATATATATATATATATATATATATATATATATATATATATATATATATATATACATATATATACATATATATACATATATATATATATATATATATATATATATATATATATATATATATATGTATATATATATATATGTGTATATATATATATGTATATATATATATATATATATATGTATATATATATATATATATATATATATGTATATATATATATATATATATATATATATATATATATATATATATATGTATATATATATATATATATATATATATATATATATATCCATAATTACTTGCATTTATTTATATATGTATGTACATACACACACTGTATATTGAGTAATTGAATTTCAGTTTGTCTTTATAGTGATATCAGTAGAAATTGAAAGCTGCTATTAAGTGGTTTTAGACGCTCTATGCCAGATTGATTTTCCGATGTTCTTATCTCTCTCTTAGTCCAGAGAAGGTGCTTCAGGTCGCCTATGAAGTGCTAGAAGGGTTGGAGTTCATGAATGAACATGGCATGGTGCATCGCGCCTTATCTCCCAACAACGTTCTCCTGGACCGTGAGGTAGGTGGAAAAACAGAAGTGAATTGAGATTTGTTTTTTACTTTATTTTTATATAGTTCTAACCTGTTATTGTTGTTGCTTAATAATAATACAATTCATAGCTGTAGTATGAGAGCTTTATACAGTAATCCCTCGCCACTTCGCGGTTCAAGTTTCGTGGCCTCAATGCATCGCGGATTTTTCAAAAATATTCATCGAAACATAAACATTTAAAAATACCGCCATATCGGCAGCCGTATAGTGGAAAGCAGCGTTGCTTCATCGTGATGCGAGAGAAACGGTTTCCCAGGATGCCAGACAAAGAGAGAAACTCTCTCAGAGGCTTTGTACACGCCCACGGCACTCAGACAAGCACGTGATTGGTTCCCAGCGTGAGATCGACCAATGAGAGCACGAGTGGAGTGGGAGCCTCTTCGCCTCTCTCAGAAGCAAATGTTGACGATCCAGCGCCGATATCTGACGATGAGGAGCTTCCCGAACTGATTTAAAGGCCTCATTATACCAGTGCAGTAACACCATCACCATCATCATCATCATCACGTTCATAGAACCGCACAGGTCTGTCATCGTCGTCATTACTGGAGTCTCAAGATACTACTGTCATTGATGTGTGTAGAACACCATAATACGTATCATATGAGAGAGAGAGTAAATGTATAATATTAAGGTTTTATAATTAAATTGATTAAAATAAATATACATATTTTAAACATTCTGGTACCTACACACACATATACGAAAATTCCTAGGGGGGCCAATCCTACTTCGTGGATTTTCACCTATTGCGGGGGGTTCCGGTCCACATTAACCACGATAAACGAGGGATCACTGTAAATAAATAGGAAATTCTGACAAACTTAGCACATTAAGTCCAATATGATGATGTTTGTCAGAACGTGTTTCTTTCTGCTACCATATTTTATTTTGCTTTCAACTCACTGTTTTCATGGAGTGAAATGTTCTTTTGCGAACTCAACAGGGTAAAGTGAAGCTGGCCAAATTCGGCCTGTATCATATGACCGACCACGGAGCAGATGTTGATTTCCCTATTGGGTATGTCATTCAGCCATAATGTTTTCCATTTGTTTCCTGCTGTAACATATTGCTCAAAATGAAACTCAAGTGCTTTGGTGTCTATATAAGGCTACAGATAACATCTCGGCATCATTATAGCGGAGCAGAAAGTCAAGGCGAGCTTTAAATCTTGTCCGCCGTCTTTTAAAGATGCATTGTGGCTCTGAACCGATGCACTAGCCTTTCATGGAAAAAAAGATCAATGGGTCACGCTGTGTTCTGGTAATAAAGAAAGATGAACTAACATTAGATGTGCGTCGTTGTGGCTCATTTTTGTTTTGATCAAAAGCAGATCCTGGATATCAAAGCGACTTCCTTATGTGACATCCTAAATAACGGATCTGAGTGGCACAACTTGGAGTCCTCGTGTTCTCACAGGGCCTCTCTTGTAATATCCGCTTGTGATTTGGGTTTTGTGGGACGTATCTTTTGTTATCTGGCATCACAAGGACCACATCTGCACTCCGCGAGACCTTTCCAGCAACCGTTTCTCTCTGTTTCCGTAGGTATCCATCTTACCTGCCTCCAGAGGTTATTGCTCAAGGCTGTTTCTATTCCAGCGACCCCTCGATCATTGAGGCCCCGCTTCCTTCAGGGCCCAAAACAGACGTTTGGTCTCTCGGGGTGCTTCTGTTTGAACTCTGTGCGGTACGCTCTCAGAATCTTTTATAGATTCGGCTCAACAAGGACTAAACTCAACTTAACAATAATGCAAATCATTTGTTTTTTCCCCCAGGATACGAATCATTTATGATGTTACATATATTGTATATACTTTATAGATGAAAACGAGTTTCCCTAAGGGTTTCATTACAGTTTACACATTTATGTATGCGTTAAAAATTGGCAAAGTGGCTTAAATGCACTGAATACTGAACACTTTTGTGGCTTAAAATGCAGTGGATACTGAATGTTTTATGTTTTTTCGCATGCTTAGTCCAATTAAACATGATAAACATGACATCAAATTAAAATGTGAATTAGATAGTAAAATTTGTAAACCCATTTTAATGCTGTTGGTTGGATGGCTTTCCTGTAGCTCAAACAGTAGAGTGTGGCATTTGCAACGCCAAGGTAATGGGTTCGATTCCTAGGGGAAAAAAACTGATTAAAATGAGTGCTTTGAGTGTCTATGATAAAGCGCTATATAAATGTAATGAATTATTATTATTACAATGTTAATGTGTATCTTGAATGCAATGCAAGTCGCTTTGGATAAAAGCGTCTGCCAAATGCATAAATGTAAATGGTTGAACAGATAGATAATATAATATTGATAAGATCTATAAGATTTTCTAGTTTTGAAACCATAAGTTTGATCAGTTTACTAAATCTTCCATAAAATCAGGGTTTATATTGTTTCTGACTCATTTGTATCACAGTAAATACGGAGTAAAGTTTGTTTACATTAAATGTTCTCTATTGTATATTGCCCTTGTAATGGGGAGTTCATTTGATTACTGAAGAATAATCAACTTTTATCATGTGACTTGTTTTGTCCAATAGGGAAGGCGGATTCTGCAGAACATTGATATTAGTGAGAGAATGAAATTCATCATCACCTTAGGTGAGTTTGTGTTTACATTTACAGTATTTATGTATTCACATCTCATTTTTCTGTCCATTTTCGGTTGTAATGAATTTCACCATTAGAATATCTCTGATTTTTGTCTCTACAGGATGCATGGACGACATAATCACTGTTCTTGCTGAGGAACACGGGTGCTTGGATACAGTTAAGGTAAGTTTGCTTGACTTTCATCTTTGCACTTTACATTCCATACAAAGATAGATCTCATTTTGATTTTTTTTAAACCTTTTACTACAGGACAGAAAAGTACACAATCAGTGCCACGGTAAGATGTGGTTTATCTTAGCGGTTTAATCTAAAAGGGGTTTTATTTTAAAAGGTTTACTTTGAAACCTCTCTGATAAACTCTTCTTAGCTTGACGCTGAGCACGCACTGGTCGGATGGCTAATGTTTTCCAAATGTCCTCATAAAACCTCGCTTTTCTGTGGAGTTTATAGCATGAATGACAGAAAGTGCTGATTTATCAGAGTTTGGCTGAGTTTGATGCTTTACTAATATTCGTGTCTCTGACTTTGTCCCAGGAGCTGCCTGAAAACGTACAGGTTTTATTGAGGAAATGCCTGACGTTTCTTCCTTCAAAAAGGTAACCTGTCCACCTCCTTTATCATTTCTTTATAGAAAAAAACCTCTCTCATCTTCTCTCTTTGATAAATGAAAAAGTGATATTCAATGTAAATATTAATGAAATAAATATAAATATTACATTAAAAAAATCGATAATTATATATGTAATATAATAATATTAAAAAAAATGATCACTCACACACACCATACATTATATACATATATGTACACATACACATTTATATTTATAATATATTTATATTTTTGTATGTATATGTATGCATTTTTGTATGTGTGTGTGTGTATGTGTGTGTGTATATATATATATATATATATATATATATATATATATATATACACACATACACACACAGTAGATTATACACACAGTAGATTATATACATACATATACATTATATATATATATATATATATATATATATATATATATATATATATATATATATATATATATATATGTATATGTATGTATATAATCTACTGTGTGTGTACATGTATGTGTGTATGCATATAAGGTAAATAATGTATGAAAATGAAAATGAAAAAAAGATATTCAATGTACATATAAATGGACTAAATATAAATATTACATAATCATAATTACGTTATTATATATTTAATAATAATTCATAAAAATATTTATTTTATATATAACATTTTATGTATGTAATTTTGTGTGTGTGTCTACATATACAGTGTGTGTGTGTGTGTATATATATATATATATATATATATATATATATATATATATTTATTTGTGTGTATGTATATAATATATGTAATGTACGTGTGTATATAATAAACATATATGTCTGTGTATGTATACAATATACATAATGTCTGTATATATATTATACAATTATACACACACACAGTACATTATATACATAAACGCATACATATATGTACACACAAAATATAAATATATTATAAATATAAATGTGTGTGTATGTATATAAGGTACATATATACACACACAGTATATTATGTACTGTATATGTACACACACACACACATATATATATATATATATATATATTATGTATGTGTGTGTTTATATATATATAATGGAGAGTAAATGTTATGTTTCACTCAGCCCTTGTTGTTTGCTTTGGTCTAATTGAATCCTTACGTAGATATATAAATAAACAGATTAGAGCAAACTTATGCTTAATTAATAAGAATGATGTGTCTTGGCTAATTGTTCCTGTCTTTCAGACCCACCCCAGCCGAGCTTCTGGGAGACTCCTTGTTTGAGAGCGTTTCCTGTCAGTACACATCCTACCAGAGCCCTGTGCCTCTGTTCGCTGCCTCGCCACGCTGTGCTCATTTAGAGCTTCCTGAGGACATCAGTGTGCTCTGCAAAGGTGTGGGTCACCTGAACTCAGACTAGAGGGAAATGTTGAAAATCGTTTTAATGAAGTTAAAAAAAGAAAAAGGAGATGCTAAAAATAGTTAACGACTGTTGCACTGTGTTGTGTAGATGATGGAGAGAACTACCTGGCAGAGAGAGCCATAGATGAGGTGTATCACCTGTGGTGTCTGGCAGGAGGAGACCTAGAGAAAGAGCTGACCAATCAAGAGATCATCCAGTCAAAACCTCCCGCCTGCACCCTTCCCAAGTACCCGCACAGCTCTGATCCCCACATAATGCCAGCTTTAGGATCAGCTTTACCGTTATCTCAGGGTGCCAGAATAACACACATGTGTTAAGTAGCTGTCAAGTAACTTGTTGCCATTGTCGTGTTGTGCTATTTAGGTACATTTTGGAAGATGGCGAGTCTTTTGGTCAAGGCCGGGACAGAAGCTTCCTACTGGATGACACAACTGTGACACTTTCTCTTTATCAGCTTAAAAATGTGAGTGTTTGCTTGTCCATCAAATGTTGAAAAAAAACTACATATAGATATTTGTATTTGATGCTTTTCTCTTTTAACACAATAATGACTTTAAATCATATTTTGGGGGTAATTTCTAACCAAATTTGATGTGCAATTAATGTGTGTGTGTATGTGTGCATATATAAGTATACAGGGAGTGCAGAATTATTAGGCAAGTTGTATTTTTGAGGATTAATTTTATTATTGAACAACAACCATGTTCTCACTGAACACAAAAAACTCATATCAAAGCTGAATATTTTTGTATCAATATTTTAAGTAGTTTTTAGTTTTAGCTATTTTAGGGGGATATCTGTGTGTGCCGGTGACTATTACTGTGCATAATTATTAGGCAACTTAACAAAAAACAAATTTATACCCATTTCAATTATTTATTTTTACCAGTGAAACCAATATAACATCTCAACATTCACAAATATAAATTTCTGACATTCAAAAACCAAACAAAAACAAATCAGTGACCAATATAGCCACCTTTCTTTGCAAGGACACTCAAAAGCCTGCCATCCATGGATTCTGTCAGTGTTTTGATCTGTTCACCATCAACATTGCGTGCAGCAGCAACCACAGCCTCCCAGACACTGTTCAGAGAGGTGTACTGTTTTCCCTCCTTGTAAATCGCACATTTGATGATGGACCACAGGTTCTCAATGGGGTTCAGATCAGGTGAACAAGGAGGCCATATCATTAGATTTTCTTCTTTTATAACCCTTTCTTGCCAGCCACGCTGTGGAGTACTTGGACGCGTGTGATGGAGCATTGTCCTGCATGAAAATCATGTTTTTCTTGAAGGATGCAGACTTCTTCCTGTACCACTGCTTGAAGAAGGTGTCTTCCAGAAACTGGCAGTAGGACTAGGAGTTGAGCTTGACTCCATCCTCAACCCGAAAAGGCCCCACAAGCTCATCTTTGATGATACCAGCCCAAACCAGTACTCCACCTCCAACTTGCTGGCGTCTGAGTCGGACTGGAGCTCTCTGCCCTTTACCAATCCAGCCACGGGCCCATCAAGACTCACTCTCATTTCATCAGTCCATAAAACCTTAGAAAAATCAGTCTTGAGATATTTCTTGGCCCAGTCTTGACGTTTCAGCTTGTGTGTCTTGTTCAGTGGTGGTCGACTTTCTGCCTTTCTTACCTTGGCCATGTCTCTGAGTATTGCACACCTTGTGCTTTTGGGCACTCCAGTGATGTTGCAGCTCTGAAATATGGCCAAACTGGTGGCAAGTGGCATCTTGGCAGCTGCACGCTTGACTTTTCTCAGTTCACGGGCAGTTATTTTGCGCCTTGGTTTTTCCGCACGCTTCTTGCGACCCTGTTGACTATTTTGAATGAAACGCTTGATTGTTCGATGATCACGCTTCAGAAGCTTGGCTATTTTAAGACTGCTGCATCCCTCTGCAATATATCTCACTATTTTTGACTTTTCTGAGCCTGTCAAGTCCTTCTTTTGACCCATTTTGCCAAAGGAAAGGAAGTTGCCTAATAATTATGCACACCTGATATAGGGTGTTGATGTCATTAGACCACACCCCTTCTCATTACAGAGATGCACATCACCTAATATGCTTAATTGGTAGTAGGCTTTCCAGCCTATACAGCTTGGAGTAAGACAACATGCATAACGAGGATGATGTGGTCAAAATACTCATTTGCCTAATAATTCTGCACTCCCTGTATATAAGTGTGTGTTTATATATACTGTACATATATTAAAAGCAAAAAATCATTCAATTTGAAGAAAATGGTTTTTAAATGTCTTTTTACAAATTTGGTTGTTATTGGAGTCAAAAGTTTTGCAACTAAGCTGGGCAATTTTGTTGGCATTTTTATAGCACACAACTCCAAAACACTAAATGTAATTTGACCTGTTAAAACTGCTGATCTCTCATTCTAGAGGCTGAAGGATGTTGCGGGAGAGACGTACTATCCCTTATTAGAAGATGAGTAAGAAATCTTCTGTTGTTCATAAGCTCTCGTTTTGTGTTCAGTATTCTGCTGTGTTTGGCAGCAGTTGGTGTCTGTCTGATGGTAGAGACATGTCCCGTGTGTCCCGCAGGCAATCCAGCCTGCCTCAGTCTAACAGCAGTAATGAACTGTCTGCCGCTGTCACACTGCCCCTCATTATCCGGGAGAGAGATACAGAGTACCAGCTCACCCGCATCGTCCTCTTCGACAGACTCCTCAAGGTCCTTCACACACACACACACACACTTTCTGAAAATGACCATGTAAGAATAGCTGATGAAATCAACTAATGATGGATGTGGATCTGTGGAAAAAATGGTTCTTAAAAATTCTAAACGATGTGCTTTTTTTAATCTAAAAATGACAAAAGTTGTTTATTTGGGTTAGTTTTTATTTGTTTATTTGGGTTTTTACATTTTCATAAAGACAGCAATTTTCATAATTTTTGGTGATGGTGAAAGCTAAACCTTTTGTGCAGTAATAGATTTCATCATCTCGTAAAATAAGTTTTACCGCTATTTTATTAATAAATGTACAGTAAAAAAATAAGTGCAGCAAAACTACCATGATGAACAAATATTGAATGCCTAATTTATTTGGCATAAAGAAAGTTATTTCAGAATGTTATTTAAAATTAAACAAATTTTATTTTCCCAGAAATCTTATTCTCAGTATTTTTTAAATTCCCTTTATTCCTAATAATTAATATACCGGTAATTATATTTTCTTTACTGTAATACAGTGCAATATTAAAGACAATGCAACAAATATTACCATAATGTATAAACGTAATTTGAAAAATATGTATGATATTCCCCTGTGTAATATTTGTTTTGCATTAACTTTTTAGGCATATCCCTACAAGAAGAACCAGGTCTGGAAGGAGGCGAGGGTTGATATTCCTCCTCTTCTGAGGGGTCTGACCTGGGCAGCCTTACTAGGAGTTGAGGTACGAACGAACACTTCATTTTACACCAAGGATTGCAGACAAATACAGTAATACCTTGAGATACGAGCATAATCCGTTCCAGGACGGAGCTCGTAACTCGAATTGCTCGTATCTCAAATCATTTTAACGTAGATAATGCAAACACAATACAGAAGTGTATTTCTTCCTGTGGGGAAGGCGGCTTGAGCTGCTCCGAGTGCTCGACCACCTAGCGTCGACATCTGTAAGCTGCTCGTATCTTAAATATTTACTCATATCTCAAAGCAAAAATGTTCTAGAAGGCTTCCGCATATCTCGAAATACTCTTATATCGGGACGCTCATATCTCAAGGTATTACTGAATATTGTTACTGTTCAGCAATAGCCAAAATACATTTAGGAACTTGTTTTTGTGCGAGTCAAATCAAAATGTCTATGAATTTTCAGACTAAAAAGCACATTTTGATTATTGATTTCTGTGACTGCATGATGTGTACTATCAAATGTTGACACAAATTCAATGCGCATTTAACTTTTAAGCAATTACTTTTTCCATTTTAATAGTAATCAATACTCCATTCAGCAACACTCCTATTTTTATTCTCACATTCAAATCAGTTGATAAACTCCCACAGGGGGACATCCAATCAAAATACGACGGCATTGATAAGGACACGCCCATTCCCACTGATCGGCAGGTGAGAATCACTTCCATGTGTTTGGTAGTCTTTGCACTGATTGAGGTTTTTGAAAAAGTGAATAATTCATCAGCCTGTTGAAGAATTCACTTCGTTTGCGGAGTGCCGGTCTTCGACTTTAATGCCTTGTTAAGATTTGACTATCCACTGCAGAATATTTCAAGCGATCCAGGAGACACCTCATCTGAGTTCATTTAAGACTGCAGATTTCCTGCATTAGAAGGTTTAGACATTAAACCTTTCTCATCACATGTGACACAGATCGAAGTGGACATCCCTCGCTGTCACCAGTACGATGAGCTGTTGTCATCACCTCAGGGTCACGTCAAGTTTCGGCGGGTGCTCAAGGCCTGGGTGGTGTCTCATCCTGATCTTGTGTACTGGCAAGGTGAGTGGGGTGGGGTCATGGGCCCCGTTTGTGTTTTCTGCCACTAGATGGAAGCAGAGCCTCGCAGTGTTTTATTTGTAACCGCCATCTTTTGGGTCTGGTGGCCTGAAGGTTCTTACTATCTGATAAAGATAACAGATCAAATCAAGTGTGTGCGCTGATGGGATTTATTAATGTCTGTGTGGGTGAGACTCACAAACCTGCACGAATATCTCTAGGTCTTATTTCAACCGAAAGCAACAAGAAATAATCAGAAACTATAGTTTCCTTAGAGAAACTTAAGCTTATTTTAGGACCATTAAAGTTTTTTTTGTGTGTGGCTTTACAATTATGCACTTTTTACTGCAAAATTATATATTTTTTATAAGAGATATTTGCTATATTTAATAAATAATTTTTTATATATACATACACACACACACATATATATATATGTATGTATGTATGTATGTGTGTGTGTGTGTATATATTTTATAATATATATATATATATATATATATATATATATATATATATATATATATATATATATATATATATATATATATATTATAAAATAAATTTGTTATATTTTCAAGATGTTATTTATATTAAAATTAAACAAATTTTCTCCTCTAGAATTCTCATCATTCTAATGCATTCAAAGTTTAATACATTCCTTTACACTCTAAAATTCTTATATATTTTTTATATTATATTGTCCATAAAGAAACATAATAATATTCTAACTTAATCACACAGCAATTTGAAAAAATAAATGCTGCAAAGCTGCCATGATGTAAAACATTTTTTTACAGTTTAAATAACTCATTTTCACTTTTAATTTGTCCTTTTTGTTCACTTTTAAATTGATTTGCTATTCTCTTTATTCAGTAAAATAATTATCATATTTATTTTCATTACTGTAATACAATGCTGACTTTCATGACTAACGTTAAAGGCAATACAGCAAATACTGCCATAATGTATACATTTAAATAATCATTCTTATTTTATTCATTAAAAATCTTCAGAGATTTTTCAATAATAATTTATAATTATGTATTTGGTTTATTTATCTCATTTATTGTATTTTGGGTTGAAATATAACCCAGGCATGTATGTGTTGATGACTCCCTCATTTGATGTTTTTGCTTTAGGCTTGGATTCGCTTTGCGCACCTTTCCTGTATCTAAACTTCAACAACGAAGGCAAGATTTCTCGCTGACACTTTACAATGAGCTCCATTATTTAATGTATTACTCTCATCTGTATTGGTAAATGTTAGAATGTATATGAACTAATATTAATAAATGCTTTACAATTATGTTAACTAATGTGTATTACCGTTTTATGGCAAACTTTAACACCCAATTTTTTTTATTTTTTTTGCATTTAATATACCATGTTTTCTGCACTATAAGGTGCACCTAAAAGACTTAAATTTTCTCAAAATCAGCCGTGCACCTTATGTATGGCTTTGGTACATAAATAGACCCGTGATTGAGCCGACACCTTATAATCCAGTGCGCCTTATGGTGCGGAAATGCTGTATGCACCGTATATATATATATACACACACATGTACATCTACATACATATATATACATATATCATTGTTCCTGACATTAGTGCCTCTAGCTGAGCTAACTCAGTCTTGGTTTAATTTTTTCTCCCAGCTCTTGCATATGCATGCATGTCAGCCTTCATCCCCAAATATCTGTACAATTTCTTCCTGAAGGACAACTCGCATGTAATACAAGGTAAGGTGGTTTTTCTGTTCCAGCATCAAGAATATGATTACAGTCCTGGATTGAGAGCATGTAATTTTCAGTGCAGGCTAAAACAAAAAAGTTCCCCCATTTTACCAATTTATACTTTATATATACTTATATTTAGACTTATGTGTGACGTTTGCACGTGCTTGCTTGTGTCGCAGCTGCTTCTTAAAATCCTTGAAGTGATTATGACTGTTACACTGCAGCGATTACAGCCCAAAAAACACAAACGATTTCTGTAGCTTGACATTTGGGCATGTTTGTTATTGAGTTTTGATAGCTCGGCTGTAAGCACTTCAGCAGCAGAATTGCTTTGTTTTGCTCTCTGACTGAGCTTTGAGCAAAGTGTTTGTCCTGCCATGGGAATAATGTGGTAAAAGTGTTTTTGGCTGAAGTACAAACGCCTGAATTCTTCACTTCTCCAGAATATCTGACCGTCTTCTCGCAGATGATTGCTTTCCACGACCCTGAGCTCAGCAACCACCTGAACGAGATTGGATTCATACCTGATGTAAGTGTTCTCCTGAGACAAATATTTCAAAAACAACATGAAATCACATCAAAATCCAAACTTAACCTCTATCTTGTTTCACGCCCCATGACATCAATATTTTACTTTTGTGGCTTTTGGTTAATTTATGTTTGCTTTAAGCGTCACCTCTAAGCTAGTTTACTCCTAAAAGTGTCGTGAAGAACTTGGAAAGGCCATGGAATTTTAAAATAAACATTTCTAGTCCTGGAAAAGTTTGGTGTAAATTGTTAAATTTTTTTCGCTATGTAATAGAATATTTGTTTAATTGATAATACTGGTTAAACAAATTAATTAAAATTTAACGTTTGTCATGTGACATTGTTCTCTGCTGTTCTTTGTATCTAGAAACCACATAGCTTGTCATCAGTTTTACTAAAGATATGCTTTTTATATAATTTGAACAGAATTTTTACTCTTATTTTACGACCCCATGAAAAACCGTAGTGCTTACGTTTACATTTATACATTTGGCGACTTCCATTGCAGTTCTTGCTTTCCCTGGGAATCGAACCCATGACCTTGGCGTTGCAAGCACCACTCTCTCTCCCCACACACACACACACACACACACACACATATATCTGTACACAGGTCCGTCTCCGGGGCATGACAGCGACACAATCCGTCCCTGGTATGAGCCCTGTCTTTTTGACAACGGATCTTTCCTGAGTGATTGAGTTCATCATTCTCGTTCTGTCACACATCAGATCTCCTGTGGCTTCTGTCATTGATAGGGCACTCACACACACACACACACACAGCTGACCCTGAGATTTGAGCTCTGGCCAAGTTTTCGACAGCAAGCACGAACCCGAACGCTCTGGGATTCACAAACACTCCCTCTTTATTTTTTAAAATGCCGGGTTGATGTCTCTACACTGATGGGTGACCTCCACAGACGAATCCACCCACAGCTCTATGATTGAGGGCCAAATAAAAGATGAGTTTGATGCAAGAGGAGTGAACTGGTGTCTGAACAGCTGCTCCCCAGCAAGAATGAAAAGAAGAAACCTCTGCCCAGCTCTGAGAAGACCATTATATATGCTTAACCCTGCTGTGATTCCCACTGCACTTGATCTGGAAGTGTTTGTTGGCTCACCTTGTGCTCTTTTAAAGGGGCCATGCTAATAGCATTTTACATTTTTCATTAAAAGAAGATCGAATACCTTTACAACCATCTGCTCACGTCCTGGCCAAATGCCAGTTATATTGTCTTCAGAAAAGTTTTAGTCTGTAATCAAATGCTTTCAGACAATAGCTGTTTCTTCCCATAGCTGTCATTTTAATTGTCACTGTCGTTGGGATAATATTTGATCTTGATTTGACTTATCTTGTTATTATCAAACTGACTTTGAGGCATGTATACGTCTTGGCTGATGTTAGTTGAGGATTTGGCTCAGTTCAGTAATGTCTGCATGAGTGTTATTATATTTGGCAGCGTAAGGCCTGAAATGCACAGCAAAGTGACCTAGTTTTGAGTCCTGCTTCATGTTGGCGTTCTGATGGCGTTCTGGATAGGCCCATTTTTTGCCAAAACCAACCACTATTATTTTTCTTTCCTTTCCAAGCTTCCATTGAATTGCTCGGACAAAGTAGTAAACGTAATTTTGGACCTATTTTGGTCATGTTTGTTATGATTCTCTCAGGTCTATTTCGTTACAAATAAATGTATATTGTGGTTTCTACAAAAACATGAAGCAGCATATCAGTTTTTAACATTGATAATAATAATAATAATAATAAGAAGAAGAAGAAATATTTCTTGATCAGCAAATCATCATATCTGAATGATTTGTGAAGGATCACGTGACTGGAGGAATGATGCTGAAAATACAGCTTTGATCACAGGAATAAATTAAATTGTAAAATATATTAAAATAGAAATCAGCTATTTTAAATTGTAATAATATTTCACTTTTTTTTTTTTTTTTTTTTAATTATTAAATAAATACAGTCTTAGTGAGACTAAAACATGAAACCCCAAACTTTTGGAAAAAAATGTGCCAAAACAAACCGCTATTATTTTCCTTTCCAAGCTTCCATTGAATTGCTCCAACAAAATAGTAAATGCAATTTTGGACCTAATTTGGTCATGTTTGTTATGATTCTCTCAGGTCACTTTCGTTAGATCTTTTTCTTAAATAAAAAAAAACGACTTTTATTCAACAAAGATACATTACATTGATCAAAAGTGACTTTTGTAATTTTATGAAAGGTTTATGTTTCAAATAAATGTATATTGTGGTTTCTACAAAAATATGAAGCAGCATATCTGTTTTTAACATTAATAGTAATAAGAAATGATTCTTGATCTGAAAATCATCATATTAGAAAGATTTGTGAAGGATCATGTGACTGGAGGAATGATGCTGAAAATACAGCTTTGATCACAGGAATAAATTACATTGTAAAATATATTAAAATAGAAATCAGCTATTTTAAGTAGTAATAATATTTAGTGAGACATGAAGCCCCAAACCTTTGGATAATAGTGTATATTGTTGTATTTTGGGTGTCAGGATGTCATCGGTTCTAGTCCCATCATGCACAGCTTCTTGTCGTCTCTTAATTCGCCTCCTCAGCGGCGGTGCTGTCATGTTTAGCAGCGGTCAGTCTGTCTCAGTTGGAGATGGAGCTCTTCTCAGCAGGGAGCTGAGCTGAGCCGGCCAAACCAAAGCCTGTCTCGCGCTCGTCCTCTCATTTCTCTCTAAACCCCTCTGAGGCCGAGCCACCAATCAACTGCTGAAATGGATTATACATCCTACCCAACCGCAACAGAGCAGAACCATGGGAAAAGAGGCAGTGTCGGAACAGGTGCTGGAGGGAGACGGCAGCGAGACGCAGGGATGCTGGCTGTTCATTACACTCCCACGCACGTCCTCTCGTTTCACAGAGGGCTGTGAAGCAAAGGCCTGAATAACAAATACAGGTTTCCTCTGATGAACGGAACAATAGCTGAGGTGTTTTATTGGGAATTATAAAAAGGCCCGTTGTGTTTATTCATATTAATCACGTTGTTGCTCATGAAAAAATGGCTTTTGTGCAAGAGTGAATGTTCTTTCTTTCTGTTCCTTTCAGCTTTATGCAATCCCGTGGTTCCTTACAATGTTCACACGTAAGTATCAGTGACTCATGTTGACTGCAAATCTGAAGTTGAACCATTTTCTGGATGCATAAATAACGCCTTAATGCATGACTTAGTATTATCAAGTAGGTCATTTTTCCTCTTTAAGTTGACCAGTTCTTTGAGGGACATACAACCGTATTACTAATTACTGAAGATAAATGCATATTTCATGTTTCACGCCAAAATAAATGCCATAAATTACTACAAAGATGTAATCAGAACAAGAGTTGTTCTTTTTCAGAAACTTGCATTTCCAAAACAATAAGCACTGATGAACTAATCATGCATTGTTTCATCAAACATACTGTAATGTGCAGTAACTAGTGGTAAAAATACACATAATAATAATAACAGCAATAATAATTATTATTATCATATATTATTAATGCTAATATTGTTAGTAGTAATAGTAATAATGTCATAATTATAATTATTTTGTAATAATAAAAATAATAGCAGTAACAATATTATGTAAAACTATACTTAATAAAAAAAATTAAGATTTTTTTTTTATTGCTCAGTTTCAGAGACTTGCACTTTTCAAACAATAAGCACTGATAAACTAATTGTGCGTTGTTTCATCAAACATACTGTAATGTGCAGTAACTAGTGGTAAAAATACACATAATAATAATAACAGCAGTAACAATATTACGTAAAACTATACTTAATAAAAACATTTTTTTTAATTAACATTTAAAAAAAGTTTCAGAGATTTGCACTTTCCAAAAAATAAGCACTGATGAACTAATTGTGCATTTTCATCAAACAGCTATATTTTGTGGGGAAAACATAATAATTATTATAATATTTGTATTCATATTTTATTATTCTTACTACTAATGTAATTCTTATTAATATTATTAGTATTGTTATTTTTAATATTAATAGCTGTAACAATTTTTAACAATGTAAAGCTGTGCTTGTATAATTGAATTATGCTCTGTTGTATTTTGATGGTCACACAAAAAACAAGTTACAGTACAAAACGTTTTTATGAGCACATTTCTTTAAATGTACAGAATTTTTTAAAAACTTTATCCATTTTTTCCCCCTTTCAAATGCCATGAAAGAATGTTTTTTCATGTACATGCCATGTATTTTTTTATAATTCTGGATCGTCCCTGTTTTGTAATCTGAAAATACACAGTATAGCAACAGCTATGATACAACAGGCCTGTCGACCATATTAATGCACAGCTGTTACAGTGCAAGGGCTGTAAAAACTACACTCTCTATAAGTCATTTGTTGTCCCATTTCCTCCGCAGATGTGTTCCCCCTGCACAAGATCTTCCACCTGTGGGACACTCTGCTTTTGGGAAACTCCTCTTTCCCCTTTTGCATCGGTGTAGCTATTCTACAGCAGCTGAGAGACCGTTTGCTGGCCAACGGCTTTAACGAATGCATACTGCTCTTCTCAGACCTGCCGGGTAAGAGTCAACGGTGCACACGCACACAGAATATAATATTACTTGAAGTTTAACAGTCGTGATTTCGTTTCTCACGACCATCTCTGACCCAACAAGCTGCAACTTTAAGACTTTAAGACTTAAAATTTATCTTAGACTATTTCTGCATTGAGCTTTCGGTTTAAGGGTATGCTAGAATTACATAGATCTGTTAAATCAGATCTGGTGAATCTAGTAAATCTACTTTATGATTTTGAAACGTTGAAAAAAAGGTTTCAAAATCTTTTTTTCAAAAACTCTTTGAAAAAAAGGTTCTTGAAGGACTCTATAGGGGCTTTTCTAGCCTCACCCAAGAACTACATTTCCACTAGGGCCATTTACCTGGTTGTGGTAGTAACTCAAAAGTGACGCAAGACCGCGTGATTTAAGCGTGACATTCAACAATGTCAATAACTGGTGCATGGAGGACACTGTGAACAGTTAAGAAGTGTCTGGACTTTGTCATCGGTTCATCTATCACTGTTTTTCCGTGTTCGTGAACTATGTAAACTGTGTGTGTTTGCATGGCCTTTTAAAGATGGTGAGTGTCTGTGCTTCATATGTCATGCGTTCGGCCAATCAGCGCACTCTTATGTCCCTCGTAGTTCATATTAGGCTGGGTTAGACCCTACTCTAAAATAGGAGCTAATTTAGTCCCCACCTAAAAGGCGTTCCTACAACTAATATCATTCCCAGTTCCTGTGCTGTGAACAGCCAAAAAGAGGGTACTCTCCAAGAACTATGGAAACATTCCTCCGCTGTGAAAGCCCCTAATCAAACTTTTAAGAGTTCCCATCATGAGAAAATTGTATGGATTTATTTCTATTTAATTCATTTTTATTTTGAATGTTTTCCATTTGATTTATTTTGAAATTATATGAATTAAACCGCTCTTTAAATACTTGAAAGTGTTATTGTCAGGTGTGAGAGAGTGAGGACTCAGTGTGCTGGGACTAGGGCTTTTATTAGTAAAATAAAATGGCAAAACTTCAAACATAAACCACCCCGAGGGGGAAAAACATAACTAGACTGGACAAGACACGGCAAGATACATGAACTGGCAAGAGAAACGACAGATCATAGACAAAATAAAGACAACGACGTGACACAGGACAGCAAACATAAGGAGATTAAATACACACAGGAGGAAGGGTAAATGATGGGAAACAGCTGGGACAAATCAAACTAATGACAATGAAACAAGACGGGTGGGGTAACAGACAAGACATGAACACGCAGCCAATGCGGACGCACATCGCTGCATGTTCACTTTAAACAAAGAGTGTGACAAGAAAACACAACATGAAAGCACGCGACCGATGAAAACACAAACCGCGTGCTAAACATAACACACAGACAAGAGAGAGAGCGCGGCTCGCGCAAAGCTTGAAACCGCGCCCACTCACATGACATAGACAACATGACAACACCTGTTCTCGCACGCTCACAACAAAACCAACAAATCCTGACACAAAACCAAAACTGAACCAGACCAAAGTATTGGGACCGGACATCATAACTTGCACAAAAGACGTCACACAGACAAGCGTGCACACGACTCGAACACTCGAAGCCACGCGAACGCACGCACAACTCAAGACATTATGGTAGTGTCAGAGCTCTGCCACAACAACAAGAAATGACTAGACCGAATGTGGCAGAACCCTGACAGTTATGCAATCATTTAAGACATTTCTCCTTCCTGGATGTTGTGCAATAAGGATGCTTTTAAATGCACGTGTGATTTTGCTGCAGTTGCTGTGAACCCTTGGAAACGGTAAAGGAATGCACTCTTGTCTGTTTGAACGCACCTCTGTCAAACCGTGTGCTTTTTCCCCTGCAAGCTTCCCAATGCCGGGGCTCAGTTGAGACTTGTTTGCGAGGAGTTCAGGATAAGTTATGTGGCTTGTGCTGTTTTTTCCCCCTCTGTGGTATGTCGGAAGAGGCAGTTGGCACCGGTGTGGCCTGACGAGTCGCGTTCCGGTCGGGACAGCTCCGAGTGTTTCCTCTGGCATCTGCTTGCCACGATTCCCCGAGGTTGCTGTCAACAAGGAGCTGTGCGGCATGGCTGAAGTGATGGACGATGATTGAGTCTAATGTGAGGGAATTAGCTGGGAGCATTCAGAGCTGCAGGAATGCTGATGGTGTGTACACTCAGTCACAATGCAGGGATTACTTTCCGAAATAATGTGGAAAATACCCATGACAGTTGAAAGCAGGAGAATTCCTCAAACTTCAAGTCTCTCAGGCCGAAACACACAGGTGTAAACAAGGGTTAGGGTTAAAGAAGCTTGTTGTGGTAGTGAGGTGTGTGTATCTGTGTGTGCTTGTAAAATCAAGATTTAAAAAAAAACTAAATAATTTAAATAGCAATGAATATACTTGCTGGTCATACTTCCGGTTCCTTTCCGATGATGTCGGTCTGTGACTTTAGTCTGTGTATGTTTGAATACATTTTAATGAATCATTTATGAGTCTTGCGCTGTAAAAGACTCATTGCAAGTTATTGCAAACGCTTCATTGCAGTTGTTGCTGCTAAGGTTGGACCCAACCAGTTATTAGGTTTAGGGTGCAAACATTTTTTCACATAGGGACATGTAGGTTTGGATTTTGTTGTCCCTTAATAATAATAACCTTCATTTAAAATCTACACATCTTTGACTAATATTTAAATTAGTTTGATGATCTGAAACATTTAAGTGTGACAAACATGCAAAAAATAAGAAATCAGGAATGAGGCAAACACTTTTTCACACCACTGTACATAAAACACTGTATAGAATCAGTCTCAGTCATATCAGTAATGTACAAATATATTTTTTTAAGCGAAAAGCATATGATCAGTAAAAAAAAATAGAAGAGGTAAATGCTAATTTTTATCTCACAATTCTGAGTTTTTTGTCTCAATTTGTCTGCAAGCTTATATCTTGCAGTTCTGAGGGAGTAAAAACACTATAATCTTTTTTTACTTTTTATTCAGTGGCGGAAACAAGCGTCCATAGGCCAGCTATTCTAGCATTTGATTTAATGACCTAAAACTCCTGAGGATCTCACCTCAAGCTTTGACATGGAAAGGCCGGGTGTGTTAGACTGTCTTTCTAGCGGAGATCACAAAGAGATTAGTACTGTCATATTAGTTTCTCCGGAAGACTTGTATGAAACATAAACACTACTTATTGCACCCGTGTTTGAAGTGTTTAGCACTGTAGTGGCACCAAATGGATTTGCAAAAGTAATTACTTTCTAACACAGTACGGTCTACCTTGCTTTTTGCCATTTCCATAGACTAGGGTTGTCACAGAAGACGTGTGATTTGACAGGAAGCATTTTTATGTAAAGCATTCAAAATACATTTTGAAAAAGCCAAAGAAGAGCAAAATCCTAAGCAAATCAACTTCAACATAAGCAAAACCATTGCACCAGCACATATCACAGAGAAAACTCAATAGCAGCCTGTGAGAAACGACATTACTCCGTCCGTCTAGAGACCGAAATCCAGCTGGAAGCGAAGCACAAATCACTTTTTGACAAAAAGAGCATCTGACTACAAGTAGCTAATAAGCATCTGTCACTGACAAGTCTGGAAATGGCTTCAGAGATTTTACAGGACAGTCTTCCGTCAAATACTTCTGAAAACTAGACTTCACCAAAGAACGAAAGGGTGCGTCAGGGCTGCAAGGCTGGAGTTTGATAAGTTTCCGAAGCCTGATTAACTAGCAGTGCAGTTTTCAAGCTGTCCAGTTGTGTCAGAACCTGTTAGTCGGGTTTGTATCATCTAACTCTTCTGGCCTGTATAAGTACAGTATATGGAGTCTAACACTCAGCGGCATGCAGCTGCCTTCAGAAATAAGGGTATTTCCTTATGAATGCTAAGGACAAAGTGGTCTGGATATGTTTTTTTTCTTTCTTATCCATTATTGATGCACTGAATTGGCTCTGGCGTCCATCATTCATCAGAAATCATTGCTGTTAGATATTCTCTCTTTAGAACAAGAGCAGTCCTGTACATAGACTTGCTTTATTTTTGTATCGTTGCTTATTTGATCACTTCTTCTTTCTAACACTATTTGATTCTATATCTATTTTGTCTGTAAATGAAGAGTGTTAAATAAAGAGTACAAAAGGGAAAATCTTTAAAAAGTCCAATATATTTTTTAATGCTTGCACAGTAATACAAAAATTCAATGAAATGTATTTAATAAAATGTAGGAAAATGAAAAGTATCAAATGTGTATGAAATATTAAAGATAATTGTAGAATATTATATTTTAGTAATACAAGATTCAACCTTTTTTTTATTTTATACAGTTTAATATATGTTGAAATTACTTAAATTAAGAGGGCAACTTTTTTACAGTGTTGAGGTGATTTAAAATAATAACAATGGCGTGTGTGTGTGTGTGTGTGTGTGTGTGTGTGTGTGTGTGTGTGTGTGTGTGTGTGTGTGTGTGTGTGTGTGTGTGTACATATATAAATACTGACCGAGGTTCCTCTTTCTGATACCATTGTTTGTTTTAAAATAAATCCAGTACGTTTTTTTAAGATATAATAAAACAGGGATGTGCTTGGAAAACTTGTATTACCGTCTGTTATACCACCTAGACACAATTTTCTTTTAACTTTAAACTTTAAAATGAATTTTAAATGAGAAACCTTATAGAAGAGGTGTTTTCCAGTCATTTCAGACTGTATTAATTGCATTTTTAATGCAACTTCATAGATGGGGAAAAAAAGATAACCTTTGATCAATGTTTTATGCTTTCTTTGCTATTAAATACATTGGTATTACCATTATTTTTAGACATTCTACCAATGTTTTGGGACATGCATAGTATTGTTATCGTTACCTTTGTTTATGGGCGTGTAATGCGGTAGTACCATAGTATTCTGCTATGTTTCTTGGAGTACCAATATCATGGCATATAATTATAAAACTAACTATCACACAATACCACAGTATTTAATTGCCATGGTTTTATCATCTACTATGATAAGCAAAGCTGAGCTTGTTGCTTAGGTAGGATTTGTGTGCTTCAGAGGAAGACTTGGGGAGATTTATTTACAAACGTGTCATATTATTTCTCTCGGGGAAGTCTGTAAACGTTGCCTAGGTTGTTTTTTTGGAGGCATATGCAAAGCATCTGTATTCACAAAACAGGGAATTTGTTTCAAAGCGAAAGTTTTGTCAGGTTTCTGACTAGTAACATTATGCTGTGAAAATCCGCACAAGCGCTCAGAGAATTAAACGCCTTTGAAAGTTTCGCTTTTGAAGCCGATGACAGAGGTTTTTTCCGCAGGTTGAACGGAGGTCTTGAGGGATTGGCATCTCTTCTCTTTTCTGTCTGTAATTGTGGCAGCAGTGTAATTAACACCGTGTGGGGCGGGAGCGAACGCTGATGAACATGCAGACACTTATGTTTTGAGAAGGTCACGGCTGTCATTTTTTCCACCACATGCTGTTGTGCTCCTGCCTCAAATTGCCTCGCATGCACTGCGTCTGCCTCTGCTGTTACTGGATCTCCTTGGCAGACGTCCATGATGTGGGCCGTTATCTCGCATCTTGAGATTGTTTCGGTTCGTTTGTCTCCAAAGCGCTCGTTTTAAATGGCTATTTCCTGGTCGCAGCGGACCTTCATTGGAAGAAGGAAGCTGGCGTTTCCAATCTGGGTGTAGGGTCGATGCCGCTGAGATTTAGGGATTTCATATGTCTGTTCCTTTGCTGGCAAGCTACATAAAAGTCTGAGGAGCTGAGGAAGAAAACTCCTTTTATAGGTAAAATATGTGTCCTTGCTCCTTACCAGCTCACTCTGTTTTCTTTCAGTCAAACAGTTTCAACTCAAACACACAGATGTTGATTTCACTGTATTAGAGAAGAGCTTTTACAAGCAAATGTTTTCACCCAACTGTCAAACCAAATCAGTAGATTTAAATACAATGTGGTCATTTTAGTTATTGTCAAACCTGCACATAAATAGTAGTCAGAAGCTCTTGTTTCTCCTCTGAGATGTTAAATTTTTTTCTGGGATGCAGCCAGCGTTGCACAAACATATTAATTGCTTACTGTACCCGTTCAACTCATTTTTACATTTGCTGAGTACATTACATTTGTCACTTACTGCAATGCTACAGTGTTGTGGATGCTTACCAGGGCATTACATGGGGTTGCTAGGGTGTTCTGGGTGGTTGCTAGGTCAAGTGAAGTCACCTTTATTTATGTAGCGCTTTATACAATACAGATTGTTTCAAAGCAGCTTTACAGTGATAACAGGAAAATTATGCATTTGAAGTCAGTGCAGTGTTGATTCAGTTCCAAGATCATCAATTATTAAATTAGTTAATTTAATTTCTAAAGCAACAATATTGTTGAATATTAAGTGTCCTCTAGGGGAACAAATGAAAATTTTTAAACATTTTATGGTAAAAAATATCAATATATCAAGATTCTATACATTTCATTTATTTTTCTTTATGCATTGGGCAGATGCTTTTATCCAAAGCGACTTACATTGCATTCAAGAAACATTAATATTTTAATCAGTTCTTGCTTTCCCTGTGACTCGAACCATGACATTGGCGTTGCAAGCACCACTCTCTATTGTTTGAGCGACACTAAAGCACATGAATAATTTTCATTGAGTCATCACAATTGTCAGTGTTAACCACTGTGATTGAATCATTTAGTCAGATGAACCCAAGAACTGAATCCGTCTGCTTCGTGAACAAATCATTCTGACTAGTTTTGTCACCTGATTCATTGCCAACATCCGACTCCAAAGAATGATTCATTCAAGTAATGGATATTGCTACAACTTTCATGATCACATCAAGCATGTTGGTAGATAATAACTTACATTTTGGTCTGTTTGACTTCAGATCTCTTTGAAAATTCATATTCATATGGACCACTTTTATACAGTTTAGGTGTTTTGCATGATTTGTTTTCAAGTCGAAATGAAACGAAAGTTTCGACATTCTTTTCTTTTAGTGATCCACAAATAATCCTGCTTTTTTCCACAGTTGGATATTGGTTTTGTTCAATCGGATTCCCCTATAAATAATGCCATCTTGAGCGTTTTGAGATTTGCGTTCAAGACAGACATTAAAGCCCTGGATCTGAGGGGAGATGAGGCATCAAAGGTGTTCAAAGCCATACCTTAAGTTGCAAACATTTTTAACACAACAGCCATTGTGCATAACAAATGAGATGGGTTATAATCGGTTTTTGGCGCTAAAAAATAAACACTAACCCACTGTAAATCAATTATAAAAATATCATATTACATTTTACAATTTTCCATTCTCTCTTTCAGTGTTGGTTAGGGTCAATATTGGTCAATCTCTACTTTTCTTCTCTATTGTAACGTATTTCTGAGGAAACTATTGCTATTGGTGGATCTCATGTGAGTGACGGGTTGCTCCGCCCTCACGCCAGTGAACGCATCATCAGAGAAGAGGATGTGATGCGCTGTAAGAGAGAGGGAAAGATATTTTGATTTAAATTATTATTTAATTATTATTTTGGGCACATGGACACATGCGATTTACTATTTAAAAACAAGAACTACCGTATTTTCCCGCATATATCCCACAGACAATCCACACCCTCATATAGCCGTGGGATCTCTGGTATAACCCGCACCTTTATATAACCCGCACCCATAGATCTGTGAACTTTTTTGTGTAAGTTCACATTTTGAAATTCAAATGTTGCTCGCATGACGTGAATTATCCATAACTGTTCAGGCTCGGTACACAGTGCTTGTGCGCGTAATTCAAACAATAAGAAAACAAACACAAGTCAGAATCAGAAGAAAAAGAAAGAGCAGTCTCTCCCGCTGTGCAGCATCACGTCCCTTAAGAAGCGATTCTACAGGTGTTGATCATCAGATGAGATGAGAAAAGCCCGCCCTCATGCAGCACAGCCAATCACGTCTTCTTGCATGATTGACAGGTCAGACAGCCTATCAGCGCCAGCTGTCAGAGTGATGGTACAAGCGCTAGAGACAACAACCCTCGCAAGAAAGAAAACCCTCCGTCCTTAGAGACGTAACAAATATATTGAAATATTATTACGTGCTAAAAATTGTGATTTTAGCCCGCACCCGTATATAACCCGCACCCCCTGCAGGGTTTGTAAAATCTGGTATAACCCGCGGGTTATATGCAGGAAAATACGGTACTTCCCTTCCCTCATTTTATGCTGTACGCTTTAAAGTGCATTATTCATTTTATGCCTATCCCTACTCCATTCCCACTGCACCCAAAGAGATATCTCTATTGAGACTTTAAGCACCGTCACATTCCTCCGTCCTAACGTGTTTGTTTGACCCACTTGTTGCTACATGACTGTGTTTACTTCATACACTGTTAGCGCTAAATATAGAGTTGGTGAATCTGTAATTCCTGCCTCCCGTACACAAACGTCTCAACTTGTTAATAACATGTTAGCATATTGTTTTCTTTCCGTTTTTATTCTCACGCAGGTTACTGATTAAACCATGGAGACTGGGTTTGTGTACATGACTGCGTGCTTTGTTTTGACCACAAGTGCAGGCATCCTCTTTGGATTTTAAATCACAAAAGCAAAGTTTATTTAGTGGTCGAAAGCTTGTGGAGGTGAATTTTTCTCCTTGGTCTTTTTTTAACATCTCATAAAGAGGTCTTATGCATTTTGGAACCTGTGGGCTGGAAAACGATGGTAGTGATGAAATGTATTCCTGAGCCGAAAGGTATTAAATGGCCCAGACTAACATTAATCCGTCCTGTCAGAAAAAAGCCATGAAGCTCTGGATGGTGTTCAGTGCAAGCGCCCATCAGATATACATATTTGAAGGGCCGTACTAATATTGATGCCAATATTGTTGATAATATGATATTGATATGATGCTATTTAATGATAGCAAATGAGACATTGCTGAAATTAATTTAACTTTACATAATATCATACATAAAAAATCAAATGAGTGTATCTTGGAACTATCTTGGAAGATTTTTTTTAAGACGTTAATACTGTTATTCGGCAAGATGCATTAAATTGAGCATAAGTGACACCTAAAGACATTTATAATACATTCTGTTCTTTTAAACATTCTAGTCATCAAAATGTCTTAATATGCCAAATAATACATTTTTAGAATATATTTGAAGGCGCATGTGACACTGAAAGTTCATTTGAAAAGATATTATAGAAAAAAAGTATTTTAAATTGTAATACTATTTTACAATATTACTGTTTGTACTGTATTTTTTATTAAATAATTGCAACCTTTTTTGACTTTTTAACACTGTCAAAATCCTTTTGAACAATAATTAATTTTATTTTGTTATTTTTAAATGTAAGTTTCGACCAAGCAGATTTATTTATGGCTCAGTGCTGATATAATTTTACTAGTTCAGAGTGAAAAATTCCTTAACCACAGGATACACTTGGGTTATTCACCAGGGGCCCAAAAAATTACCATGAAAACCATTTGTTTACACCAAATTATTGTAGTTATTGTCATTACAAGCATAATAATAATGTGTTTCACATCCTGTTTCGCATCCTGATTTAACTCCTCCAGTCATAGTGGATGAAATCAGGAGAATTTACTAGTCTGTTGTTTAGTTCTGTGAAAGTCAATATCAGTGTCTGAATACCGTCTGCAGCTAATACTGTGACAAAAGCGGTGTTTATAGCGATGAAATGTGGAATGCATAGCCAGACCGGTCTTTCAAATGCGTGGTATTTGTCTTGACTACAGTGGGAATTTTGCGCTGGAAGGTGCTGATGTTTCATGCATTGTGACTGAATGTCTTTACTCATTCCTTCTGTGCCCACTGTGTAGGGTTGGGATTCGAGAACCGGTTCTTATGGAGTCTGGATTGTATGTGGGATGTTAGAGTTTCGCCAGAGGTGACAGTTTATGATGTGCGCATATCTCCAACGTTCACATCCATATGTCATTCTTCACCTACTCCTACTTCTCTAGATTTGGGTCAGTGGAAGGAGGGACAGGGAGGTGATGGTTGGAGGAAAGGCGGATCATCTGTCAAGTCTCTAATGCACTGACTCATTGGTGCCTCATCTCTCATGCTGTTTGCATTCATCCTCCTCTCTCTCTGTTGCAAAGCCTCGTTTGCCATCTCACCTGGAATGAGCCTCATCATCGGTGACTGATTTGAGAAACATCACTTAGCCAGAAACTCTGTGCGTACAAGACACACGACTTGATTTCAGTAGCATGCAGTCGTCAAGTTCCAGACATGAAAATCACAATAATTGTTTTGCATTGAGAAGTCGTTTTTTCCCCTTGAGAATGTGTGCCAATTTTAAGAAAAACATAACATGAGTGCTGATATAGTTAACATTCTATTTCAAATAAATGTTGTTCTATTCTAATAAATGTTCTATTTATCAAAGAATCATGGAATTCACGGTCTCACAAAATTATGAAGCAGCACAAATGTTTTCATCTTTAACAATAATAATAATAATAATAATAATAATAATAATAAATGTTTCTTGAGAAGCAAATCATCATATTGGAAAGATTTCTGAAGGATCATGTGACACTGAAAACTGGAGTAATGATGCTGAAAATACAGTTTGCCAATTAAATTACATTTTAAAATAGAAAACGTTTTTTAAATCATTTTAATATTAAGTGTATTTATGAAATAAATTCAGCCTTTGTTAAATAGAAACTTATTTCAAAAGCACTGAATTGTATATGCTCTATACATTTAGAATAGATTATAAAATCTATAATGTATTATTGTAGTAAGTTACTAAATCTTACTATCATGATCTTTTCATGCTTCAAATTGAAGGTTGTAACGTTGTGACTCATCTCAGAGCTAGTCAGTTTTATTTTTAGCTTAGGAATTTTAAGAATTTATTTTAATTAAAAATGCCTCTGAAGAAAAATACCTCTTTATAATCACAAGTTTCTGGATTTTTTATTTCTACAACTGAATACGATGCTAACTACCTTTTAAGCTTTTGCATCTTTTGTTGCATTACTATGATGCCTTAAAGTGCCGTCTAAGTAGTAGCACAGCTTCTCTTTCTCTTGCCTATGCCACGTTCGAGGACAGTAATCGCAGCCCCTCAGAGTAAGTCCAGTGTTTATAATCCAGTATTCAGATCATATCCTCTTAAAGAAAATGAAGCTGTCACACTCGGCTTGATTTGAATAGCAGACCAAGCATGCAAAACCACTTTATTAAGGTTACTTTTTTCCCTAACAGGATAGAAAGTGAGTGAGATAGCGAGGAAAGGATTCCTGATTTGTTTATATCCATGTGAATCCCTTTTACTTTAATCTCCGGTTTAAGCCTCATGGCTCAAGAGAGTTTGCTTTGCATTTGAAGGAAGCTGTTGAATCTCCCCTTCTTCTTCTGGTACTCTAAGAGTGTGAATGAAGTGTTGATGTCTTCACTAAATTTGTTTGTGACTGAATGAAGCATTGGCAGGGAGTCAGAGTCTCTGGATCAGTTGGATGGAAACTCTTTGGAGAGGGTTTACAAGGTCATCCAAGGTTAATTAGGCGGAAGTTAGACAGTCTGTGATTCTCCAGTGACTTTGCCGATTGAGCATAAAGTTGCTGTTCTTCTTAGCACTCTTAAGATATTTAAATCGCCCAGAACTGCAAGTATACATTAGCTTAGGACTGGCTTATAATAATGGAACATTTTTATTTAGGATCACTATCCTAAAGCGTAATTGTTGTGAAGCTTACAGAACTAACACTGGCTCAGCGCCCTCATAATCTACACACCTACCAGAAACCTTCGATCGATCAATGAGCGACGACTCGCGGTACCTTCACAGACAGGCAAAAAATCACTTTCAAGAACATTTTCGTTCACCGTTGCTGGTGGAACAATCTCCCTGCCTTCATCCAAATGCAAAATCCTTGTAAATATTCAAAAGACTGCTGAAAACTCATGTGAGCACCTAACGTGACACACACGCACACACACCACTTCAACCACATTTGGAAAGAAAACTAAAAAAATTCCTCTTAGTCCCTCTATTCTCCTGGCTTGTAATACCTTGAGATATGAGCATAATCCGTTCCAGGACGGAGTTCGTAACTAGAATTGCTCGTATCTCAAATCATTACACATAAGAAATAACAGAATTTTTTTTATTTGTTACGGCCTTATTAGTGCTAACAACAATGGAAAAACCTGGTTTATAATTGCTATAGAGACAAACAAATAATTATAGTATATAAGGGTTCCTGTGATATAAAAAAAACGTGTTTTTTAGTAGCGACTAATGGTGGCATATGCGTAGGAGGAGGAGATAATGCAAACACAATATGAAAGTGTAGCGTTTCTTCCCATGTTGTGTATTGGATAGACTCAGAACCTCATATTTATTATTACTGAACACACATAACTCGTGCTGCTTCCAGCTTAATACTCCTGAATCACTCGTCGCCCCCGGTAACCTCCCGCTGTAAAACCAAGCTGCCTCTAGTGGAGATCATATGCAATTACCCCATAAATGAGGCGCTTGAGCTGCTCCGAGTGCTGAACACCTAGCGTCGGCGTCTGTAAGCTGCTCGTATCTCAAATATTCACTCGTATCTCAAAGCAAAAATGTGCTCTATGGGTTGTTTGTATCTCGAAATACTTGTATGCCGGGACACTCGTATCTCAAGGTATTACTCTACTTGTATGTGTTATGTTCGAAACTTTGTACAGTAAGCACTCTTGTGTACTTATGCATATTCAGGATGAATCGCTTGGATAAATTAGATTAGATGTAATGTAAATGTAAATGTAAGCAACAATCCTCTCTTTCCTGTTTTGCATCCAGAGATCGACATTGAACGCTGTGTCCGGGAATCCATCAACCTTTTCTGCTGGACTCCTAAAAGTGCCACTTATCGCCAGCATGCCCAGCCAAACAAAACTGCCAGTGACAACAACAGCTTCGGGAAAACGCCTTCCTATTACTCTTCTGAGTATCAGGACCTGACCAAAACTGACCTGGTAAGTGTCCTGAATTGACATTTGACCTCTGAGAGCCTTAGTTCCATCATTTCCAAGTCATCTTGAACACAAAATTGAATTCCATTTCAGAAGATTTACTGTAACCAAACTGTTTTTCCATCATTTTGGTGAAATATAGGGGATTTATAGTGGTGAAAGACCAACAACCAACTTTCAAAAATCTCTTTCTCCGCTATATTACTGTTATAAGAGTAGTTACTATTGAAGAAATAAAAGTAAAAATCCCAAACAACAGAGTGATCTTTATTACAGTAATAGCTCCTTTTGCACTTTTGGACTTGGACTTTTGGATTGCTTTGTGCTGAAAGGTAAAGTCAAGAGAGTATAAAGGATGGAGGCAATTACCCACTGCTGATCAAATGATCCATGAAGGTTTGAAGTCAGGAAAGTGGTGAGTTTAGCCACTGATGATCTCAGCCGCCCACTATTCATTTTTAATGAGATGCTTTATCGCGCTAGTAAACACTCCAGTGCCCGCCTAAAGCTGAGGTAAACTGGAAGATCTTAAAGCTACACTGTTTTCTTTTTTGTTCAAAATTAACAATTTCAGTAGATCAACAAACCTTTTTTCAAAACGTGTTTTTGCCTTACCCTGATTCACTATGGTGAGCCTATCATAAGCTCTTATATTTTAGACTGCACAGGATGGTTTTTCGCAGGAAATTGCATGCATGCATCACTCGCCCGAACGTGTCTAGTCATATCCGGAAATGGGGGAAAAGTTGCTCCGGCTGCTTTGTGGGAGTGGTAGCGGCTGGTTAGTTAGTTGTCCCAACAAGCAAGAAAGGTTGACATGGAGCAGATCAATCTCAAACTTGTAGCTTTGTGCTGGAATTTAACATCTTCAACTAGTCAGCCTGATATCATTTCCATCTAAACTGGTTATATCTCTTAATCCTCTCTTTAAAAGCTTTCCTGTTGCTCAATCAGTAGAGAATTGGTGTTTACAACGCCAAGGTCATGGGTTCAACCCCAGGGAAAGCAAGAACTGGTTCAATGTGCTTCTTGAATGCAATGTAAGTCGCTTTGGATAAAAGCGTCTCCCAAATGCATGAATGTAAATGTAATCCTAGTAGAGAATGTTTTATGAGTAGTAAGATAATCTCTTTCTCTTTTTTTTAGTCATGAGAAAGAACCATGTTCATCCGCACAGTCACACAAAGCTGAAACACAACCCCAAAAATGTTCTTCTGCAAAAAGCATGAAGATTTGTTACTGCCAGTGGACCAAAAGTTACATATTGTATTTCAGATGTTGGAAGTTGGAGGTGTAATTACTATTTCAGTTCAGTTCCATGTTAATGCAGGAATTTCAGCTACATTTGTTCTGGTTATCTGTTCTGCTGGAAACTCTCACATGTAGGTTACAGGCAACATTTGACCTCGGTTTCCTCGCATGCCACCATTAATTTGAGAAAGTAAGTCTTAATGCATGCGAGACTTCAACCCTTACCCATAAATATCCCGTTCTCCGCTCTCATCCAACCTTTCTGACGACCTGACCTTCTGATTTTGCTCGTTATTCTACCTGTCATATTATGGAAATCTCCTGGTTGACATGTACCAAAGACCAAAGGTAATATGAAGACGTTTCATATTTTAATCATAAGCTAGTTTTATACATGAATGTATAAAATAACATTACTAATAATGTGAATAAATAGTAAAAAATAATTTAATAGTATTATATTACCTTAATATATAATAGATGTAATATATTTATATATCATAAGGTTTTAATTATAAAACTGTTATATTATTTACTTTTAATTAAATATATATATTTATTTTCCCACTAGGTTAATCATTAAGATACATTAAACATTGGAGCTTCACATACTTTAATTCATATTTAATTGGTGTTTCTGCAAAACTGGGATAAAAATGATCAGTTACGCCGCCACTTAATAATTATAATAATCAGGCCACATCATTAGAAAGTGTTTGCTTGCTTCAAAAGCATTGCCATATTTGTCTTTCACAGGATTTCGTGTAATCATTAAATTGCATTTCTTAGCACTCGTGTGACTGGGTTATGAGGATGTGAGAGTGTCTCTCTAACCTTTTACCTCTGTGTTTGGCTCTCTGTTTGCGATTCATCAGCGATTGGCCCAAGGCTGTGCTGAGCTGCACAAGCACTCATCTGTTGACCTAATCTCTCTCTCTATTCTCTGACTGAACACAGCCTGATGTGAGGAAATGCACTGCTTCAGCGAAATCTAGCTGTATCTGTGAAAGGCTGATAAATGCTCATGGTCTCACATGCCTACGCACTCACACATACATTTACCCATCTTAGCAAATGCATTCTTACATAAGCAATTAAAAACAAGTTTTAAAAACCAGGAACAAAGAATCTCAATTGTGATTTAGACTGGTAAACGAAAGCTTGTGGCTTTAAACCAAGAGGGTTTGTATTGAGTCTGTTTTCAGTGGTAGTTATGAACTTAAAGCAAGTTTACTACAGCTACTCAACTAGTCTTTTGAGTATGTTTGAGTTCCCAATCTTTGTCTATTTTCTATTTGCACTGGTATTAATGCATCCTTTGTCATGCGTTTTCTCGGTGCATGAATCTCTAGCTGTGGTAAATGGTGTGGTTAGACCTGCTGTTGATTGTCATCTACTGGTCATTAGAGCATGATTTGTCTGCTGGACAAGCGTTCTGCTCTCTCTCTCTCTCTCTCTCCCTTTTGTCGGCCATCTGACAGGCGCCGTCACTAAACCCTGACTCCAGCAAGTCGGAACTTGCAGCCAAACCTTCTGTCAGCGAGCGTTTGTGTGTGTGTGTGTGTGTGTGTGTGTGTGTGCGTGTGTGTGTGTGTGTGTGCGTGTGTGTGTGTGTGTGCGTGTGTGCGTGTGTGTGTGTGCGTGTGCGTGTGTGTGTGTGCGCGCGATAGAGATGATGATACCAGTAACTTCAGCTGATTGTGAGGAGCATCATGTGTGCATGGCTGAATGACTTTTTGAGCAACACTAAGTAGTTTTAGATGGTGTCGCTCTGAAACGGCTGTCAAAATGAACGATAATAACCACAACATGCCTTTTATTGTGATGGTTACTGACAGCAGTAAAGTATAATCAAACGGTCAAACCTTATATGGATGCATAACACCGCCTAGATTTGATTTGAAATGTGTTTCCTTCAAATAGTTCTAACAGTTGCTCATTAAAGTCTCAGCACAGTAATATCCGTCCATGTTGTGAAGAATGCCCCCCATTTAGACTGACTTTACTAGCTGCTTTTAAAGGCTATTTATGGCTTGTTATTTGAATAAGCTAGTTTACTCAATAACTCAATAACAAGGTTCTTAATAACATGCCACTCTAACACAAAGAGCCTAAGACCTGGGCGTAATCCTCTTAAAAGCATTCCTTTTAAGCTGTGTACATGGCCTTTGTGTTCACCTGTTAATAATCGACTGTTGGATTTACGGCGCAAAAGACTTCTCAGTAAACCAAGGTCATTGTTACGGCCAAATACAGTTGTACCTCGAGATACGAAATTAATCCGTTCCGAGGCGGCCTTCGTATAATGAGTTTTTCGTATCTTGGAAAACATTTTACATGTAAAATGGCTAATCCGTTCCAAGCCCTCCAAAAACACCCCATTAAATTTCATAATAAAGCTAAATTGACCTATAAACAATGAAATAACGTAAAATGTCGAAGCTTACCTTTCGAGTGAGGCTATCTCCGAAAGTGGCGGCAGAGGAGGAGGACAAACGGCAGATAACGTACGTACACTTAACTTTACGAAAACACATAAAAAATTAAAGTTAATAAAGTTTGGGGTGCGGAGTGGCTAAGCTAAAGCACGCCAGCACGTACGTATAGAAGACGCATGATGGGAGTGATGCTGTCCAATTAGAGAGAAGGATCTCATGGCTTGGCTAGCATCAGGAACCAATGGGAGAGCAGGAGGATGGTGGCGAGTCTACTATAACTAAGATGGCGGCGTGTGGCGCGAGTTTCAAAATTGTTATGGGGCGAATCTCGGACTTTCAGAAACCTTACGTATCTTGAAAACTTTTCGTATGTAGAGCAGTAAAAATTTTCGTCTTTGCTTTCATAACTTGGATTTTTCGTAAGTTGAGCCTTTCGTATCTTGAGGTACTACTGTATCTCAAAGTGAGTGGACTGTGTTTTATCATCTATTATTACTGTTGTGTTCTAATTTCTATAGTGTTTATGAGACAATACTTTAGCGAAATCAACTCAAATGGGGCGGGATTTATGCGTGTGTTTAATTGTGTTATGATCAAATATGCACATAAATCAACCTAAAGGGAAATACGTATATTGATAATGAATCATAACGGATTATATGAACACACATGGTTTGATTTGACTTGTAGAATTTATTAGTTCTAGCATTAAGTTTAAAGAAACGTCCATATGTGCATTTATACGAGCCGCGCGATCTTTATGAACTTTATAAAGACTTTCCTCATGGCCGTAAAGAAGAATCTTTCCGTTTTCGTATTAAAGTACCAAGTATGTAGCAAGAATCAAACGTTAAAGTGACTTATTCATGAGCATTAGAGAGGCAATCAAGTGTGAATACGTCGACTTAAATACATGAAACTACGGATACAAATGACTAAGACATAAAATACATACACAAACTTAACGGAGAGAGAGAGAGAGTGTAACAGAAAGGCACTTTTACAAACAGTTAACCCTCTTGAGAGCTAACATGGAAATCACCTTAATATGAGCGAATAAGCTTTAAACGCATTTAGAGATCAGTAACCGATACTTGCGTTGGGTTTCTCTTGTTGCTGAGCCGCCTATGCGTGCGTTTGGAGAGTTCACTGTTTGGATGCTGGCAAGTTCCTTGAGGAGTCCTTTGATGGATTCGCGGGAAGTTCAAATGTGGTTTGCTCTGAAAGTAACGTCGCCGTAGAGAGGAAGTGGCCCTCAAGAGTCAAGAGGACAAGAGTGTCCGGATGTCAGGAATATTAAAGAAACACAGGGATTCTTTTGCTGAAGAGCCAATCACTGGATTGGAAGAGTACGCTCTAAAAAAAATGGTGCTATATAGCACTAAAAGTGGTTCTTTGGCTCGTAATCATAGGGGAACCATTTTTAGTGCTATATAGCACCAAATGGTGCTACAAAGAACATAATTTGAGATGCTGCTATATGGCACCTTAAAATGGTTCTTTGTAGCACCTTTTTTTTTTTTTTTAGAGTGTATAGCGGGGAAATTCCCCTTTAGAAAAAAAGAAACGTTCAATTAATTAGCATCTTTATGATGCCATCGGAACTCTCTCAGACTTTGGTGCAACAGAATGATAGAAATTCCATAATGCATTTCAGCATTACACAATATCATCATCAATAGCATCATCTTTCCAAGAATGTGCCGACAAGAATATAGATACCAAACATCATGGGGCAGAAAGACATAGTCAGAGTCTCTCTTTCCACAAGGTTATACGTATTTAAACGTCTAAACTAATTACCTAAACATACATGCATAGATGCCATGCACGCATACATAAGAAGATATCATATACTGGTATGAGATGGCTCAGGAGTTGCATAGAGTATGTTGACTTTTAGTGTATTAATGTATAGGTGTACGTGTGTGTGTGTGTGTGTCTTAGGTCACCAGATGGCCTTCTCCTCGTAGTGTGGGGGGAGGACTTGAGGAGAAGGGCCTTGTTTTATTGTCCAAAGGGCCATAAAACACTTATTCTCAGACTTAGCGGCATCGCTGAGAAGTCTTACACTGTGTGAACTGAAAAATCACAACCAGATATTGGTTTTTGATCGATCATTTTGAGCCCCATACTTTATGTTGTGATGTTCATAGTGCAGAAGGCAGGAATCTGGTTCTTGGCAAATGCTTCAGCTCAGATAAATAATGTAGATTGCTGCTATGCTGTTTTGCTGTTCTTTTCGTTGTCAATTGGTGCTGTTGGCCTTCTGAGTTACAAGTCTTGTGGTATTAATGTCGTACTTTAGTATGTGGGCGTTTTACTGTCATTGTGTTTCATATGTTGGACATTAAGGAACTTAATATCTGTAATGACGTATCTTCCAGCTCTGCAAAGGCAAGTACCAAAACAAAAACTGAATAATTAGTAATGAGCAAACCACATTCCCACCGTGATGTTATTATTCTACAGGGGGAAAACTATTTTAATAGTAAGAATACGGCACTATTATTTATTATGCAAAGTGCTATATTGAATTTAAACCGAATTTAAAATAATATATCACCTACAAAACTGAAAAGCATCTCATCTCATAATAATTCAAAATAAATAGATTAATGGAAAACACGTGTGCAGAGATTAGGTTTTTTGGTGTTCAATATTAACATATACTTATATTCAACTTATAATTCAACTTATATTCAATAAGTTCAATATTACGCTTTTTCAACAAATCAAAGTCTCCTTCACCTTTCCACAAGGCGACAGCGATTTCAGGACACGCATACAGTAATACCTCGGTTTACGAGTGACTTTGTATCCGAGCAAATCGGTGTACAAGCATTGTATCTGAGTGCGAGAGAATTTTTCCCTCACCCACGCACATTTTTTTGGGGGAAAAGTCCTAACGCTCAGCATCTTTGCATGCATTTTTATTGGAAATATCCTAATGACAGCCTCTCATAAAGCCCATCACCCCTTCACTCGTTCATTCTCTCAGCGTCGCTCGGTTTGGTTGCATCATTCACCACAGTGATACTTTTATAAGTGATTTTCAGCGGTTTTACCTCCTGTTGTTAACATTAATTGTGATTGCTATTATTCACGTAGTGAAATATATACGTACAGTACAGCATATAGACAATGACCTCAAGATGAATAAGAAAGACCGGATGAAATTCTCCCTGTAAGCAGTAAATCCCTCCTCGCGTCTCCTTCACGCCAGCAGCAACGCTACTTAAAGATGAAGTGCGCGTATATGAGATCTTAATGGTTTTAATTTTAACCGTAATTAATAGGGTAAAATCAAAAAATATTTAAAAAGGGCATTTATGGTCGTGTGGAACGAATCCAGTGATTTTTATTGCATTCTTATGGTGAAAATTGTTTTGGTGTACGAGAAATATGAGTTACGAGCTCTTGGAACGAATTAAACTCGTAAACCGAGGTATTACTGTATTTCACAGCTGGACTTCCACGATTCAAATGCACAATTCCAAATAATTTTGTTTCATTATAACAGTAGAAACAGTTTATAATACAGTGGTACCTCGGTTTACGAGCGACTTGGTATACGAGCAAATCGGTGTACGAGCATGGAGGGTCGTATCGGTGTACGAGCATTGTCTCGGTGTACGAGAAAAAAATTCCCTCACCCATGCGCCGTTTTGCGTCGATAAGATCCCTTTATCACCCCTTAACTCGTTCATTCTCTCAGTGTCTCTCATTATGGGTGCATCATTCACCACAGTGCATTATTTTATAAGTTGTTGTGAATATGATTACATGTGAATATGATGAAACTTTATTAGCATGTGTTACCAACACCACACATTGCATACTAATGAGACTCACGTGTGTTCACAGTCCAACACACCCAATGACGTTCTTAAAGGGCCATACACTTTTAGAGAACAGCATACTATAACAGTTATAACTCTGTACAGATCATATACATAAGTGATTTACAGCGGTTTTACCTCGTGTTGTTGCATTAATTGTGATCGCTATTCTTCACGTTGTAATATCGTTACAAATGTTGAAGGAACTAGTTAATCTGATGTGTCAATAAGTGTTAAATTAACAGTCTTGTCACTTTAAGAGGGCGGTGTTTCAGTCGGCGCTAGAGACAGTTGAGTTCTGAGGGATTTGAGAGAGAGAGCTCTGAAGCAGAGATAGTTTTGATTCTTCTGTTATGTACGGCGTGGGTTGAAGCCAGAACCGCAATCCGATAGTTCTCAATAAAATCTCTGAATGAGAAGGAACCTGTCTGGTTATTAAAAAAAGCATTATTAAAGCAACGCTACAATGTAGTGAAATATATAAGCAGTAACACCCCAACCCCCCTCCCCTCTCCTCTCGTCTCGATCATGCCAGCAGTGAAGAGGTAAAGTGCATGTTACAGTAAATAGTTAATAATGACAGTTAAACTCTAAAAATACTTAATTAGTATTTATATGAGATCTTAATGGTTATAATTTTAAATGTAATTAATAGGTTAAAACAAAAAAAAATATTTAAAATGGGCATTTATGGTCGTGTGGAACGAATCAAGTGATTTTTAGTGCGTTCTTATGGGGGAAATTGTTTTGGTGTACGAGCATTTTTGGTTTACGAGCTCGCTCTTGGAACGAATTAAACTCGTAAACCGAGGTATTACTGTACTCTGTTATTTATAGTCATACAGACAAGCGTAAGAAATTATTTGAAACTGTAAAGGGTCTATTTTTATTTGAGTGTTCACTTCTGAACTCACCAATTACAAGTCACCATTCTTGATTTGGGTTGCTGCATACATCGTCTCTTCTTCTGGCCCTCAGCAAACAGTGTTTGTGTTGTCCCCTTCTGGATTGGAGTTTTGGTTGCCTGTGACTGACTGTATTCCTGGTCTGGCTATTCCTGGAATGCAAGTACACCCCTAATAGCTTCCTTTATATTTTAAGAAGGGGGTCTCTTACAGAAATTTTACAAAATTTTACTTTTTAGTATATTCAAACAGTATGTGGCCTCAGTGCTGCAATGTTGAGCTTTGATTGGACAGAAGAGCGAGATGTCTCATTTCTTGAGTCTTGGATCTGTCTTCTTATTTCGATTCCAAACTTTGTTTGAGACTATCTGATGTGCGGCAGCCGAATCATATCACCTGCTCCAGTGCAGCCAGATGCTGGATGGTTACATGCCTCTCACGCACCACAGGCCATCGTCACACGACTGAATTATGCCAGCTCTCCGTCCTCCATCATTTTCGATAAAAGATAGCATACATTTTTGACAGCGCCTGTCATGTAGATGTTAAGCCTTTCAAACACACGCTTGTTTTCAGATTTGCACTGGTAATCCTTTTCAGACCGTAAATACCCACAGGAATGTTTGCATGGATTTGATTATTTCTGCTTTTTTAAAGCCAACTCCTTTCAGGTTTGAGACAGAACATTTACCATTTCGACTTGCTGATCAGACCAGCTCAGTGGCTTTCGATTCTCTTGGCCGTCTAAGCATCCAAACAGGGAAGTTTACGGCCTATTCAAATGTCACCAGTGATAATAAAAGGTCAAGACTCTTGTCTGCATTTTGAGTTTCTGAAGCCAGGGCACAAGGGCCTCCTTTAGGCAATGATGAGAATGCCAAGAGCCCTGTGGATCTAATGCACTTTAATACCAGAACCCATTGGACATCAGCCGCCCTCCATTCCTCAAGCTTACCTCCTTTGCTAAGGTGACCTCATTGGTAATTGGCTGCACTCTGTGGGAGGCTGGTACTCTGTGACTGATTGGACTGATTTCATGGGCTACTGAACATTGACATTTACGATATATCCCCCCACCCCGCTGCCCTTTCCTGGGCCGTTGCCCTTTGTTTCAGAGCCCTGCACTTAGAAGTGTGGGATTCAGCGATAATGCGCATCATTATTAGGACTGGGCAGTATGGCTGTATACGCAGTTCACCCGCAGGTGCTTTTATGGGATAAGATGTCGCTAATCAATTTCAAAATAGACTTTATGCATGCACTACTAGCCAAAAGTTTGGAATAATTATCCATTTTTAATGCTTTTTTTTTTTTAAAGAAGTATCTTGCGCTAACAAAACTGAATTTATTTGATGATAAAGACGTGATATTGTGAGTCATCGATCATCAAGGTGACACGAGTAAAAATGGCTGCCGAAAATTAAACTTTGCCATCACAGGGATAAATTATATTTAAAATATATTCTTATGTTTGTTTCTCTGATCTAAAACAGTTTTTACAGTCTCACATACTCTTTCGGGTAGTTTTCATATCAATGCATGTTTGATTCCCCCAAAAAACCTTTCATTTTAACAGCCAATTTTACTAGTGTAAAGAACATTTTAACAATATAAAGACACTTTTTCTACTATAATGGAAATGGAAAGAAAAGGTTGTTGAATGTTGAAGATTCTTCATGGAACCGTACATAACAAAATAATAACCTTTATTTTTGAGAGCGTTAATTTATCTCGTTTTACTTCTTTTTATGTTTGTTTTGCATCCTAAGAGCCCTTAGCATTGCTAGTTTCTTGCTCTGCTGTCTGAGCTACAGGAATGCTTAAATACATTTCGGTCCTTTAAATGGAAAACAGAATAAAAATACCTCTAAGGAAAATAATTTTTATGAAGTTACACTTTGTTGTTATATGAGATTGGTCATACTGCCTATGCTTTTTTGTAATCCACCCACTCTCTGCTGTTACTGTAGATGATTTACTTGATAATTTGGCCAGTGTTGAGGAGTAGGGAAGATAGGCAGGAACAGTGATTGTTATCCACTCCTATTGTGCCTATTAAATTGGTCCTTCCTGATAAAGATCTAACGTACCCAAATCTAAAGTGCCAATTAGAGCTATGATATTGCTGTATTGCTATCCTTTATGTGAGAAGGAATAGTTACCTTTTGAGTTCAACTGGTCCATTTGCTGCTCTGTTAATGATCGGGATGTGGCACAGATGGAGAAATTTCCAGACAGGTGGGCTCCTTGCATATGGAGACTGGATGGAGCTAATAGCCCCAAACAGGCTGGGAAATTTGATAATGATATGATAATGGATCTAAGATAGCAGGGGCCCCGGGCATTGGCTGCAATGATAGGTCAGAAAAGGTGATTTAGATTCAAACATGTATGGGCACCCCATGTAGACTTAAGCAAAGATGCAATTTGTGAGGATTTCACACACCAGCTTGTGCACAGAATTTCTGGTGGTTAACTGTGAATTAAGCAGCAATATTTTGGATACCCTTGAGGGGTTGCACTGCACATACAGGTAGGCTGGTGAGCTGTCGCTTCAATAAAAAATAGCTAGTCTTAGACTTTTAAATTAAAGGGTAAAATCAAACTATTTGGACAGGAAAAGACTGTCTGACTGACATCTAAACACAGTTTGCTTTGGTTTTACCTGTGCTTTGGAGTCCACAATAACCTCAGGTTGAGTAAGAAGTTGAAACTAAGAGAGAAAAGCTGTGCGTGTTAATGCTGCAAAACACTGTGATTGCTTTGATATTTTCAGCTGGTCATTTTGAATGACTTCTAGAGCTTTTTTCACCTTGGGGTAACAACTGCTTTTTTTTCAATCAAGATTGAGAGAAACTGAGTTGGAAGCCGTCTTTAGTAGCAGAGTTTTGACAGATTGAGCTTGAGGTGTTGATTATTCATTCAGGTTGAGATGTCTGAGGGATATGAGATCACAGAGGTGAAAACAGATAGAGGCATGAAAAGCAGCGCTGACTTTTGTCGGCATTGCAGGCCATGCATTTATAAAAAGGGGAATGGTATCGAACCAAGGATAGATCCTTGAGGGATACCAGTAATATCAGGGTTCAGGATGCAGGGATTTAACATATGCATATGTGTTTTCTTTGAATATACTCAATGACTCTTCATTGTTTTTCCTGCTCAACACTTAACACTGCTTTGACATTTCAACCCACACATTATTTTTGAAATACCACTCACTGCTGTTGTTTTACCACTTATTTCTTTGCACCCTCAGAGCCGCGAGCCACTAAAGCTGAGTGAGCTAAAAGCAGAAGTGTCTCCGCGAATTTCTGTGGAAGACCTCATTGACCTGTGCGAGCTGAGTGGACCGGCTTGCTTTAAAGCTCCTGCCAAGAGGGCCAGGACTGGGAAACCCAAGATTCTGGCAGTGGACATCCGAAGCCTTGAAGAGTATCCTTTTAGTCTTAATAATAATCGCAATTCTGACTGCAAAAAAATATGCTTTTTTTATAATAGTTTTCCTGTATACAAAAACTGGTCTCAAAAGCTGCATGATCAAAAATACAGCAAAAGCAATAATATTATGAAATATTATTACAATTTAAAATAGCTTTTATATATTTTAATAGATTTTAAAATGTAATTTATTTTGTACCGTAACTACATCTTTAGGAAATCACTCTAAGATGATTAGATGCATGTGATGCATAATAAGAAATATTTCTTATTATTATTATTATCAATGTTGAAAACAGATATTTAGTAAGAAATTGTTACTAAGATTTTCACTTTCCACTAAAATATTGATAAATTTAATGCACCCTTGCTAAACAAAAGTATTTCTTTCTTTCAATAAAATCTTAACTTATACTTTTGATCAGTAATACAACTATAAATGTCTCTTGATTTTTAAGATAAAACAGTATTTTAGATTGTATTTTTGTCTGATTTCCCTGTTAAGAACAGGATTTTTTTGGCCCCTGAGAGCCCAAGGTAAACCTCAAAACATTGAAATCTAATTTAATGTACTTAGTTTCCATAGTTGCGTTGCGTTGTTTGAAAGCAAACATTTGGGAGTTGACTAAACTCTTTAGTAAATGATATAAAAATCTGATCAATTGAAACCAAAAAGTCAGACCCTAAGACAGATTGTTGCTAGTAGTTACGGTCCAGTGGAATGTGTGGGAGAGCGTTACTGTGGTTAATTTATTTTAAGAGGTTTGTCACTGTTTCCATTACCGCAGCAGTAAGTGGATACACCATAGTGTACACAAGCAGGATAAGAGCCATCCATAATACATGTAATACCGACAAGGCTTTCAGTAAAAATCGCAGTGCTGTTATATGGATGCCGATATTCATTGTTCTCTCATTTTGTATTCTGCACCATTTATGGCCATATCAATATTTGATTTGAATGTTAGACAAAGCCCTTTCGGTTTTAATGCTCGTTTAAAATCTGCATGAACATTTTCTCATCCTCTGGAGAAATGGAGAAAGGTCTTCTATAGCTAGAACTTTTAAAGTAGCACAAATATCACTGATTGCAACTTGTATGGAGGACGGCAGCTAAGAAGAGTTATTATTCAATTACTCAATGCACTCCTTTTCTTTTCCCGTCTCATCTTTCACTCCGCTCACCTGCTGCGCTTCTCTTTGAGACGCTGCTCTTGTGTGCACTTGTCTTGGTCATATTTAATCAGTGTCCCAAGAGACTCCATTTTTTTAAATCTTGTCCTGCACACTTTGTTCTCTGTCTCTTTTCTTGCGTGGCGCTGCTGTTGGTTTTGAATGGAGTTGGACGGTTTCCACAAAGCCCATAGATCTGTGTAGGGTTTGTTCTGTAAATCTTGTGAACTTCACCTGACACAATTACAAACGACCAGCTCAAGAGCTTACAAAGGATTGTGTGCTGCTTAGATGTCTTACCACAACACATGTACACCAAAATACCTCTGGGTATTCGCTGGATACACCATAATGCTTACATTCGAGCTGAACTTCGTACACATTTTGAATCTGACACAGTTCAATTACACTGAAAGATATTGGGCTTTAACCAATCACCAAACTTCTTGAGCTACTTTGGACATTCTTCTAACTATATGTAACTTTCCAAGTACATGTCAACTAACTTTCATTAGAGTATTAATAGACATTCAGCTTATTATTTTGATGCTGCCAAACAGAGAGTCTACTGACTTTGTGACTGTCAAATTTTTCTATTTAATTAAACCCTACTTATAATTAGTAGAATGTCTAAAGTAGGCTGTCAAAATAGTGTTACCAAAAAATCCATATGGTAAGATTAATAACATTTAATGTTAGAAATTATTTGTTTTCAGAAAGTATGCAGTATCTTGAATTTTCTTTTTTTTTATCTCGTTGCCATATAGTTTTTCCTTGTTTCAAGAATCAGTAAAAAATATATGCCAAAAACAAGAAAAAGGGCCAAAAAAATGCCAATAGAGTAAGAAAAATAAATGTACGGAATTTTGATTCTCAATTACATTTATCTTGGTTTAAAAAAGTAGTCAAGAAACTTCTATTTTAAAGTCTTCAAACTTACATGTTATTTACAATTGGTAATCTTTTCCATTTGAACCATTTTCGGAGGTTTTCATGGTTTCCACCAAAGTATTAAGCAGCACAAATGTTTTCAACATAATTCTCGATGCTTAATCTTTCCATTCTGTGCCGATCCGACGCAGCCGGTACGGACTTAGTTTCATTTTCCACTGTGAGGCAGATAATAACAGAGATCTTTGGTATGTAATGCAAACGTGTCAGCCATTGTTTTGTTAATACAAGAGTTTATAGACTGCATGAGACATAAATAGCAACCGCATGGAGGACGATCAGATATTTCTACAAAAGTAGCGGGCAACAGACAAGTGAACAGTTTTAAGTGGTCCCCGCTTGATGATAAATCATTTAAAAATAACATTAAAATAGAGAATTTCTATTTTACTGTATTTTTGATTAAATAAATGCACCCTTATGAGCCTTGACCGACCATGTGCAGCTTCAGTCGCGGTCACATCACAGGCAGCATTAACATTCCCTTCACCTCCACGTTTGGGCCGGAGGGGGAACTGCTCCAGTGTCCCGCCGCCAGCACTCTGGCCGGACACAGATTCCGTGTCATTGTGATCCTCAGCAACATCATGAGGAATGCTACCGCGGTAAGGTCGTTTTATTCTCCTATTGATGTTTTTCAGGAGAACATGCAGTGGTAATTACTTTCACTGTAAGACACTTTACATTAGACTGCTGTGATGTGCATAACAATGAATAATAAGCGTACTTCCTTTTCTGCTGTAGTTTGCGGCTCACCTGGTGAAAGTAAATTTCCCTCGAGTTTGTGTCTTGGATGGGGGAATGAACAAAATGAAGTCCACTGGCCTGTTAACAGTCCCATCTCCGCAGATATAACAGGATGTGCTTTGATAAAGGGAAGTGGTTTAAACGGCATTTACATGGTGCAAGAAGTGAATACATTTCTCTTTTCTAAAACATTTTTCTTATAAACTATGTCAAGAGTTCCTTAAAGGCATTATGCATGTCAGCACTGAAGAGTATTAACTTGAAAATGCACACAGCTGTTTGAACTACTGGGACCAAATAAATCAACAAAAATAAAGTTTTTTTTAATTATTATTACAGCTGTTGTCATAAAAGCCTCATTTGTATTTTTTGTATTTATTAACCTGTTTACTTTATCCTCAATGGTTGTTCCTGGTTTTATTGTGAGTAATCTATCTGTCTACATTAATACTTTCTCAGTTTGCACAGAATCAATTCACTTGAACTACTGGAAATTGGATAATGTTGATCCAATCAATGTGAAATCCCATCCTACATCTTCTCTCAACAAAAATCCGGTTTCACTCTGAAATTCATGCTAGTACAGAAGAAGAAAAAATAGGTTGTGAAAAGGGTTTAGTGGCAACATTTACAGGCACCTACATAGTCCAACAACAAAAAAACTTCCAGAGAAAGTTGAGAAATTAGATTCTGTGGATGAAAATGCCTAATTAATGTCTAAACCAATCCAACCTGACAGAAAGGTCAGGAAAATTTAAATCACCACATTAGTGTGCAAGGGCTTTCTTCGAACGCAGTGCATGGTTTGATGTGAATGGGCTTATAGAATCAGAAATGCAGGTGTGGGTTCCAGTGCTGTCAGTTAAGAACAGGAAGAGGAGCTATTGTGGATTACTGGATATTTGATGGCTGGGGAAAATACATACCTGGGCTGACAAATCTGAAAGGGTCGTATTATGCTTTCTTTTTCAATTTCCTTTAAGTGAAAGTGCCGTGTGAAGGCCAAGTGTGTAGCGCATTTAACCCATGCAAGTTACTGCACACATATACTCACCTAAAGGATTATTAGGAACACCTGTTCAATTTCTCATTAATGTAATTATCTAATCAACCAATCACATTGCAGTTGCTTCAATGCAATTAGGGGTTGGTCCTGATCAAGACAATCTCCTGAACTCCAAACTGAATGTCAGAATGGGAAAGAAAGGTGATTTAAGCAATTTTGAGCGTGGCATGGTTGTTGGTGCCAGACGGGCCGGTCTGAGTATTTCACAATCTGCTCAGTTACTGGGATTTTCACGCACAACCATTTCTAGTGTTTACAAAGAATGGTGTGAAAAGGGAAACGCATCCAGTATGCTAGAGGTCAGAGGAGAATGGGCCGACTGATTCAAGCTGATAGAAGAGCAACTTTGACTGAAATAACCACTCGTTACAACCGAGGTATGCAGCAAAGCATTTGTGAAGCCACAACACACACAACCTTGAGGCGGATGGGCTACAACAGCAGAAGACTCCACCGTGTACCACTCATATCCACTACAAATAGGAAAAAGAGGCTACAATTTGCACAAGCTCGTCAAAATTGGACAGTTGAAGACTGGAAAAATGTTGCCTGGTCTGATGAGTCTCAATTTCTGTTCACTGTGCAGGCTGGTGGTGGTGGTGTAATGGTGTGGGGATGTTTTCTTGCACACTTTAGGCCCCTTAGTGGCAATTGGGCATCGTTTAAATGCCACGACCTACCTTAGCATTGTTTCTGACCATGTCCATCCCTTCATGACCACATTGTACCCATCCTCTGATGCTGCTTCCAGCAGGATAATGCACCATGTCACAAAGCTCGAATCATTTCAAATTGGTTTCTTGAACATGACAATGAGTTCACTGCACTAAAATGGCCCCACAGTCACCAGATCTCAACCCAATAGAGCATCTTTGGGATGTGGTGGAATGGGAGCTTTGTGACCTGGATGTGCATCCCACAAATCTCCATCAACTGCAAGATGCTCCTATCAATATGGCCAACATTTCTAAAGAATGCTTTCAGCAGCTTGTTGAATCAATGCCATGTAAAATTAAGGACGTTCTGAAGGCGAAAGGGGGTCAAACACAGTATTAGTGTGGTGTTCCTAATAACCCTTGAGGTGAGTGTAGTAGTGAGTAATGAGCACACACGCGCACACACACGCGTACACGCGCACACACGCACACATTCAGAGAATTGAACCTGCAACCTTCGGGTTACCAGTCAAACTCTCTAAGCATTAGGCCACAACTCACAACGTTGTGTGTAATGTTGCTGTTTGAGAAAGCTCTGCAAAGGTACCTAGTCACTCCAAAGAGAATAATTCTCTGTATCAGTGTGCTCTGTTTCTGAACTGCTTCCATTGTAGTCTTGAGTTTTCTTATAGGAACGAACAGGTCACTATATTCCTCATTTAAATTATTCCCACCCAAGACATACGCAAAAAAAGGGGTGAGGCTTGGTTGAGATAGTATTTTGTAACTAGTGGCTATGATAAGGAGAGTAACATTTCCAAAACAGGCAAAAGTGTAAGTGATTGACCAATCACAACTCACTGATCCAGCCGACCAATCAGAGCACATTGCTCTTTCAGAAGGAGGCGCTTCATAGAGACAGGAACTAAACGGAGCATTACTGACAGACTGGGAAGAGAGATGCAATGTCAAATATGGGAAAAAATAATGTTTTGAGAACATGAAAACCTGTTCTAGTAGACCCCAAAAACAAAATTGCTAAAAGTTATTGTTGGCACTCAATTCAAGTGATGGGGACTGAAGCTGTTTGTGTAAGGAACAAACTGAAATTTGAATCATTATTAGCTGAAAATCTTCCCCCTTATTCGCATCTCATTTATATTAAAATATGTTGCCTCGAGTTGCACCTTTACTTTAATGGATAAATGCGGCAGGACATTTTGCATTGCATCTTTTGTGTTCCATGTATGAAAGAAAAATTGCACAGGTTTGGAATGAAATGAGTGATGTATGATGAACATTTGATTTTTGATCCTTTATTCCAATTATTTGCTAATTCGTTGCCCTTAAGGGGCACAATACCAAAGGTGCTTTGTCATGTTACAAAGCACCTTTATCTGCTTCCACGGATCTTGTATGATTTCAATCCAATACATTGTCATGAGGATGAGATGGAAAAGCATGATTGATGCTAACGAGTCAGTACAGACCAGAAGGTCCTGGCAAAGCGTTTCCATTCTGCAAGAATTTAGGCTTTGCTGTAAGATGGAGAAAAATGGAGATATTACAGTCTACAGTAAGTGAGTGCACCGAATCGAGTTGCCACTGACAGTACATTCTTCACTTCCACAGAATGTAAAGCTATGTCTCTAGAGATGACTGCTGCCGTTTGAACAGTAAGTTCTGAGCCAAATGTGCTTATTTTATTTTCCAATTTCCCCTTGGGGATCAATAAAATTGATATTTTAGATAACTGCTGGATTCTGAACCTCATTGCTGCCCGGCCCAAAGCATGAAGTAAAATACACTCATTCCCTCATACTGATCTAATGTCCCTTCCGAGAAACATAACTCTGCAAGACTAATATTATACAGAGATTTGGCTTACGTTTTTAAAAGTATAAAGGCCAAGTATATACAGTGTATTACATTGCAGAATGAATCTAAAAATAAGTGTGTGTGTGTGTGTGTGTATATATATATACACACATACACATTTAAACAGTCTGGCTCACTGTTACACTATCAGAAATCCTCTGAAACCCTCCACCTCCCCCAGCTCCACCTGCCTAGATCGGCTACGGGATGCATGTATGTCTATTTATGAAGCAGCAGAAGATCTTAAATACTAACAGTAGCAAGTCTGGGTGATTGTGTGATTAACACAATTGTTCGGTGTGTTTCAGGAATGAGGCCCAATGTTTTTCAGACTCTGTTTTTGTGCTAGAGAAATATTGTTCTGACTAACAAAGAGAAGCTCAGTGGGGACGACCGCATATCATCTGAACAGATCAATTTACACTAAATACCACCAATAAGATTAGAAAACACCATAATTAATAAGTTATGTAGGCTACAAAAGAGACAATGTTCTTTGCTTTAATCTAAATTGAATTAAAAAAACGTCATTCCAGGGAATCGAATGCTAATCATTTGGTTGATTTATTTGAAGCATCTGATCAGGTTCCCTTTTTGAATGTGGCTTTCCAGTACTTCTCATGAAAGAGAAGATAGTTTAGGAGAGCTGGTTATTAATTATTGCCTCAGTTTTGTGTCTGCAAAAAGAACATGACAAAAACAGTGTAGCATTTTGTCTTTCGTTACTTAAAAAGCTGCTCTGATCTTCTATCAGACTGAAAATGTGATGTTACTCCCCAAGAAGAGTAAAAAATACAAGACGTACATTTTATGTTCACACCTTTTAATGTCCGGAGGTCGTTGCTTCATCTGAAGATCTTTCATATTCAACACACAGTCTTAAAGGGTAAGCATGGCTGTGATGATCATAAAGAATGGCTGATACAGCCATTAATAAGTAAAATTCAGAAGAGTTTACTGGCTTGTACTGAACAATATACCACAATAAAATACTGGGTCATGTGATGTAAACATTGTCCTGCATCACTTATACAATGAAGAATTCACATATATATGCACCTACAAAGCATATTTGAAATATATTTATATATATACACATGTATGAATACATTTACATTAATACACCAAAAATAGTCACTTGGATTAGCTGCAAACTGGGCTAACAAAGCACGTCGGTCTAATTGAAAAGGGGATTTTGAAAGGACATCATCATTCAGGTGAACAGCTGAACTGGGTGACTTACATTTACAATGGCATGATGACATCTGCTCGACGGTTCGACAAATATTGGAAGTGGGAGACGAATTTTAACATCTACAAAATTAAAATTTACAAAAGTGTACTTTCAAATTTTGACATCTCATCTAACAGAGTTGCAGTGATGATGTATTGTTGTAGCCCGTCACTCTGGTTCCCTCGACAAAAACCTAATAGGAATTTTCCATTGGCTTCCGGAGCAGAAAATAAGCTCTGTGACCAATGAAAGTTTATGATTATTACAAGTTTTGTTCATAATAATCACAAATGAATGCAACTTTTAACTAAGCAGCCTTCAGCTAAACTAAGCTAAGCTCTTTCCGTCATTATTCAAAAAAACATTCTAAGCATTCTAACATTGGTTAGCTAACGTCTCCACTAATTCATAAAAACACTAATTCTGACTGCTTCCTGAAAGATCTGTATTTTAAATGTTTAAAAAAAAATCTTGGTTATACGAATATAGTAATAGCTTGAGATACGAGCGTCACGACATACAAGTATTCAGACATATGAGCAAGCCTATGAGAAATTCATTGCTTTGAGATACGAGTAAATATTTGATATACGAGCACGCTTACAGATGCTAACGCTAGGTGTTCGAGCACTCGGAGCAGCTCAAGCAATTGCATATGATCTCTACTAGAGGGCCACCTTGGTTTTACAGCGGGAGGCTACCGGGGGCAATGAGGGATTCACTAGTATTAATCTGGGTGGGAGCAGCACGAGTTATGTGTGTTCAATAATAATAAATATGAGGTTCTGAGTCTATCCAATACACTACATGGGAAGAAACACCACACTTCCGTATTGTGTTTGCATTATCTACGTAATCCCTCCCTCCTCCTCCACACATACCACCATTAGCCACTACTGTATCGTCTTTCTCGAAGGTAAGAACTCAATTAAAACCACATTTTATTTCATATCACAGGAATCCTTATAGGCCAGGGGTGGGCAAACTACAGCCCGCGGGCCACATACGTTCTGGGTTTTTGAATCCGGCCCGCCGAACTTGCCCAACCTGTATTAAACCTCCTTCATTTTACATTTCCCTGTAATGTCACTCTGTCGCGGCTGCAAGCGGCAGTGGCGCTGAAGCTGTGGTGGAGAGCAGGCGTTTCGCAAACCCCTCTACACCCCCCTTGTTAATGGCGTTAATTTCGTGCTAAAAAGTAACGAGTGCAAAACGGATGTTTGCGCGCGTGTAAATTACATCCGCGAGCGGAAAACAGAGCTACACGTAAATACGGGAACCCGCGAGCTAATTTTAATCACTCGCGCGCGCGTGACATCTAATCTGCGTGAACATTCGCCCGCTCTCGACTGCTGTTCTTGCTCGCGCGAGCACTTTTATTTTTGTCAGTCGTGGGGCGGGGCTTGCTCTTGTAATAGTAACATCAAACGTCATTGGTTAGTTCCCTTTTTACCAGAGGTCAGTTGTGATTGGACGCCTGTGATTGTCACTCTAGAGCTGAGGCAAATATATGATTCAGACAGTCACATTGCCTATTATGTTTTTTCTGTCGATTAAATTGTATTAATATTGTATTAATATTATACTTTATACAGGTTTTCTAGGATTTCTTATAAGTAAATGCACAGGTACGACCTTCACCCCGGCCCCTCAGTCAATTTTAAGAAACCAATGTGGCCCGTGAGAAAAATAGTTTGACCACCCCTGTTATAGGCTGTAATTTTCTGTTGGTGTGTGTCTCTATAGCAATTAAAAACATGTTTTTTCCATTGTTATTAGCACTAATAAGGGAGTTGTTTAGAGAACTAGAATGGATACATTTTTTCTTCTGTTATTTCTTATGGGAAAAATTATTTGAGATACGAGCAACTCAAGTTACGAGCTCCGTCCTGGAACGGATTATGCTCGTATCTCAAGCTATTACTCTATTCCATTTCATAATTTAGCAAACACATTCTGAAACAAGTTGCAACATTTAAAAACCATTATACGAGGTTGCAATTAAAATATTTAAGGGAAAACAATTTTTTCATGAACGATGTATAATTAATGTATGTGGGAAAATATTTTGAAAATATTATTAAAGACCATGTAACGAATGTTCTATTAATATTAGTAGAAATTTTTTATCATCAATTTCTCAAAACATTTATTGCCCCCAGAATATTTTGTTGTATGAAAATCTGAACATGCAGAACAGTCTCTGAATGTGGGTGAGTTTCATTAAAAAAAAGCAAAATTTTGAGCTTTTATCGCTTATTTCTGCCTGTTTTAATCCAAAGGTTCTGTATCCTTTCCCCCTACCATACAACTGTGAAAATACAGGAAGCCAGAAAATTTGGTTAATGCCATGGAAAGAGTTATGAAATCCGGAGTCAAGGTTTTGAGTGTATGGATGAGTTGACTTGTTCAGCATGGGGATGTGTAACGTCCCCAAAAATGTCTGTAGTCTCATTTAGCCATTTAGCTTGTTAGCAACTGCTTTTAAGTAAAAGTTTTTAAAATATCACAAGGGGGTATTTGCTGTTGTACCTTATTTTGTAGAATATAACATGAAACTATCTTGAGCTTTCGTGAAACATATTTACCCAAAAACCCATTGACTTTGGGACGATGGAACCAGAATTTATTTCTGGGTTTTGGCCTACAACAATACATCATCCCAACAGCCCTCAACTGAGCACATGCACTTGCAGCCATTGAGGAAGGCCAGAGGAAGTGCACCAATAACATACCAGGACCGACAGGAAGCCACGTGCCTTTCCGTAGGGTGTCCGTCTCCCTAGAGTCCTGTGAGTAAAGCTGGCATTAAACGTCTCTGTTCATGGTGTTGTCAGGGTTAAAGTCTCCTCAGATTGTGCTCTTCCTGACAAGAACCTCGTTTGAGACTCATGTCGTCCAGAGCAATTTCGCCCTTACGGCCTCTCCGTCGTTCACCCTTCACGATTACCTGTAGTGACATAAATCAAATAACATCAACGCTCTCAAATGGTGAAACCTTTCGAGACGTATATTCAGTGTGGACACTTACACTCTCTAGCCCTTTGCCCCAAATGGTGATCTGCGTGGACCTCCAGCCGTTTCCTCCTGTTCGACCCCAGACAGCGGGGCTGTGCTGCCGTCCCTTCTGTACGAACACCTGCAGCATGCCCACATGATGGCCAACCATATTGTGTCTGAAGGCCAGGCACAGGTTCCCCTCGTTCCAGGGCGTCGTCAGGGGGAGGATCAGCTGAGCGCCACGCCCACCTCGCTTCTCTCCGCCCTCAGAGATCGTGAGATACCGCCCACCTGTCAAAGAGATCATGATGGAGAATTAAGGGTATGATTACCGCATTTTCTCGCATATAACCTGCAGGTTATACCAGATGTTACAAACCCCGCACAGGGGTTTCGGGTTATATAAGGGTGCGGGCTATATCACAATTTTTTTACGCGTAATAATATTTCAATATATTTGTGACGTCCCTAAGAACATAAGGGTTTTTTTGCGGTATTTTCTTTCTTGCAAGGGTCGTCGTCTCTGGCGCTTGTACTGTCACTCTGACAGCTGGCGTTGATTGGCTGTCTGACTTGTCAATCATGCAAGACGACGTGATTGGCTGTGCTGCATGAGGGTGGGCTCTTCTCATCCGATGATCAACACCTGTAGAATCGCTTCTTAACGGACGAGCTGCTGCACAGCGGGAGAGACTGCTTTTTCTTTTTCTTCTGATTCCGACTTGTGTTTGTTTTCTTATTGTGTGAATTTCACGCACAAGCACTGTGTACCGAGCCTGAACAGTTATGGATAATATGTGGATTATCTGCGTCTGCGGTTTATATGCGGGAAAATACGGTACACAGTAACAATGTACTGAAAACAGAAATGTTTTTCTTTTTCTTTTTTCGTGAACAAACGACAACTTTGTCAAAACCATCACCGTTTGCACAGATTCACGAAAAAAAATAAAAAATAAAAAACGCTGTATTATTTTCGCCAGGCCAGAAGTAAGTGATTTCACGTTGTAAAGAAACACTGGACACCTATAGACTGAACACGTCATCATGTCACATGTGCATGACATCACTTGTTTGGTGTCATAATGGTATCATTTCAATACATTTCAATCATCGTTTTTGCTTTTTAAGTTCCCCAAAATGTTAACCCAAATTAACCTAAATGAACACCCAAAATGTACAAAATATGTTTGGCTTTTAGTTGATAAGGGTATTGTGCAAACAGACCCTAAAAGGCTGAATTATTATTACTTTTTTATATATATAGGTGTATTTAATTTAAGGAGATAATAATGTTTTTTAATGGAATGGTAAGATCAGTTAACTCAACAATATTCATGTTTCAAAAGGGCTTGATATTTTCAAAAATAAAGGGAAAAAATGTACCTTGAAAAATATGTTTAGAAGCCTTCGTTTATCATTATTTACAGATGAAAATGTAGAAATGGTTACAGCACTTGACCTTCATAGAGTCATGGACTTTTTTTAAAGCATACAGCATGAAACACAAACACAAAAACTGCATTTCTATGAACATGGAACCCTTAGCACTTCTTAATTAATTTTTCCTTTCTTCATCTGACACACTCTTGTCATTGATGCAGTAACTACTGAAAAATAAAATACCTGCTGAGGGATCTGCAGTTGTCTCCCAGTGAAGGTCTCCCTCTCTGTGCTGGATCCATCCACAGAGACCGTGGCTAAAAGAGCAGCTCAGATGGCCCGTCTCTGTGAAATATGACGTTTTGTGACATATATTTACATTCACAGAACCAGTGTGGGCAAATAATTTTTAGTCCATTCAGAATTGAACTGAGAATGAATAACATGAACAGAGAAGGAGAAATTAAAAATAAATGAAATTCCAAAAATTAGCTATAAGTATATTTGTCAATAAAGTGTTTCATTTCTCCTTATGAATTACTCAAACAGAGTATCATACAGAAAATATTGTGTATTTCCAAAAACATTAGATAATATAAATAATTAAAAAATAATGTTAATTTAATTTTTAACATCCATTACATTTCATTGACTTTCCTTTTGTGAAACAAAGAATAATATGACTTGCATGAATAATCAAAAGCTGCAAACATTAACTGATGTTCAAGGCAACACAATTCAACAAGGTGATGGTAAATTGTTCTTATTTTATTTAAAGATCTTTTTTTTAGTACTGCCTTGCAGAAGCTAAACAGAAGACAAAATAAGAACAATTTACCCCAATCATCCTGTGCAAATGTTTACACCCCCTGAATTTCCATGCATTACGTTTCCTTCTGGAGCATCAGTAAATGTTTCCACCAGTTGTTATGTCAATGCCACACGTATGTAACAAATTTTGTGTTGATATATTGTCTAAATATTGTGTACCGTCGCAAAAAAATTTGTATCCAGGCTGGAGAATCTCGGGAGGCATTGAATGATATCAAGCCGAGGTTTATAGGTCGCCTTACTCTGGTAGATAACAAAATGAAGCATTTGGCTGGGGACGGGTGTTAATTTCACACCCTGTTTGCAAACAATATAAATATTGGTCAAGGCTCTGGGCTGGTATTCCCAGCATTGCAGGTTCAATTCACGATGGCCATTAACCGAGAGCTTCTATTATCATCATGCCCTTGAGTAACATACTGAAGCAATCGCTCCAGGGAAACTGCCCTTGCAAGCAACGCAAGTGAAAGTGCTAAATGAAAACTAACTTAGAATTGTGCTAGTCCTGAATTTCCCACAGGGATCAGTGAAGCGTGGGTATTTTCATGAAGGCCAAAGAAAACTGTTCGCCTCACACCACTAATCCAATTCTTCGCGAGTGAAATCAAAAGTCAAGATTAATACCTACCAAATGCCTGTGAGGTTAATAAGAGAAAACATCCCTAATATACAGTCTATTTGCTGTATATCTGTCTATCCACAGACTAATCTGCAGAAATCATCGAACTCTGAAAACTCAGCAAAAATAAAAGCAGCCTTCTCTTACCAGGGTCATCCTTCAGCTCCTCTTCGGTGTTGCCAAGTTCAATGTCTAAATCGATATCAAACACATTGTTTTTCCCATGATTCCGTGGTACTAGAAGAGGGAAAAGAAACGAAACACCATAAATATTCCCGAAAAGAGTACACAAATTGTGAATGCAGTCAAGGGTTTGCAGACAATCAGCTAAGCCATGATTACATATCTCAGCCTCTCATACCTCATTGTTTAACTGAAAATAAATAAATGTTTGGACAAGACAATCGCCTCAATTGTTTTTAACCATAACCGAAATATGAACTTAATAGAGGACTGGAGACAAGTGCCTCAAATATATGGCAGCACAACAGCTGGAAAGAAGTCAAGTCTGTGATTAGTCTATTGATTTCAGTTATCCCTGAAGCCTTTGCTTGTGACAGCACTATGTACAGCCCTTCAACAGAAACAATGTCCTCACAGCTAATAAGAACATGTAATAAACCAACTTCACCCTAAAGTAATTTCCAAACACTGCAGGTGTTCATGTAGGGGCTTTACAACTTTGACATGATCATTACGGTTTCTAATTGATTAAGGAGATTGATTAAGACTTATATTTAAACCCTAGACGTATAATTGCCTTATTTCCCCACTGGTTCAGAGCCATCATTATATATCAGGCCTATTGTGAGGCATCAAAGGCAGTGCGGGGTAACTGATTTATGTCCTGAGAAAGGGCTGACTGCTAATGTAATCTCTCTAGGTGAGTCTTCTGTTTTCATTAGGTGCTGTCATCTGGATAGGAAGCTTTGGGATGCAATTTGCTTTCCTGAAAAATCTGGTTTCACCTTGTGGGAAGCCCAAGAGATACCCCAAAAAAGAGCTTATGAACATGAAGGAAACAACATAGTCCTTTGGGCCAGGAAATGGGTTTTTCTTGGATGGAACCAAAGGCCTTTCATGACCCTGTCCCAAAGGATGAACTCATCGGTTCTCCTTTGAATTCACACATTGTTTGCAAAAGACCACATGGACTGTGGCGTAGACTGCATTGAGGCTGTATAGTAACAAAGGGAGCACTTGTGAGCATGCTTCTGGATCATAAAATGAAATTAAAAAGATGCCTCACAGTCTAAGACAGGGAACACATCATAAGTCCAAATGAACAGACCTTTAAATCACATTTTTGCAAATATTTTGGAAACTCTCATGGAAGCTATTTTGTTGCACCAATCTACTTGAAAGCGGAAAGACTCCTGAAATCATCTGAAATCAAGTGTTTTTCCAAGTCAAAATTGGCATGGTTTTGCTTCTTTTAGGTTGGTCCACCTTAAGCAGGGGTGTCCACTATCCCACAACGTTTCGCTTTAGAGCATTCAATCCTTCTCTTGGAGTGCCGGTAACCTGGAGGATTTAACTCCAACCCTAATTAAACACACAGCAGTGGTAAGGGCAGGTACCAAAATATACACTGAATTCAGCATTCTGTAATAAATATTTCATTTTCTAGATTATTAAAATTTTTGTAAAGTGACCAGGATATATCAAAATGAAGCCCATGAATTCTGATCCAGCTAATCAAGGTCTTCAGGATTGCTTGAATCTTCCAGGCCGAACAAACTGGAGGTAAGCTCTTTCGGAGGATTAGACACCCCTGGTTTGGCTACAAGGTTAACACATCTACAACCCATCACAACTAGCTAATCTAAGTCTTCACTAGAATTTTACAGGTAAGTGGGTTGAGACAAGTTGAAGCAAAACTCACAAGGACAATGGCCCTCATAGAACAGCAGTGAAAAGTAATTAAGGTGTACCAATTTTTTAGATGAAACCCAGTCATTTCAATAGGAATGCATATGACTTTGGATTATGTGTAAGGAAAAAAGATTTTTCCCATGCAGATTTCACAATGGGTTCAAGTTGGTCATGCCAATTAAGCATTAAGCATTTGGCAGACGCTTTTATCCAAAGCGACTTACATTGCATTCAAGATACACATTGACATTCTAATCAGTTCTTGCTTTCCCTGGGAATCGAACCCACAACCTTGGTGTTGTTAGCACCAATGCTCTACTGAGGAAAGCTAGCCATGCTTTGTGCCAGTTAGCCATGCCTAGCCAAGCTAGCACTAGGCATGCATGTTTCTAAGTAAGCTTATACATTGCTACACTACTGACAATAGACAATGGGCCACTTTGCCCACAAACTGCTGCTACAATTTTGCTAAAGGGAAAATCAGAATAATATGTATATTTACTTACTGTGAACATCACCTCTTTGTTTCTGGGTAATGTCTTTGATGCTGTTATCAACTGGCGTCACAAATGGGATTAAAGGTCTACGTGTTGGGATAAAGGGAACCACCGCTGTAACCACCGGTGCTTTTGTGGTGGAGGGACGGGACGGGACCTTGGGTTTGGTTGTCACCACAACAGGGGGTTTACGTGTCGGTATGAAAGGCCTAAGGGTGGTGGTCACTGGAGCTCTCGCTGGAGGGGTGATTTTTTGGGTTGGAGGAGATTTGGTGGTGGTTGTTGTTGTAGGTGAAATCCGTTTAGCGGTCACTGGTGGTCTGATTGTTGTGGTGGTCCTCTTTTGGTCTGAGCCTGGGATTTTGTTCCCCCCTTTGTTGTTGTTGCTTGGCGTGGTCTTACCAGGTCGTGCAGGGTCAATTACTACTTTTGGGATAGCTAAAAGGAGAACAAACAGGATTCTCAGTTTAACTTGAAGTTAACAAGAAATTTTAAAGTTCTCATGCTGAATAGGTCTTATCTGGTTTAAGTCTTTTTGGGAATTAGGAAGTCTGCGGCTAAGTTGGGCTCCAGTAGAAACATCACCATTAATTTAAATAAAACTGAATAGGACACGTTTAGCTCATATGTACAATGAATGCATGAGTCAAGTCATCCATCACATTCGAAATCAACACCAGAAGTGTAGACCCTCGCATTTGTGGAATGAATGTGACAATGCAATCTCAGGTTTCACAGGAGCTTTGATATGTGATTCCCAAAAAGGCAGTAATTCAACCCTTTCAGCACTTCTGAGTCACACCTGGCTGAAACGTTCCAGAACAGATGCTAAGGAGGGATGGGTTGCTTCACAGGTTTAACAATGATTAAATCAGGTGTTGAGATTCACAACAACTATATTTTTGTCCACTTAGCATATAGTATCAGTAACAAGTTTGATAATGCTGATGCTATATACATAAAGCCACTGGCAGTGGTTTGTAAGAGCAGTAGAGAGTGCATGTGAAGTCATCTGATGCTCACGGTGAACCTCTCTTTGTTCATGAAGATTAAAAACATGGCAGCTATCAACCTCAAGTCACTCCTGACTAAAGGCACAGCAGACAAAAGAATTCCAGACAGGAAGGTGATACGCAAGATATTTTCTTTCATCAGATCTACACTGTTACAGCAGCTAAAACACATTTTTTAAACCGCATCATATTAAACTTTGAATTCATCACCTGGAATTATTACCACAAAAAAAAGAGAAAATAAATACTTTTTACATATATAAACACACACATACATAAACACACACAGAACTTTTTTTTAAATCAATGAATACGTTTTTTATCAGGTCCCTTAAATAGAAAGGTAAAAAAATTATTTGAAATAGAAATTCTAGTAACAATGTAAATGTCATACATATTATATATATTATATAATATACATATATATGTGTGTGTGTGTGTGTGTGTGTGTGTGTGTGTGTGTGTGTGTGTGTGTGTGTGTGTGTGTGTGTATATATATATATATATATATATATATATATATATATATATATATATATATATATATTTAGGATGCATTATATTAATCAAAAGTGATAGTAAAGACATTTACATTGTTACAAGAATTTATATTTCAAATAATGTTTTTACCTTTCTATTTAAGGAACCTGATAAAAAAATATGAAAATTTTTCCTAGATCTAATAAATTCAGCCTTGGTTAACAACTGGATATTTTTCTGAATACATATATAGGCCATATTTCATTTTATAATTTATCATCATTTACAATCATACATTGTAACCTTTGCAGGACTGTCCAACTCATTCATTCCAGAGAATTCATTTTTAAGGGTTTCAGTCAGGACATTCTCCTTTCTGTCATTCACTACACACTCCATTGGGATTGTGCTATGGGATGCTGTCACATTGAAAGGTGAACAATCTACCTATACTCCTGGCTGAGGCTGTGGCTTTTCATCAAGATTTTTCACCATCAATCATCTTCTTTTTCTTGTCAAGTGCACCAAGAACATGCATTCTCCAGTGCAAACGGCACTAATGGTTCACCTCATTTAAGAGGCATGTGTTGTCACTAGCCAATAAACTTCTTAATAATATTTCTACCACCATATCACTATTCTTCCACACAAGTCAGATCAGTTCTTCCTGGCATCTGTGATCAAACTCTTTGGTATCTACTTTTGAGGGACGCCCGTACGCCGTCCACCTCTTAATGATAACCTTGCCTCAGCGTTTGTGTTTAAAGCCTTTATACTAATGACTCCTGATTAAGCCTTTCCAAACCATTATCCCGAAATGCTGTTGCAAGCACCGTTCAACCTTATTTTACTATATACAGCTGCGTTTAATCTAAATTAATCAAAATCACTGCAACTGAGAACAGATGGGGTCCAATTAAATTGTTGCCTGAGCTGTAATGTGATTAGTTTATGCATGGAGTGTGATCATTTAAGCAAATTATATATTTTTATTGCTTATTCTCAGTTTAAAACAAATGTGTGCATTACAAAAGTAACAAAAAGTGAAATCTTTGAATGAAGTGGAGTGCGGTGCAGGTTGTTCATAGAGCAGTCGCAGTAATCCTTTGGCTTGCATACTCACGTTTGCAGTCGTAGCCCACGTTTCTGTAGTCCTCCTTGCACTTGCACTTGTATGAACCAGGTGTGTTATAGCAGGTGGCGTAGGGACCACACTGGTGTTGACTCGAAGAGCATTCATTCACATCTAGTGAATCATTAAAGTAGAAAGCATCACTTCAGGTGGATTTGAAATAAAAGTCATCAGCTCTGTTCCAAAACCAAGTGAAAAACTACACTATTTAAGAGGATCTGTTTTTACATTTTAAATGTTTTTTAGAGTGTAATGTTGCTGTTTGAGCATGAAAGATATGCCAAGTTACAAAGCTCAAAGTCACTCCAAAGGAAGTTATTCTTTACATCAGTGCATCTGTTTCTGAACTCGATTGTTCCTGAAACACCTCCATTGTAGTCTTGAGTTTTCTTATGGGAACAAACATGTCACTATATTCCTCAATGAAATAATTCCCACCCAAGGCAAAAAAGAGGTGAGGCTTGGTTCAGTTGTGTTAATAGTGTTTTGAAACTAGTAGTTATGTTAAGGGGAGGGACATTTCCCAAACACGCTGAAAGCAGTTGACCAATCACATTGTTCCTGGAAGAAGCACTAATTAAAAATAACTATTTTAGTTAATGATATGTCATATACCGTATTTTCCTGCATATAACCCACAGACGTAGATAATCCGCACCCTCATATAGCCCGCGGAAAAATCCTCGGTATAACCCACACCCTTATATAACCCGCACCCATAGATTGATCAACCTTTTTGTGTAAGTTCACATTTCGAATTTTGAATGTTGCTCGTATGACGTGAATTATCCATAACTGTTCAGGCTCGGTACACAGTGCTTGTGCGCGAAAATTCAAACAATAAGAAAACAAACACAATTCAGAATCAGAAGAAAAAGAAAGAGCAGTATCTCCCGCTGTGCAGCAGCACGTCCCTTAAGAAGCGATTCTACAGTTGTTGATCATCGGAGGAGATGAGAAGAGCCCGCCCTCATGCAGCACAGCCAATCACGTCTTCTTGCATGATTGACAGGTCAGACAGCCAATCAACGCCAGCTGTCAGAGTGATAGTACAAGCGCTAGAGACAACAACCCTCGCAAGAAAGAAAATACAGCAAAAAAAACCTTATGTTCTTAGGGACGTAACAAATATATTGAAATATTATTATGTGTAAAAAATGTGTGATATAGCCCGCACTCTTATATAACCCGCACCCCCTGCGGGGTTTGTAAAATCTGGTATAACCCGCGGGTTATATGTGAGAAAATACGGTATATGTCCTTTAAAACCTGAACTTGGCACAAAATGTCTAGTGTTGACAGGAATGTGAGTTTAATCAAAGATTTTTTTATATATTTCGAAATTCTTCAAGATAAAGAAAAGCAATCTCAAAGTTGTTCTGCGTTTGAGAGTCAACAGATCAAACAACGCTATACTATTCCAACAATTCACATTATTTGAAATGCTTTTGGCTGATGCCTATGAATGTGTTGTCAATGGACAACGTACCTGTACACTGATATTTTCCATTGATGTACTGCAGGTCAAAGCCATCATGGCACTTGCAGATGTAACTCCCAAATGTGTTGACGCACTTGCGAAAACGGGGACAAACCGCATGGCCTGTGACACATTCATCCACATCTGCAAGACAAACACACCAGCCCATCATTTCTCTCTTTCAAGCTCCAGTTTGGATCAAATAAAAAAAGGCCTCAGAGAATTAAAGTCATCATTATCCTGGCTCATGAGTTTTTTTAGTCATGTAGTTCATTCAAATGGTGTCGGGATGAATTTTTGAGATTGCACCCTATCCCTTACTTACTGTTATTTTACTGCGTTTAAGGTTTAACGAAACTGAGATGTGCATCAAGCGGTGTGTGAACGGTCTGCAGGAGTGCCATTCAACCTCAACAACACTTATGTGTGCATGTACAGACATCCATCTAACAGAAGCTGCCCTCCTCGGAGCAATAAAAGTCCTCTGCTGAAATACCTAAAGAGCTGAACATCTGTGCTGTGAAACATTAAGATGGTCATTCGCTGATTTATGGTCCCCTCTTAAAAAACTCTGCATTCATGGCCTCCAGAAAAAAGGCAGAAAGGTGGGACATTTTTTTAAAGGGTCAAGCAAGACAAATGTGCGCAGAAGTGCATTAGGTTAACTGACTCAATTTGTCGCATTCTATTTATGATTTAGTGATTTGTGTGGTTAAGGTGTGAATATACAATTCTTCAAAATGTCTAAGTGGTTGCAGTCTCTGTGACACTGGTAGGCCATTAAAACAGTCATTAACGAACGCCATAATGAAATTTCCGCACGTTTAAATCATAATTACTGCATCAAACGAAGGAAGCACGGCTCTGCTGTCAAGGACTGGTGCAATCCTTAAGGTTTTGTTGCAGGAACGCAGCCGTGAATGAAAGTGACTGTGTTTTGTGACATGTTCGTAATAGCAAAGGTTTATCATCTTTTTTGACAGCCACAAAAAAAAAAATCATGCCATTCCTTCAAAAGATGACTAGACAGAGCGTAAAGAGATTGTGCTCTCTCTTCTTTTGACTTAAAGGGGTCATATCATTTTTTATTTAATCTTTGTCTGCCTGAAATCTACATCTATTTACATTTATGCAGATCTGCAGATGCTTTCATCCCATGCAATTTACAGTAATCCTTCCAAGTTCCTTAGAATGGCATTGCTTGCATCATATCATTATTATTATTATCATTATTAATGAAAATGGCATATATATATATATACACACAGTGGGTACGGAAAGTATTCAGACCCCCTTAAATTTTTCACTCTTTGTTATATTGCAGCCATTTGCTAAATTCAAATAAAATCTAAAAATTTCCTCAATGTACACACAGCACCCCATATTGACAGAAAAACACAGAATTGTTGACATTTTTGCAGATTTATATAAAAAGAAAAACTGAAATATCACATGGTCATAAGTATTCAGATCCTTTTTACAATTTAAGGGGGTCTGAATACTTTCCGTACCCACTGTATATATGTGTATCAAATATAGTTAAAAAGCCAATTTTATAAATAATTGTAAGAGTTCAGTTGTGTCTTGTTGTCTTCCTGATTCCCCATGTGTTCTCCTGTTGCAATCATCACCACCAGGCCCAGCTGTGTCTCATCCCTGTAATCATTCCCTGTGTATTTCTACCCAGTGTTTCCCTCAGTCTTTCTCATCAGGTTTACATCGTGTGTTTCTATGTACCCTAATCCTTGTCATTAAAGGCACGTTTACTGAAGCTTATTTGTCTTTGTACCTTCATACCCACACCGACACGTGACAATAATATGATAATCTTTATAAATGATATATAAAATATAAAGATTATTATGTATTATTTATAAAATTGATTATAATTATTCAATTTATTTACATTTTTAATATCAAATTTAAATGTGTTTTTTGGGAATAGATTTTAGTTTGGAAATGAACAGTATGCTTTCATAATGTCAATGAAAATTTAAAATGATGCATTAGCCATGAACACATACCCACGCAGGTCCTGCCATCTGGAGCAAGCTGCAGACCTGGGGACGGGCACTGGCAGCGAACCTCTCCTTTCATTACTTCACAGCCATACTGGCAATTCGCCATGCTGCATGTCCGGGCATCTGACAGATAGATACAGATACAGTAATACTTTGAGAAATGGGTGTCCCGACATACGAGTATTCCGAGATACAAGGAAGCAAAAATGTTTGCTTTGAAATACAAGTAAATATTTGAGATACGAGCACATTTAGAGACGTCAATGCTAGGTCTTTGAGCACTCGGAGCCCACGCGCCTCACTCCTTCACTTCACGTGTTAGTTTACTTCCTTAGGCTACTTAGTTTACTTCCTTTACTTCCTTCCCGTGAGTCTTCCTGTGGTGTATGTTATATACATTAATGGGGTAATTGCATATGATCTCCACTAGAGGGCCACCTTGGTTTTACAGCGGGAGGTTACCGGGGGCGACGAGTGATTCAGGAGTATTAAGCTGGGAGCAGCACCAGTTATGTGTGTTCAATAATAATAAATATGAGTCTATCCAATACACTACACGGGAAGAAACAGTACACTTTCGTATTGTGTTTACGTTATCTACGTAATTCACATAATCTGCGTAATCCTCCCTCCTCCTCCTCCGCACAAGCCGTCATTAGTCGCTACAATATCGTCTGTCTCGAAGGTAAGAACTTTTTTTATATCACAGGAAAAATTGTGTGTGTGTCTCTATAGCAATTAAAAACATGTTTTTCCATTGTTATTAGCACTAATAAGGGAGTTTTTTAGAGGGCCGGAACAGATTAATATTTTTCTGTTATTTTTTATGGGAAAAAATTATTTGAGATACGAGCAACTTGAGTTACAAGCTCAGTCCTGGAACGGATTATGCTCGTATCTCAAGGTATTACTGTACCAGGTTTAGCACTTATGATACAATCACTTACAATACAACACAGAACCGCTGAGGCTCTTACAAGACATACAGTACATGGAAAACAAAATGTACCATTGATTGATGTTCCATATTTAAGCAGCCAAGCAAATGAACAATGACAAAAGATGAACAACCATTAAATGGGTTGCAAGGCCACAGGTTGCAGAAGTGAACACACTTTTCCATATTTAGCTTCATGGCCTTGAAGGATATGAGCAGTGAAGCAGATAACCTTGCGTTATTAGATTGTGCAGTGATCTTTCAGCCCTGCGGAGAAACACCACTCTACATTCTCAACTAGTGTCGAGGGGGTCGTCACAGACAGTACAGCCCATTTTCCATCCAAAAAATAAATAAATAATTGCCACATTGTTCCAGCTATTGTAGGTTTACAAAAACAAACAAAAACAAATTTATTCCCTAAAGTGTGGAAGGAAGTAAAATAAAATGTTGTGTCATGAAATCTGTACATGTTTCTGTACTGCATGAGTAATAAATCAATTCTGGGCCAGGATAAAATATCACTTGTTTAGACGATTATAGCAATTATTAAAAGTTTTAAAAGTATTAAAAGTATTTTAATTAATGCTTGACATTTAATTTTGAGCATTTTTTTTGTGTAATTTAATAAAAACATTACAATGATTATTATTATTATTATTATTATTATAAGTTAATATTTTCTACATTTTTTTTTATTAATAATTATTGACATTTATGCATTTATCCAAAGCGACTTACATTGCATAAAAAAAAATAAAAAAAAAATCACATTAACATTCTAATCAGGTCTTGCTTTCTAATTAACATTCTGATCAGGAATCGAATCATGACCGTGGCGTTTCATTTTTTAAATTAATTCAATTGAACTTAATAAAAAATAAGTTTAATGATAATAAAAAATAACAGAATATCAACAAAACGAATTCACAAGTCGGCCTGTTTGACACTTACAGTATATACAGTGCTGAAGCTGATTTCAATACATTTTTTTTGGTTTGTTTCAAATCATCTAATATCATTAGGTCTTGAATAATTTGAGCTCATGGAGACTCTCAACACCCAACCTCTCCAGACTATGCAGTAATCTGCCATCCAAGCATTGACAATCATTGTGCCACCCACATCACAGGGCCCGCTCCATACTTTGATTAATTCTGTGATTCAGTGTGTTTGCTGAAGTGTGAGCAGTGGGGAGGTGAGACAATATTTATCAGAGAGTGGAATCTTGAAGCCTCTGGAAACACACTTAGCACCAGGCAAGCACAGGCACAGTCCACTTGGCATAAGGAGGATAGCTTAAGGCCAGCAATAAGACTTAGCCTTTACTGGCAGGGTTGAAGTTCACAGCTTTCTCATATTTTTTTGTGAGTCATTTGAAAGCTCTCTGCTGGGTTGAGGGACGGCCTGAGCTCTTAGAGACTATAAAAACAGACATAAAAATAACAAACTAAACTAAATAAAATAAAATCCAGGAAGGAATATTGTGACATTATTTTCTTCTAAAAGGGGAAATAAAATAAAATAAAATAAAATTTTCAATGTAGAAAAAACAAACAAAACAATACAGGAAGTAAAATTTTGACTTTCCTTTCTTCTAAAACGAGAAATAAATAAATAATATAATAAAAATAAAATAAAACAATTTATTTCTTTTTTTCAATGTGGAAAAACAAACAAAAACGAGAAATAAATAAATAAATAATATAATATAATTTTTTTTTAAAATTCAATGTGGAGAAAAAAATACAGGACACAAATTTATGACATTCTTTTCTTTTAAAAGGGAAAATAAAATAAAATAGGTTTTTTTTTTCAGTGTAGAAAAAAACCAAACAAAAATATTGGAAGGAAAATTGTGACTTTCTTTTCTTCTAAAACAGGAAATAAAATAAAATGGCGGGGGGGGGGGGGGTTCAATGTGGAAAAAAACAACACAAAATACGGTACGGAAATTGTGACTTTAATATAATAAATTAATAATATAACAAACAAAATAAATTAACATAAAAAAACAGAAATAAAATAGCGATATTCTTTCAATGTGGAAAAAATGAAACCTTTTAAATGCATAAAAAAATAAAGGCAATGCTGAAAGAAAGACAGAAAGACACTATTGTTCTTTGTTCTCTTCTTTAAATGAAACTATAAAAATGATTATTTTGAAGCATCATATCATGCTGTGTGTATTATTGCATTATCTGATTTTTCTTTGTAACAACAATTCTTTGTTTGGTAACAATACACTAATCCTGTATAGAAATCCAGCTTGTGGAAACAACATATACACATTGTGATCATCTATTTCAAGCGGAGCACTAAAGATCTATTGAACGAGGGAGCGATTGACACAGTTGGACACAACGTGCAAAACAACAAGACGTGACTCACTTCCACAGCTCCCATCAGGTAACAGCATGTAGCCGTTTAGGCAGTAGCATTTGTAGCTCCCGTATGTGTTCATGCACCTGTGTTTACAGGGCCGAGGCTTGAGGCCACACTCGTTCAAGTCTGCAGACAGAAGAACAGAGAGAGAGGGGGAGGTTAGAACATCCTCGTGTGAGAGGGGCAGGAATTAGCCTTAAACCAGAGGTCAAATTTGAAAGGGCAATCCTTTCAAACCTGTGAGGAAGGAGGTGACGCCTCTGGCCACCGTGTCTGAACAGGCCTCGCACCACAAGACGCCGCTCTCTCACAAACCTGCACTTCCAAGACTCTACGTCTGACTTTGGGTTTTGATACTGAGACACAAAAGTAACTTCTTCCATTTGACAACTCTGCCCAACTCTGCAAAGGTCAACTATTCACTCATTACCAGAACTTAGATATTTTTAAATATTCTCGACATTGAAGCCGTTGATCTATTTCTATATTTTGAACACTGAACTTACTGTTATATAGTGTAGCTTCAGGACAGCAGATTTGGGTGCCAGACCCTATCAATAATAGAGCTATGAGCAACAGATCGGCAAGACTTTAGAAAATTAAATGAAAAAGAACATTTAAATCATTTTCTGTCATTTAAATAAAGCTGGAATGGAAGCTGATGCTAAAATTCAATACTAAAGTTCAAATAAAAATAAAAATAAATTGAAGCTAAAGGAAAAATATGAAAGAAATTAATAAAATTGGGAAAAAAATACTAAAAAGTTTAAAAAAGAAAATATTTAAAATAAGTCACTTAAACTATGAATAAATACTATAATAATACTAAAATAACATTTTCACTAATTGTATTTTTTTCTAAATTGTATGACATAATAATAATAATAATTTATTCAATATTCAGTATTTTAGTTTATTTTTCTATATTAATGATTTCAATTGTATCAATAGTAGAAAAATGTCAATAATATAAATAGTGAAACAAATATCATATTTTCAATTAGCTTATTTATAGATTTTTTTTATTCATTTATTCATTTTGATTACTTGATAAATTATTATTCTATTTATTCACAATGTTAAGTGATTGTTTAGTTGTTTATCCATTCCTCAAATGATTATTGATTAGCATAAAAGTAGTCTTCATTTATTGTGAGCTGGAAAAAAAACTTCTATAACCAAGGCAAAGAAATGTTGAAAAAAAAATATATATATATATATATTTAAAAAAAAATCCCATATATATATATATAATCCATGCTCAGTGATATATCCACATGGGTCATCAGCTGGGCTTCATATCACTTACATCTCAATATTGTAATCTACACAGCCAGGTTTATAGGCCAGACACGTAGCGTGATGCCTGCAGTCTCATTTGCACCGGACTGAAAATAGATCCTCCTGGCTGGCGTACATGAGTGTCTTTGGCATGGCCCAGTTCTGAGAGAATGGCGCCATCTTTAGCGGTCGGTTATGCACGGAATGCATTCTAGAGGAGCGCATGCTGACTATATCTGACAGGTGCCACAGATTTAAATAGATGAATGGCACAGAGTATTAATGGTAATTGACAGCGGTAGAAGGTCACTTGACTGGGATGATTAGCAGAGGTGTGCGAGAACAGCTACAATCATCTTAGCAAGGGTCAACTAGGACCGAATAAATCTCTCAGTTTCAAAGTTAAACCAAAATCTAGTCGAAATCTTTAGCTGCTTTTTAAACTGTACACATTCCTCTGTAATTACAAATTGTAGGTCCCATGATTACGCACTCAGACAGAATTTAAATTCCCAATTAGCCAACAATTCCATGATGATTGGGGCATAATTGACTAAGGTTGACCCGTTCTTTTGTCACATTCTTTTCTTGTGGATTTTAAAAGAAGCTGAAGGAGTTGGAAATGTGGCAAGAGACTTCTATGTGGAGTATTGAAATAGTCCTTCATATAACAATCACAAAATATAAATAGAGTGTTAAAGAAAATTTCTGGCATCGCTTTTTTCACCCACATGATTTCTAAGCCTGTAATTAATTTTTTTAATAAGACATAACAGAAAATGTTTTGAAAAGACGAAAATGTTGCAATTCTTTGCAGAGTAGCTGCTCTTGCAAACAAACTAAGAAAACAAACTGAGAAATGTGTATAGAACATTGAATATAGTGCACTTATAGTATGGATCTTTATTTATTTATTTATTGGTATTTTTATGGTGTGTGTTATTAACTGAGCA
>JAWRVZ010000065.1:2912500-2927500 GCA_037043235.1 Rhodeus uyekii
TGTAGAGGAGAATAATAACATTATTCAGCGAAGATTAAATGCAAATTAGAAGATAAAATGACACAGCTTTGGAAATGCTTTTAGCTTCAGCGTGTTCAGAGCTAAACAATGTAGGACAGGGTTTGATTGTGAAAAGTAGGTTATGATAATATTCATTCATATTTTCCCCACTTATATTGCATCAAAAGACAGTCATTATTGCCGAGCCCCTAAAGCAGAGGTGGGCAAACTATTTGTCTCGCGGGCCACATTGGTTTCTTAAAATTGACAGAAGGGCCGGGGTGAAGGTCGTACCTGTGCATTTACTTATAAGAAATCCTAGAAAACCTGTATAAAGTATAGTTTGGTCTTAAATCACTCGACAGGGACACGTGAAATTTCAACAAAACAATATTAATAGAATTTAATCGACAGAAAAACCATAATATGCAATGTGACTGAATCATATATTTGCCTCAGCTCTAGATTGACAATCACAGGCGTCCAATCACAACTGACCTCTGGAAAAAAGGAACTAACCAATGACGTTTGATGTTACTATTACAAGAGCAAGCCCCGCCCCACGACTGACAAAAATAAAAGTGCTCGCGCGAGCAAAAACAGCAGTCGAGAGCGGGCGAATGTTCGCACACGCAGATTAGATGTTGCGCGCGAGGGATTAAAATGAGCTCGCGGGTACCCGTATTTACGTGTAGCTCTGTTTTCCGCTCACGGATGAAATTTACGCGCGAGCGAACATCAGTGTTGCGCTCGTTCCTTTTTAGCACGAAATGCACTTGCAGCTGCGACATCACAGGGAAATGTAATATGAAGGAGGTTTAATACAGGTTCGGCAAGTTCGGCGGGCCGGATTCAAAAGCCCAACGGGCCGTAGTTTGCCCACCCCTGCCCTAAAGGAACCTTTGCCAAAAAAGAAAAAATATATACAGACTTTCACACACGCACAAGAAACGTTTTGTGTGCTCACCAGTAAGTTTTCACATGCGCACAGGAATTTTTTGCATGCTCACACGTTACAAATTACGGTGTATGTCAGGGTTCTGTCACTTCGGTTGTGTTTTCTAGTGTTTCGGTGACAGGGCTCTGACACTGCCCTATTGTCGTGTCTTTGCCTTGGTCTTGCTCAGTCTTGGTTTTGTGTCGGGATTCGGACAATCATGACCCGTGTGTTTGTCCTTGTTGTGGGCACACGAGACGAGTGTTTGCTCGCTCTCGTGCGCTCTATGTCACTCTCTTGTCTCTATGCATTGTTGTGAGCATGCGGTTTGTGTTTACATTGACCGCATGTTTTCACGTTGTGTTGCATGCAGTTTGTGTTTTCACTGGCTGTAAAAGTATCTGGATGAGCTACTACATCTGGTGAGATTCAGAGCATATGATGAACACTTTACTATTCCAGGAGACCACAGGAGAGGATTTATGACTGGCAGTGAAGCGACACAACTGACACTGGTAGATCACATGATAATGATGAATGCAGTACGTCCAGATTATATTCAAAACAACACATTCAAATAGAACACACTTGTTCAGCATTTGTGAAGTAATTACATAAAGTTACATAAAATAAGTACTGACTCAAGAAAGTGTGCGATTTTGAACACACCCCTACATACCGTCCTACTGTGAAATGGGCTGATGTTGGCATTGTACTGTTTGCAAAGTGAAAAGTTTATCGTACACAAGCAAAATAATATATATTTTTGCAAAGTTCCTTTTTGGGCTATTCGTACATTTCAGAAGTGGAAAAGGGCATTATACGTAAAAAAAAAAAAAAAAAAATTATATATATATATATATAAATGAAAATAATCCTTATTTCTTGATAAATAAATCAGGTACAGTTTGATTCCTGCAGAAAATGGATAGAATATATTTTTTTTTTTTTTGATAAAAATAAAAGTGGGCCGGTTTAGTCTCAGCTGCATAATTACATGGTGAGCTCCAACCATCATGACTGGAAAAAATCTTGGCGCCTTTTGTTCTGGAGCAGCTGACATTATTATAGGTGATGGAGAAAACCTAAAAATAGTGGAGAGTGACTGAAGGGTTTGGTATTTAACGTGTTTATAGTCCAATGTAACCAGTACAGTATCAACAACTGTCTGTGATTGACACTGGAAGAAATAGAAGAGCGGAGGGAATGTCAGTGCAGAACAATGCCGGCGCTTTACAGCTTAATTATATACTGACATGTAAAGAATCCCATATAATCCCGTCAGATGTGCTTGGCTTTCCAACTCCAAAATAACAAACGGAAACGAACAGTGTTTATCAAAAAACAAAACACATTAACCATTATTATGCCTCTGGCTTGCTGAAAATCAAGCATTTATGATGCATACTTTGCAGCTTTTGAAATGAGTGGGTCCACGTGTGAGTTTTATGGCTTTGATACAAGGAAACATTTTTTTTTTATGTTTGCCCTATACGATGTTAGTCGAAATCACAGTTTAATTTTAGCTTTACACAACTAACCTTTATCTGAGCATTACCATTAGCTGTTTTTTTCCCTACTGAACATTACTTTTATTGTATACTTAGAGTGTGCATACGCTAAAATCCACACCAACATTAATATTTATAAAAACGGTGTAGAAAAGTGTTTAGTGCCAAGTTTCTTAGCGCTTTTCTTTATGGCAGAGGCAGAGAATAATGATTTCAAGATCATTTGAGATTTATAGATTTCAAATACGGAAGACAAGCGAAAGATCATTCTCTAAATCTCACACGGAGATTGAGAAATGGTCTTAAGATCAAATGAACAGCACGAGGCTAGAACATCCATTTTAGTTATATCCATCATGTGCCAAGGACTAATTTTTTGCGTGATATGCATAAAAAACAATTGCTATAAAAGCCATGATATGCCCCCTTTAAACAAATGAGCCTTTAATATTGACTACTAATGAGACTGAGAAAGTCCACGTAAAGACGTAAAAGCAGGTCTATCTCCAGATCTGTACTTGATGCCCCATAATGGATTCCTGACAGACTTCAGGAACAGCAGGTAAGCAGATTCTCATTTACACAGACCTCCGCTGAAAATTAGCATCTTATTAAATTGATTTAATCCACGGAGAGCTGAATCCAGCTCAGTGTCACTTTACTCCTAAATGGATTAGCGCTGTAATGAGTTTATTTGTTCTGGGCAAAGATGCCCATCTGCCTCAGATCATCTCCATGACAGTGATGATACAGTGAAGAGCAACTGCAGGCATTGCTGGCAAAATGGAGTAGATCAAAGGAGGCGAATGCAAATTGTGTTTTAATTGCACAAAAATACAGTTCGGATTCCACACATCAGTTAAGTATTAATGGAGCAACTGTGCAAATGTTTTCGTTATGCTCATGAAGCATTAAATATGGTTCATCCAATCAGAATTTACAGTCAGAACTAGTGTTTGGGATCGTTACTTTTAAAAGTAATGCATTACAACATTGGGTTACTCCCTTAAAAAGTAACTAATTGCATAATTACTTAGTGTCACAGTTCTGTCTTCTTCCCACTTCCTGTTTCCTTCCGTGATTCTCCCAGAGTCATCAATCACCATGTCAGTCTTGTCACCTGTGTCTCATCATCCCTTGTGTATATATTCCCTTGTGTTTCCCTCTGTCTTCATCCATCATTTGCATTCGTTTTGGTGTTATATCCCGTTGGACTGTATTTCCTGTTGGACTATAATTCCTGTTTTGCACAACAAGTGCCCTTTTGTTTTGCATTTATAAAAGTATTTGATTTGAGTTTTATTACAAAGTATTGCATTTATTTCAAAGTATTGCATTTACTTAGTCTTCTAGCCTTCCTCATCCTCCCGCACCATCACGCTAACACTTAGATGTTAATTACTTAATTACGTTGTGTTTTTTTAAGAACAAAATCTTGAATAATACAAAAAACATCATGTTTACACATCGCTTCTGCACTTACGATAATTGACAAAGTAACATAGATATTTTGTTGTAAATTTAATAATTTAATTTAAAAAAATTGCCTTAAACTTGTAACTACAACTAACTGTTTAATTAAACTTAAATTACATTAAACTGACTTTAAAAAGTGAGTTTTATGTTGTGTAAAAGTTGAAAATAAGTGGCATGAGTATTAATTACAGCATGCCATAAAAGAGAAAATGGAAAGAGCATAAAAGGAGGATTCGATAACAGTGAAGGACGAGAGAGGACCAGGCCTGGACTTTACGTTGTGTTTGTGCTGCAGTAGTCCATGAGGGGCTGTCGCTGTATTTTCATTTTGTGTGTATTTATTTCGATATTTAAGAACATTGATCATTCGCTGGTTCACTCCTCCTTCTTCCCTGAACGCTAGCCTTGCTAAACATATATATTGCCAAATAATTATTACAGTTTAACAATGCGTTACATTACATGAAAAAGTGATCTGATTACTTAACTTGTGTTACTTGTAATGCTACAGGAAAGCTAAGCTAATGCATTACCCCAACACTAGTCAGAACTATAACATTTTAAAAACTATGGTATGCTCTTCATGCTATTTTGCAGACTGCACTTTTGAGTTACATGAACTGCAGTCCTACAAGCCACCAGGGACATCTGTGTCTCTGTAAAGATCAAGACTACAAATGTCAACCTAAAAGAAAAAAAATGACTTCAACATGCATTTCTATCAAATATAGTGTTTAACAAGCAAAACCACGAACCTTGAGAATGTGATTTAAATAAACAGATGCTTCAAAGCACGCCATTGCTTGAGCTAACATTTCTGCCACATTCATCGTTATACATTTATGATCTAAATATATGATATACTTTAATAGCTCTAAAGAGCCCAATCACATACTTGTCTTTGCATATTAAACTGGGATAGGCGAAAGTATTTTAAGATGTCAGGTATCACCTTTAATCCCAATTTGGTTATTAAACTTTGGGGGTGTTATCCCACCTCATTGCGATGGATTTAGTACTAAGCTCTTTATCATTGTTTCTGTTCAGCTCTGCTCGTGGATTTCTCTGCACTAATCACTTGTGGCAGGTCGCTTTAACATTGAGGCCTTCGTTTACAAAAGTTGCATGCATACAAAAAAATTGCAAATTGATGGTTGAGCTGCCCAGCCAAAAAATAATAATAATTGCTGTTTGGATTTAAATAGGCAAATGGTTAAGAATCTGTGACTGGATCATTATTGCAGTGATTATTATGTTTCTAGCATGTTGTACATTTGGCAACAGTTCTTCTAACACTAATTGATGGAGAGTGTAGCTTTTCATTTCTTTTCAATTTCACTCATCAGATCAAAATTTGATGCACCTCTTGATGGAAATAACATTTATTTAATTTTTTTCACAATTTGAGCCTGATGAATCTTGACCTCGTCATCCTGGAATATGGCCATGAAAAGCTACACACTCCATCAATTAGGGTGAGAAGAACTGTTGCCAAATGTACAACATGCTTAATGTTGTACATAATAATCCTAATAATCACTGCAATAATGTTCTCCTAGCCCTGGTTTCACAGACATGTCTTAAACTAGTTTTAACCCCAGACTGAAATTAAGTCTTAAATCCAGACTAAAATTCATGTTTGAGCAACAAGGACATATCTAAAAATATCTGCCATTGTTTTGTCTCAAGATTTTTTTTAAATGCATGTTTATAAAAGCTACTTAATTGTCGTAATTGAACTAAGGCTTAAACTAATCCTGGCTTAACCTAAGCCCTCTCTGTGAAACCAGTCCTGTAAGTTTATGCTAACTAGTTTATGTCCTGAAAATAATCATTTGCCAATTTAAACAGTTACTTATTTGTTTTTGGCTGGACAGTGTGTGCATATAAAGTAAATAAACATTGTATGATATTTTATTTATTAATATAGAGCTTTTTAATATAAAAATGAATTGATATGTAAAACACATTTTTATTTCATTAATTTATTTATTGTTATAGAGAGCTATTAGTAATCAGAGTTTTTATTGACTACGATTTCACAACTATTCAAAATAAATCTGAATTATATTAGCAATTATTACAATATCTTAGGAAATACAAGTGATTTGGAGTCTTGTGTGGCATAATTTAATTTGTATGGTGATTGTTTTTATTCATAGATAATTTTAATAAACAAAAATACTTAGCAGCTTGAAAAACACTTCAGTCAGTCACACTGAAAATTAAAAGCTTAATTATTTCCACTGATCGTTTTAATCTGCCACCCAGGTGTCCGCGCTAACAAGCACCTGTCAAAGTTTTAAACACGCAAGACAAATAAGCCCTCGGCACGACAATCATCTGTCATTACCTCGAAAAAAACACCTGATTCTTTTAATTGTCCTGCCATGAAAGCTCATCGAAGCTGATAGAAACGTCATCTGTTGTAATGATGGAAAATAATAATAATAATCTTTTCCACCCGGCCCAGCAATGCTAGAGAAGATTGACTTGACATGAAACCGTGAGGCAAGGGAAAATCGAAAAGATTCAATTCCACATTCCAGAGGGGATTGTTTTCCCTTTCCTTCCCCTTCTTTTAATTACACCTTCTCCCTTTGCCTTCCAAGGGCATAGATTCCTCCGTTTAAGTCTCTCAGCCTTCTCCTCTCAAATGGAAATGTGCAGTTTTAAATCAGGGGTTATCTTCGACGCCACAGTTCTTCTGACGAGACGCTTCAGACAGAATTTAGTCCCCTGGCTCCATTTTATTTTCGGTACAGCGTTCTCAGGGCAGTAATTGAGATATTATCTGCTTAAGGGAAACCTAACATCCTGAATCACTATATCACTCAATACAACAGCCCATTACTGCCAATGCATTGTTCTCCGTAGACCTACAGGGTGGCATCTACATCCAAAGGCCTTTAAATAAATGCAGTGACAAATTGGTGCTTCAGAACTAAGAGGTTGATTGAAAAACACACTTCAGCACTTACCTTGGTTGCACGTTTTGCCTGTATAACCTGGATGGCACTTGCATTTGTTGGGTCCCATGCATTCTCCGTGTTTGCATCCGTGCTGACATACCGCTGTAGGCAAAAAAATCATCAGTATCACACACCAAATGAGCAGACATGGAAACATGAAACAAAAAAACAGCCTCTAACTTTCTCACTGAAGGAAATAAGTGTCCGTACTATTAGACCTCGAGGATATTGTGGAGAGAGATCCACAAAAACATTCTTTTGGAGAAAGGCTGGCCCCCAACATCAATAATTCACTGTTTGCCTTGGTCATTATAATGAGCCGAGTGTACGGTCCACCTCACTTCTCCTTTATGACTCATTACATCTCACATTTGGATTGGGAAGCAGCCCAGAGCTGTGCAACATCAGAAACCTTTAAGATCCAAGACCGGGGGGGAACACATAGTTACACTTTATTTTAAGGTGACTGAGTAAATAAGTACTGAGTAAGATTGATTAACTACATGTACTTACTATTGAGTAACTGTAAGGGTTTGATTTCGGATTAGTTACTTAGTTAATTATGCATCATTAGTAACGGATTAGTTACTTAGTTAATTATGCATCATTTATTGCTATTATAGTAGGCCTAAGCACATGTAGTAATGTGTGACTACATCACCTTTAAATAAAGTGTAAAAGAAACGGCCTTAGAATTGGTCAATTCTGCAAAATCGAGAACTAAATCCCATCCCATAATACGCTTCCCTATATTGTCAAAAGGATTCTATGTTTGTAGCCCTCCTGGTAAATAACAGCACAGGATACGGATCTGTCTTTTATAGAGTATATAGGAATAGAGTGACTCAATCCAAATGGCAGATTTTTTATTTTTATACTATATAAATACACATTAATCTTTAGTATGAATAATACTGCTATTTTGGTTAATTTCAATATGAAATGTTTTATCATTAAATAACACAACATAATTATCATCATTATTTATGTAATAATTTGATTTTGTTTTTGTGGAAAATTAATGAAGAATAAAGTTGCCAAATTTACCCTAGTTACTTGATCACTTGCAGTGCAGCATTTACTTTCCATAATTATTAGTACATGAACTTTCATTCTAAAGGGATTTTGTGTGCAAAGTTTAATCTGTAGACTTCAAGCAAAAACCCCAGCTGCCGTACCTTCTCTTCATGTGACCTTATTTTAGCATTTATTCATTGAGAAAATATTGTAGAATATATCCTGGAAACGATCAAGAATTGCACAAATATTGTAGATAAAGTAACTTTTCTTCTCTAACTTGCAGACGACTTTTTACAGGAAAAAAAGTGAGTTGTTCCACTCAATGTTAATGGCTTCAAACTGTTCATGAGTTGAAGAATGTCTTCCAGTTTGTTTGAGTTTAATGTGAGACCAAATATTGACTATAGGGTTCAAATCTGGACTCTGAGCAGGTCAAACATGAGCTTGATGGACTTGTTCTCAAGCCTCCTCTTTGGTTTCTTTGCACTTTTAACTTTTGTCTCAGGAAGATAACTTTTCATTTGTGGGAAGCAAGTCATTCTGCAATATTCTCCCGTATTCCAGAGCATAAATGTCTTTTCAGAGCGGAGCATCTTTTCACCGACACCAGCAGTCACTGTCACGCTTCACTGTGCTAGAGATGCATTTATTATTATATTTCTCAGCAGATTTTCAGACACCACGAACTCATGTTTCATTGTGATTCATCACTCCACACTTCCCATATTCTGCTTCCGTTCCATATTAATTTTTTAAGACCTATGGTTCAATGGCTTATAAAGTAGTGCACTTGTTTAAATTGAGCTAATTTCTGGACCAAAAATTTCTGATTAAGAAGACAATTAAAAGCATTGAGTATAACTGTTTTGGGCTTGGCCCAGGAGTGTGTGTGTGTGTGTGTGTGTGTGTGTATTCCTCAAATTGTAAGTCACTTTGGATAAAAGTGTCTGCTAAATTAATAAATATATATTTGCATTTTCATTTGACTTCATTTTACATTTTTGTTGTTTTGTTGCGCTTTTGCCATTTAAAATATAATTTATTATTTCAGTTGTAGTTATTTCAATTAAATATGAAAAACTATGCTAAATGCGTGTTACGTTCAATTAAATGAAAATGAGACAATTTTGCAAAGTTCATTTTTTATGATTTTATTTGATTTCAGCTAACATTTCTTTTAAGTAAATTTATATTTATCGTTTAGTTTTACTACAATAACAACATTAGGCTGGACTTGACAAGGCCAGGCGTACAGCAGCTAGAGCTCAGTGGTGGTTCATCCCCGAATCTGCAGTCGGCTGAGACTAATTTCCATTGAAAGCTTCATTGAGTCTTCAATTATAGAGGCCTATCAGAGCTGTTAATTTTCCTCACTGGTGCCATTCTCAGAATAAAAGATCAGCTAAGAATACACCACAAACACACAAAATACTACAGGAGACACGCTCTGTAACCCCCGGGGCCGCATCTGAGAAGATCTGAGGTGTTTTCAACTCAAAAACCCTTGACCCCAGATGGTGAAAGCAAAACTAGATCCCGCTGGTGTGTGTACAGTAGATGAAAGACACACAGATATCTACTTTCAGACCATTCAAACTGCACGAAGGCGCAAAAGCATTAGCCCACTCTGGCAAAAGGGTGAGATAAGAATCAGCCCGTCTCATTCCACCTTATTAGATTGAGTAAGCTAATCACCTTGCTTTTAACCTGTGTTATTCAATATAGAGATTAGACAGTAGGATCAAACCCTGAGGTTAAAACACAAAAGGACAAACATGGGCCCTAATTTGGTGGTAAACCCCAAGCTGGCAGGAGACAAACAAGGAAAGCGGCAGAGTTCTCTGACATTGAGAGTTTATCCGGGCGGCTGCCTTATCTCGCTAGCCAGACAGTTATCAAATGTGATGAAATCATGGATTAATTCTGGTGGGACGCTGTGTGATCACAGGCAATGGTTATATTTTTAAGTGCTGACGAATGAAGAGCTTAAGGACAGGGCTTTAAAGGGAAACCTATCTGCTGCGGTCCGGTTCAGAGAAATGCCGACACTTGGAACACAAACCGCAGGCGAAACGGGCCAAGGGAAGTACCCGTTATTGACAAACCACATCAAACGGTCCCGCTGGCTTCGAAACGCCTGGCTTCTCTCTCACCACAAGTGTTCCTCTACCCCAGGAGACTTTCATTCTCGGCATAGCATACCTATCAATCCATGCGCTCTGATGACGCATGATCGGATGGCAGCCTCAAACCAATATGTCGGGTTATTCTATGAAAATTAGATTCAGAATAAGTCTTACTAAAAATTTGAAAAGCTAATAATAGGAAAAATCAATAAACTTTGCAAAGCACATATCCGCCATGCCCTCATGGTTTGTGCCAGACCTGTAATGCCCATTCAGTTGTTTAGTTGTGTATGGACATATATAATTAATTTATAATTATAAAAAAAGTATATAAAAAATTAACTTTAATATCTATAATAGTTTTTACTAGTATATTTATATTTAAGTTGAACACATTTAAGATATTATATATGAATTAATTAATAAATATATTATATTTATTTAATAAATTAATACATACAAATTATGTATAAATATATATTGCATTATATTTCACAAAAAAAATATATTTAATTTTAACTTTAATATTTATAATATGTTTTACTTTTGCATTTATGTTCCGCACTAAATAACTACACTACAATATCCCATCTAAAAATAAATACACACATATATATATATATATATATCCCATGCCTCATCATAAATGCCTCTACAGAACAACTACTAAAATAACTCATTAAGTAGTTACAATGTTTGTTGTTGTTTTAATAGATGCATAATATTTAACCGTACTGCTCATATGGGAGATACAAGTTTAAATTGTAAATTCCTGATTCCGTCCTCCTGTCCTCTCTCCATAATGAGGTGTTAAAATGACCAAAAACACCCTTGATGTGAGATCCTTTGAGGTTGACGTGGGGGAACAAACAAATATACATATAAACAGAGATATCCAAATATCCCGGAGGGTCCAGATATTCAAATGGTAGCTGGAGCAGGTGTGAAGTGTTCACAGGATATCAGGATATTCTCAAAGGAGGAGTGTGTGTGGGGGGGCTATAAATAAACGGGAACTCTGTATTCAGCGGATGCATGCTCTGAATGACGCTTAGGCAAGATGATTTCAAAGGAAATATGATGTGGTGCTAACCTTGGGGTTGGCACCTTATCCCGATTACTCTGCGGGTTAAGACGTAGAAGGCTGCAAAACAAACAGCCAGACAAAAAAAGAAAAAAAAGAAAGAAGCTTTGTCTAACTGTGAGATGAAAACATAACATGGGAGCCATGCTGATAATGGCCAAGCATTATAAACGCAACACATTCAATACACACACAGATTAAAGATTAAAGTCTCTCACATTTCAGGTGGTGATTAGAACTTTTTTCTTCGTTCTTTCACGGTTGTAAAAATAAAGACACCTAACTTTTGAGTATATTCTATAAAGTTCATAAAATGTGTTATGAAATGCAAAACACTATTCAATAAGGTTTAAACTGTTTCTAAAGTATCAAAAAAGAGAAAAGATATTTGTCTTCAAATTTGGATTAATCGGTTCAAAAAACAGAGTTCCACTCCTCTAGTTTTTAATGTTCTCTTGCCCAGGCAGGGTAGCCTCCATAACAAAGGTTTCTTTGCAGTTCCTTAGTCACACAGCTTCACACACACACTCCCCTGTGAACTATTGATGCTCAAACATTTGACTAGCATTTTGCTGAGCTGGTAGATTAGAAGCAGGAAAGGAACAGGAAAGGTAATTTATTCCTGTGATGCAGGAATAGCTAAAACGTGCTGTGTAACAGATGAGAATGAACCTGATTGGTTCTTGTGGACGCTCAAATCTACGACGTAACGCATGACTGAGCCTCATTGGTTCTTGTTGAAGCTCAAACGTGACGCGTAACACGAGAATGAACCTCATTGGTTCTTGCTGAAGCTCAAACGTGACGCGTAACACGAGAATGAACCTCATTGGTTCTCGCTGAAGCTCAAACGTGATGCGTAACACGAGAATGAACCTCATTGGTTCTCGCTGAAGCTCAAACGTGACGCGTAACACGAGAATGAACCTCATTGGTTCTCGCTGAAGCTCAAACGTGATGCGTAACACGAGAATGAACCTCATTGGTTCTCGCTGAAGCTCAAACGTGACGCGTAACACGAGAATGAACCTCATTGTTTCTTGCTGAAGCTCAAACGTGATGCGTAACACGTAACACGAGAATGAACCTCATTGTTTCTTGCTGAAGCTCAAACGTGATGCGTAACACGTAACACGAGAATGAACCTCATTGGTTCTCGCTGAAGCTCAAACGTGATGCGTAACACGAGAATGAACCTCATTGGTTCTCGCTGAAGCTCAAACGTGATGCGTAACACGAGAATGAACCTCATTGGTTCTCGCAGAAGCTCAAACGTGACGCGTAACACGAGAATGAACCTCATTGGTTCTCACTGAAGCTCAAACGTGACGCGTAACACGTAACACGAGAATGAACCTCATTGTTTCTTGCTGAAGCTCAAACGTGATGCGTAACACGAGAATGAACCTCATTGGTTCTCGCTGAAGCTCAAACGTGACGCGCAACACGAGAATGAACCTCACTGGTTCTTGCTGAAGCTCAAACGTGACGCGTAACACGAGAATGAACCTCATTGGTTCTCGTTGAAGCTCAAACGTGATGCGTAACACGAGAATGAACCTCATTGGTTCTTGCTGAAGCTTAAACGTGACGCGTAACACGAGAATGAACCTCATTGGTTCTTGCTGAAGCTCAAACGTGATGCGTAACACGAGAATGAACCTCATTGGTTCTCGCAGAAGCTCAAACGTGATGCGTAACACGAGAATGAACCTCATTGGTTCTCGCAGAAGCTCAAACGTGACGCGTAACACGAGAATGAACCTCATTGGTTCTCGCAGAAGCTCAAACGTGATGTCTAACATGAAAGCTTGAGCTTTTTGAGTTATTGAGTTGGTGAATATTTATACGTGAATAGAAGTCTAAGTCAACCTGTTTGTCATATAAAGCATCTGTGTCACTTTGGAAATTTTTGACTAAACTGCTAAATTCATATGAATTAGTTTTATGATCTCTTTACAAATGTTTTGGAGTGTCAAAGTGGTAGTTGCTTAGCTGTTAACAGAGGGACAGAAAGGTCTCAGATTTAATCAAAAAGATCTTAATTTGTGTTCCAAAAATGAATATTGCAGGTTTGGAACGACCTGATGGTAAGTAATTATTTACGGAGTTTTAAGTTTTGGGTGTGCTATCCCTTTAAGTGCTTCCAGTGTACATGCTTTACTGTAACTATGATTTTTGCTCTTTTTTTAACCTGAGGGATGAGTCTAAATGATCTTCTGTGGTAATCCACATTATGCCATGAAAGCTGTTGATAGAGCTTAACTTGTATTGAACCCAGAACGTCCTTTTAAAATCCAGCTTTTAGAGAGAGAACGAGAGAGAGATTAAAGCCCAAGATGTCCTTTCCTCTTGAGGTATTTCAGTCTCGCACTAAGCCATTCTCGTGAAGAAACTTCATCAAAATTCATCCTCAGCTTGAGATCTTGTTAACTCTAGATGATTAGGGTGTTATGAGGGGGGAATCTAATTTCGGCTGTGCGAGGTATAATCTTAATCACAAATTCAGCCCACGAAACAGAGGGCAGCCCCCTAAACCGGCTGTTTTGAGAAAGTCAAATATTGCAGCTTCATGTTCCTGTTATTGAGGTGTGAATGGAGCCCGATATGACTGGGGCGCCAACCAAAACCTTTGACTGGAGGAATATTTGAAAAGCATTTCAGAGCCGAGCACTTCACTTTCCCTGAGGGCTCTGTGTTCGGGGACGCATTTATTACGGCCTTCATTCTCAATGTGCATCTTCAACCCATATGATCACCGACTGGCCAAAACAACCCGCAGCAATTTCATCAAAGATATGAAACGCAGCGATCCCGTAATCAGTCATGATGGACACCCCCACACACTTTCTATTCTCTGCCAAAATTGCGAGTTCAAGCACTGGCAGTCTCGCTGTCCGTGATTGAGGACAGAATCGGTCGGTTCACCACCCATTGTGCATGTTTATTTACTTCAAATTTCTGTTCTCAGCCAGTCGACTGCAGTCTTTGCTGGACAAAACATGAAATTTGCAAAGGCGTACCTAAGCCACGTGAAGTGTGAGAGACATAAACACACAGTCACACAAGGAAAACATTGCATTGCATATGGTAAATGATGACAGTCTCATAGCATAGAAGCATTAGCATTAGCTTTTGTTAATGCTAATGCCCCCCCCCCCCCCAGATAAACTGAAATTCTGCGGCAAAGGCAACAGCTGGGCTATCATGTGCACAAGCCATGCAGTGAATCTTGCATTTGTCAGGCTACATTGTCCTTCTGATACCGTCATGCATCTCAGAGTAGCCCATGAGTCAGCGCTAGGCTAGTTCCATTTTGTGACAATGTCAAACATTTGTTCAGATGCATGGCATATCATTTTTAGCTTTGGAGCAAACATATGGCAGCTGATAAATGAAGCATAAGACGCTATTAATATGAGCAGAGGGAGCACATCCTCTGATTCCATGATAACGCAATAAAATGAGCTAATCCGTACTTGAACATCATTACGTGATTAATGCGGTGTAAGATTTGAGAGGCATCATCACTCCCAGTGTGAGATGAATGCACTTTACATTACAAATCTGGCATAATCCACAACTCCAATGAAAGGTATTATGGGTAATACAATGGCAGGAAATTATCAAATTATATGTGATATAATTGTAGTATAATTATTAATAAAATCATTAATAATTATAATTTATTTAGTGTCATTTATTTTTCGTTTCTAAGATTTCCTATGACTGTACAGCATGTTCAGTGAAACGTGCTTTCTAAATGAATGATCGGACTTGGACTATGTCTTTTAAGAGCTCAAACTAATCCGACAGGAATGTGGTGCTGTTGCAGCAACTACTCATTGTACCTTTAATCATTCCAAATGACTGA